>VZRX01005114.1:18225-124673 GCA_013398075.1 Notiomystis cincta | reverse complement strand
TTTTTTTTTTTTTTTTTTTTTCATTTGCTACTTTCCATTCACAGTCAGCGCAGAGCTCCGACAGGAAGTAAGCGCCCATGAATGCTTTCGGGAAGCATCAAGAAACTTCGTTGCTGAAGAACCCCCAACCACAGCAAAGTCTTTGCCCCGGCAGAATTGCAGCTGGAGATGCACGGAGCAGAGGGGGCAAGGAGAGCAGGGTGTGAGGAGGAGTGGGGTGCCCGGGCAGCCCGTTCTCCGATGCAGAGAATATTCTGTATCGAACCAATTCCTGCAAATACTGAAATTCACCGCAGGGAAGAAAAAAAAAATCTCAAAACAAATACTAATCAACTGTGTCTTTATGGGGAAAATGCATACAGCCTAGTTTCCGGTTCTCCCAGCTGGTACCCTCCAGCACGTGCTCTTCTGGACCTCGAAGATGATTATGATCCAGCTCCTGAACCACCTCACACACTGGTTTAACTGGGAAGGGGTGGACCCAAGTCCCCTTTTACAATGAGAAGTGTAATTTAACTAAGTGGTTTTATTACTGCAAAAATTGTATGTCTAGAACTTGTTGCTATACACTGATTTATTGTAACTTTAAAAAAAGGTATAATACTGTAAAATTAAAGTAATTCATATCAGAAAGCAGCATATAATTACTCTTATCTGGGCTCACAGTGCTAACCAGCATATATGAAATCCTTTGGATTAAATAAAAACTGACTTCAAAACTGACCCCAGCAATTCCACATGCCCTTCCTTTCTAGGAGGTTTAGAATCAGCACCCAGAGGGCCAGCGAAGGGAAACTGTCTGAGGGCAGAAGGGAGACCCCTGAATTCCCCCAGAGAAAAGAGGGAGCTGGTATTACTCACCTTCAAGGAAAAGGCCAGTGGCACATGAGTTTTTGCAGAAGACCATTCATACTTTTCAAGAACTTAATTTCTACTCACAATATGTTTTAGTTTAAATCACAGAAATTCCTCATCAATTTCTGAAGTCCATGATTTATCAGAAAAATACACTGAAGTTAACAGCAAACCCCATAATATTTAAATGTGAAAGCACTGCAGATTCAAATACACAGATCAAATATTGCTTTTTAAAAGATGTAAAAAATCACATCATGTTACAAGGTTTGTATGTACACTATCTCCTTTTGATATTTTTGTTTTGTAATATTCATGCCTTTCCTTTCCTTTCCTTTCCTTTCCTTTCCTTTCCTTTCCTTTCCTTTCCTTTCCTTTCCTCCCTTCCCCCTTCTATTTAGGCAGCTATAACAAGTTTGGTACAAAACTCTCCTCAGTTTCCACAGGATTAATTGTCTCCCTTTACATGCAATAAACAGGCTTCACTTTGGGGAGGGAGAGGTGAACCCTTGGTTGTTGCCTCCCCTGAAGATCTGTGGATGTTTAAACTCCCGTCGGGCTCTGTTAACTTTGCTGTTTCCAAGGAGGGGCTGAGGGGCACCGGGTCCTTTGGCCAGATGAAAATGCAGCCTCACATTCAGGATGAATGTAGAAAATAGATTTCTGCAGTACCCTGACATTTACCCCTGTGCTCAAAGGTGCTGGTTTATCATTCTCCTGCTAAACAGCGTTCAAAGCGAGATCACCCTTTCATCCCAAATTCTCCCCATACTTTTGGGGAGCACATGTAATTGTTCTGTCCTTTAAAAGTGTTTAAAAGCTGCCTTTCTGTGTGGTGGTGTCAGGAGAGTTTGCCATGGGAGATGATATGCTCATGCTGTCAAACTGAATGAATTTATAACAGAAAAGTGCCACATAGTTAATGTGGCTTTATATGCTCCTCAGAGTTTTTTTGAGGGACTTTTAAGTAAAATGATGTGACTATATTTTCCTCCCTGTCTGAAGCAGTCAAACTACTCTGTTTCCCAAAGTACAAAGAAGCTATACAAACCTCTAAAAATACCTAAACCAATTTTCTCAATTTTCACAAGTTAAATGATTTCAGGAAGAAATTTCCAAACATGATTAAATATAAACACCAGCTAAAACAGACGATATTAAAAACAATTTGTTGTAGAGGCTGAAATTACTTACCTGGATTTTCAGAGTACTTTGAAAATATAAATTCTACCACATTTGTTTTAAAGTTCAAAGTCAAGGAGATGTTTTAAACAATATAAATTTTAGAATAGTTATAAATCATAAAAAATACACTGTAAATAATAGATATTTTCATAACAACCCTTAAAAACGTTTAATCTTTTGTGTTCATGAAAACAACATGCTTCTTTTAGCATTTCTGATTTAGAAGATATAAGTATACATTTACTTTTTATCAACAATGGGAGTTTCCCCATACAGAAATGAAGAAATCCTCTATTTCTTTTTAAATTGACAATATTTTAATTTTTAGAAATTTACAGCTATTTTTGGAAATTAATGTTTTAAGAAGCTTATTAAATATTGTTATGAAATGAATTCTGACTACATTTGTAGCTATTTCTATACTGACATAATTCTAAAGTTTTTTTTTTTCTAGAAATACAAAAATTTGGGGATGTATACTGAAAGAGGAAGAAAATTCTTTTTCATCACTGTTTTCTGATTTTACATCAAATTTTTCTTTGTGAAATTATGTTTTTAAGTACTTTTCAATTTCAGTATTTTTAATTCTAATTTATTTTTAAACCACTGTAATTTCAAGGAAATCAAGAAAAAGAGAATCCACTTATACTGAAATGTATTTAAAAAGGAAAATTCTAATGTATTATTTGAATTTGAATTAAAATTCAATCAAGCTCTATTAAAATTAAAAAGAAATTATGTTATGTGCTGTATACAAACCACTTTCATAAAATGAGGTCTGTACTGTTTTGCTGGAAATAATGAATAAGCCAGTGGTGTGGAAATGGATAACAAGCAATTACCAGAATGAGTATAAAGCAGTTGATTAAAAGAAGCTGGTAGTGGTGGGCAATACCAAGAATTGTGATGAATAGACCAAGACTTTCAGAAGGGATGAGACACAATGTATTGTTTTGCTTTGTGCATTTTATCTGTATTTCTGGAACAACTGAGGGGGATTCAGAGTTTGATCTTATAAGAAGTGTTCTGCAGAAACATGAAACTTCTTTTTCAAAGAACAGATTTTCATAAAGGTTTTGGAAAATAGTTTGCTTTTATTAGAGTGTTGTTGTTGGGTTTTGTTTATTAACTTGCATCTTCGTTATGAGCTAAAATAATTTTAACCAATTTTTTAGGCACTTATCCTCAAGAAAACACCAGAACTGATGAGAGACCAACTATTGTTGTAGTAGAGATACATCAGTCAATTATTGTGAATTTGAATATTTAGAATTTGTTTTAAAATGTTAGCATAAATGATGACTTTTTACAAGTTCCCTTTAGCAAGCCAAAATAGGTTCTGTAAACAAAAAAACTAGTAATTATACTACATAGAAAATTATTCCTGAAAAGACATTTCAGATATCACATCTAATACCAAACCTGGGAAATAATTATTCTCACCTATCATTAGCCTTGTTATAGCTGTATGAAAATGGATTATAAATATATACTACATATTTTAAAGCTACTTTTAGTAAAGCATTGTCATAATGAGAAAGATGATATAACTGAACACTAAGAATTAATTCCAATGTGAAATATGAAAATATTTTTCATATATAATTTCTTAGTGGAACACATAAAAATTCTAACATATTTACTAACATATTTATAGGAAAATAAGTCATTAACATTCCTACAATGTTTTAACTAATTTAAGTGAGAGAAAATACTATCTAATTCATGTAAAATGTAGCAGCCACGGCATAATTGGCTCTGATTAAGGCATCTAAGCCAAATACAGTATGATTGTTTAGTTTATTTTTCTTTCAATCAGAGCCTTTGTTTATAGCAGATTAATTTTATGTTTTACAAATTGTATCTTTCTGTTTTTACAGTAATAAACTATACTGTGGAACTATTGTTTCTTAATACAAAGAACCATAACATAATGTCAGGGTTTAAACATACACATGTTTCCCCATATTTGTTTGTATATGCTTTAGTAATTACCAGTGGCAGCAGTGGCCAAGAAACTTGCCATGTGAAGAGCCTACAACCAACACAAGCCTGTTTGCTCCAATACTCTCTGTGTACTCCTGGGAATGCACCTGAGAGAATCCATTCGCCATATTTTGCCCTCCAGCTTTTAAGGCAAGAGACTGAATTTCACTGGCTGTCTTCAGAAAGTTGGCTTTTGGGGATTGTTGTGCAATGGATGATCAAGGGCAAAAGGTACACCTACTGTGAAGGAAACAGCTTGCTGTCTGTGTCTGCCTTGTTCCCTGAGGCTTTAGCCCAGAGCTGTGTCCCCTCTTGGGCTCCACACTGTGCAGCTGCATACTGAAAGGCAGTCTGCACCAAACAGCTTGCCATCAGAGCCAGGGAAATGGAAATAGAGGGAAGGGAAGGGATTCACTGAAAATCACACTGCAGAACAGTAGTGGAAGAGTACAGCAAGAAGATGGATCTCCATCTGGAGCCCTGAACCGATGGTCTTGCACAGGGGTAGATGTGACAAGTACGCTGCAGGTAGAGGGGTCCTGGTGGCATGTTTTGTGCCACAGGGCTGGCAGCCAGGCTGTGCCACTGTGGAAGCTGCTAAGTAATCCAAATCCCTACCAGGAGTGACAGTGGGGAAACGAGCCAGCAGAGTCTGTTGAGATGGGCACTGCCAGTTCATCCTGAGACCCTGAAGCACAGTTCCACATGAAGTGGAACTCACAAGGAGCTGATGCCATCTCCCATCTGTGGTCTCTTGCTGGCACTATTCCTTTCAGCCTAGAGTGCTGAGCTGGAGGGTATCTGTCTTGGCCTCAAGATTTAGATTTTTTTGAAAGAGGGCTCATTGGAGCAGAAATATCAGCCACCCTGAAGCTGGCAATCACCAACAATCAAGGGACATGGTGAAGGGACCCGTGTTTTATTTACTTCCAAGTGTGTCCCCTAATTTGCAGTCATTGCTCATTGGTATTATATTCTACACTTCTTCATAGCAATATTTTCATAGGTAAGGTTCTTCCCTCTTCCTTTCTGCTCTATTTGTCTGAGTGACTTATACATCTGTTCAGGTAAATGTGTTTACATCTATGCCTATATACTCATTGCATCGATGTATCTTTCTTTCTTCATGCCATTTGTAGAATGCTTACTCTTAATCTCTGTTTTCCATTCAATGTGGAAAAGAACCAGAGACAGAGCTTTTGCTGTGAAAACTGATGTTTTTTGTGGAAGCTTTCAAAGAACACCCTGTTTGATTTGTATGGCATAACCCTAAACCTTTTGTGTCATTCAGGTCATAAAAATGACTCAGAATATGACTTAGTTTAGAATGTAGCTGTGATCAGGAAAATTGGTCACGGACTTTACTCAGCTGGTCTGGTGCCAAATAGGCGTAGTCTTATCTATTGGTAACAGTGACTAAAACAAGATTTTATATCTTTTTCTTCTGTCAGTGTTTCACAGAAAGGGAGTAGACTTTGAATGCAGATAATGCATGGGCCAAGTTCTAAAGCATGTTCCAAGTGTGGGCTTCCTTCTGTCATGCAGAAAGAACCCACCTTAACCCAGAGCCTGCATGGCATTTATGTGTTGGATAGCCAACAAGCCTTTTTTGTGTTGCACTTGGGAATTAGGTAAATTTGATCTGGAAATTGCCAGTTCACCCAGAACTCCAGCATGCCATCTATATTGTCCCATTTTGGAGAGAAATGGCTTATTTGCTTCTGCTAAATGAAAAATGTAGCAACATTTTTCATAGCATGGTATAAAAACTGGGGTATGAGAAAGGAACCTGCCCAAAGTATGGTGCCACTGTAAATTAATGAATATTTAGGCAAAAAAATAAAATAGAAATATGACCACGTATAATCTCTGGTGTCAGTCAGTAAATATAAATGTAATGAAAATTAAGTTGAAATTATGTAGCATTTGACTACAGAAGAAATGAACAGTGTAAAACTGCCAGAAGCAGGTAAGATGCTGATATGTAAAGGTCTAAAGCATCATTGTGTCCTATCAGTCAGGTGATGAAGGGGATAAGGAATGGCTGCCCCTCAGCAGCTGCAACAGGGAGCAGCGTTTTCTTTGGTAGAAATAACTGAGAGTTACATTGTATCATTGATTGATTTATGCTGGTCTACCACGGAATCAGGGAATCACAGAATGTTTAGGGGTTGGAATGGACCTTAAACACCATCTAGTCCCAGCCTCCCCTGCCACGGGTGGGGACACTTCCCACTGGACCAGGTTGTTCAAGGCCCCATCCAACCTGACTATCGGATCTGTGCTGGTTATTGATCTGTGTCAGAAACAATTGGCTTAATTTACAGCACAGACCTATGTTAGGCATTAACAAACACCTCCTAAAGACAAGTATATGGTTAAGTACAAGTGTCCTAGCATGGGTTCGAGCAACCAGAGGAGTTAAACATCTTTTGAGAATGATCTAATTCTGCTCCAGAGAACTGGGGTGGACTAGGTCATTCTGAGATCATCTCTCATTTAGCTATATGTGTTTCTGATAATGTACCATTCCTGAGTACAAGCACAATAAGAGCATATAATCATCAACAACAGCTATGACAGAATAAGTTTTTTAATTTTATGTATTCTGGAAAAGCACTGGGAATGTGGAGACCCTGTAGCTAGCTGTTCTCTGGCATTTAATAGCAAGTGTTTAATGGTCTTCATTCTGTCCCTGGTGTCACATCAGTGCACCCCCCTCTGTTATTTCCAGTTATCTAGTAAATATATAGCAGTGATTTGCAAAGGGGAAAATGCGGTCTGCCTTACACAATTCCAAGGATTAAAAAGTGGTGTAAAAAGAAGGCAAAACTTGAAGAACAATCAAAATTAGTAGTAATGACAACAAATTATACCAGCCAGTATAATTTGCCCGTGTTGAGCATCCAGGGATGACACTTTTGTGTAAACTGCCATAAAAGACAAACATGATGCTCTGAATATTGGTAAGTGATGCCAGTATAATTACCTACCACATCATCTACAATAGCCATGCACTTTACATTAGAAATTCTACTAAAGATATATTTTTCTACATTATATATGTTACACTGCCTAAAAAAAATAACATTCTTATCTCTATGAATTCCTTTTCAGCTCTTCAACCTATGCAATGTTGAAAGAATAATTCTCTTTTTGAGTAGAATGGAGGCTGTTCAGGATTATTCATATCACCATGGTGCCATGGGTAGGGACTGATACCTTCTGGTAAACAATTTTTAATATTGTCTATGACAGAGACTTGAAATACAATGTCATTGAATCCAAACTGTAACTGTTATTGATTTCATTACTGCAATTTTTGTTAGACCTGAATATTTGTAGTGCAGGCACAAAATGCAATGCATGCTGAAGTCATGTAGATAACTGTAGTGGCTATAAAATATTGCTGTCTGTTGTTTTAAAGGAAAATGAGACTTTGAAAATATGGGCAGCTGTGTTTTCAGGATAAAAACACTTCTACTGGTATTGTCTAGAGGATGATGTGATGTCATTGCACATAGATTTGCACACATAACTTCTATTAAAATCAATCAATGTTCCTTCCATGAATCCTCTTGCTTATCCACTGAAATACTGTATCCCTTAAGGCTGCAATAAAGTTTAATCTATTTAGTAAATGTAATATAATACTACAGCATGAAAAAACTTGGGAAACTAATGCTGAGCATGCACTAACTCATTTTAGGAACATTCCAGATTCATAGATACATGAGCTTATTATCCACACATACCAGAAAGCTTCTATCAAATATAATTATGTAGTAGATTATGTACAATGGATGGCTGCCAATATTCCCTACTTGTATGACCATGATTATAGAATGGTCAGTTTTGAGTCTGCAGTCTGGCCTTCATCAAGCTGCTTTAGAAAATTAATTTTTCATTTTCGTGCCTGATGCAAACAATGTGCTGTGGTTATTAAAAGCCAACATTGATGTCAGGATGTTGCATTTCTAATTTCTCAACCAAGCAGGTAAACACGGGATTTCAGGTACCAGATAATGGCAACAGCTAATTAAAAAAAAAGGAAAAAATGCAGTTATACTGGGTCAGAACAAAGATCTGTGTTGCAGTCCCTGGCAGTGGTTAATAATACATGCTTAGGAGAATAGTATAAACACAGTACTCTAAGTTCCCTACTCTACTGTTAACACTTTCAAGATAAAGGAAATTATCTGATACCTAGAACTAGGGGTTAAACCCCCACAGTTGAAGTTCCTGGTCTTGCCTCTGCTTTTAGCACATAAAGCTGAGCAAATAAAAAAGAGCATGTATGTGCACCACCCCAGCCACGGCTCACATGAGTCCCCTATTCCTCTTCCACAGTGTGAAGACTTTGAAGATCCTTCACAAGAAAGCACTGTCATTAGTCACTGTCATTCTTTATGACAGGTAAGTAAAACCATTATTTACCTCTCCCTAGCTAGGCATATTCCAAACTTTAATGGAAAATTGCATCACCTTTCATGTGTGGGTGTATATAGGTGCACATACATGTATACACACAACTCAAATATTTTTCCCTGAACAAGATCTAACATCACTGACAAAACCTCATCAGGTATTCAAAAGAGATGGCGTTAAAAGGCAAAATAATTACCTGATAATTAAGCGGCATAATTGCATATTTTGTGAATATATAAATATATATATATTGAAATCAGAATTAATAAATGAAAAAGTTATGAACAAAATTGTACTTAATACTTGGACTTCTTCTGTGCTGATAAACCTGGGAGAGCTGCAGTACTCCCAGGTCAGGGCAAGACCAAGGTGTGTACACCTCCTTCTCCCTCTTCCTTTCCCTATTCTCAATGCCTCAGTTTTCTGCAGAAGGTAAACTCAGAGTTCTGAGCTGGATAGGACTGTGGAAAGTTTCCACCAGAACCCAGTAACTTACTGGGGTTCCTCACTGCAGATCAGCTTAGATGTGCTTCTGAGGTTTCTAACATCCAACCAGCATATTTAATGTAGTACTTCTTTATTTTGTGAAAGCTTTCCCTTCTCATAATCTACTGCACACATTTTCTAAGTACTTAGACAAAAAACAAGCCAGAGGCAAGAGCAGAAGCAAATAAAGGAGATAGGTGTACACAGCCTGCTTCACCCAGCCTGTCCATTATTGGCGTAAGAGCAGCTCTTACTGAAATCTTTTTAAGTCTCTCTGCTTCACGGATCTGTTTTCTTGTCACAGCTGAAAACATCAAGCAGCCCTACCCTTTGGCACAGTTCAGTAGTGAACCTCTCCATACTAATTCTATGACTGAATGTTTCAGTTTATTCTTATATATGGCTTCATTCCAGGAAAGGCTAATGCCTCAAAATAAAACTTGCAAGGAATTTGGGTGTCCAAATCACAGATTTACAATCACAGTTCCAAAAACTCCTACTTTCCTATTGCCTAAACTGAAGTATACCAAATTTAGTAATTCAGGTTTCTGCATTTGAGGACAGAAATGTCCAATAGAAATGTGCCATGAAAGTTATTAGGACAGTAATTTGAAAACTCTTCAAAGAATAATAGACTCCTCATAAGCCGGTCTGAAGTCAGAAGTTAGACTGGTTTCTTTCCAAGTATGCGTTTACATATTGTTTCCACAGTCCTTGAAAGCTCTTAACGGTTATGAGTAACAGCTTTGCCATAACACCTGCCATTCAGAGAAAACCAGATAGTTGCAGTTAAAAGCTAAAGGTGTTGTATTTACTGTATAGAGTACTTTCCCAGTACTTCAAACCACTGTTTATCAGAGACTAATTATTCAAAGGATTCTGTTGCAAGATAAGAATCTTATTGCATTTTTCACCTCTTTTATTGTATTGCATAAGCACACAGTAGCTGAAATACAAACATGCTGCACAGGACTGGCTTTTCTCTTGAAAACATGCCTAAAGGAGAGAAAATAAGTCACGTGGCACCACAGAAAATACTGCTTGGGTCAAGGTTCCTTCTATCACCTTAAGTCTCCCTAGAAAATAATGAACTGTTTTGTTTGCTGTCTTAAAAATGGTGTAGAAATTTGGGATCACATGACAGATGATTTTCTTACCATGCTTTGCATCACCAAAGGATGCATTCCCTGACCTCTTTGCCATGTTACAGTTGAGAAGGCAGTTAGAGGATCAATGTTTTCCTTCAGTGTTGTCAATTAAAAAATTGACCCTAACCCCTGAAGAACTTGGAAACAGATTAAAGCTCATCAATTTGGAATTTTAGGTAGAGATGCAGTGTGTGTTGAAGGCCAGGTAATGATCATTCATACCTAATCTCAATGTACTCAATAAAGACCTTGTGAAGCCCTGCTGAACTGCTTAACCCAGTAAAGACATTGCATGAAATTTAAGAATAGGAAAACAGACCCAAAAAGCCTAGTGCAAAGCAGAGACAACGGAGGAAAAACTGAATTTTGCCATCTTGGTCTGTAAGTGAGTTGTTCCTGCACACAGAAAAGGGAGTGGCAGGACTGAGGGACGAGCTAGGACAGGACTCCTCATGTTTAAGTTGGATGCAGCTTCCACTGCAGGAGGGAAGGGGAGGGAGAAACAGAGGCACTGGAGACCTGTGGGGCTTGGGACCAGCCTGCCCAGCATTGGCACCAGGAGAACCATTGTACCCCCATCTTCTGGCGAGGGCAAAGCAGGCAGTGAGACTTCAGACACGGTGCTGCACCGTTCCTCCCCTGGGCACACACACACATTCCCCCATTTTGCCATTACTGTGTTGTATACTAGGCTTGCTGAATAAAAGTATTATTGATAGAGCCATTCCCTGCTCTATTGCAGTCATAGTGATCCCTTGCTGCTGTTTCAACATTCCTCTAGCTTACATACCTGCTCTCCTGGGCATGGAGTACACTGCCATCCCCCAAACACAGGTTGTCCAGACGTATCAGAAGCTACACTATAATGACAAGTAAAGGTGCTGAGTGATGTAGAGGAAAGCAAAGGGTACTTGTGTATGTCACAGGCTCTTTCACTTTGTCCAAGGGTCCAGCAATGATGCAAAAGGGATCATTCTTGAAGAGTTTGGGTTCAGCCTGCCATAAACAGTGCTCAGGGGAGTCTCAGACTGCAAGGAGAAGCTGAACTACCACTCACTGAAGGCAAAGAAACTTCAAGGCTTTTGCATCACCAAAAGAGGCTTGGTACATTTTAGGACTGAACCTACAATTATTGGGGCTGTTTGCATCTATAGTTATGATGTTTAATTTATTTTCTCCAAGTATAAACTACCATTTTAAGGGAAGAAGAAGGCATGGACCTGACTGGAAATCTACAGACACCAGGATGCATTAAAAGCGACAGCTTTTTTGTATGGGATGTGACAGCTCCTCTAAAAAAACTCTTTAAGGTTCAAGGAGAAAAGCATGCAAATGGGATGCCTGGTTTTCAAAAGTCCATCCAGCAGCTTGCATGAGCTTCCAGGGGAGCTGCTGGGAACTCAGAGGCTTTCAAGGACTCTAAAGATTTTAAAAATCAGGTCTATTATTTAGATGTCTAACTTGAGGCTCCTGCTTCCAAAGTCATGTTTTATATCTCCATAATAGGTTGGGAATTTATTCATGCACCAGAAGAAAGAGATCTGAGGGTGAAGATTATTGACTAATTTCACTTATTATCCATCAATGAAATTTTTGGTACTCATCATCCAAAAGAACAAATGAAAAAGATGGGAATGTAAGAATGCTGCAGCAGACTCACTGTTCAGTAGTGTTTAATCATCCCTTAATTTTTCATCACAGAAAAACCATAGGAATGAAACCAGTAACTGTGGTTATTGCTTATCAGCTACACAAAAAGAAATTTGACTCAGCAAAGTAAGCTGTCAGTGGTGCACACATCGGATTAAGCACACAACTGCCTTTCTGCTGCTGGGTAATAACCAATATATTAACTTAAAATGAAAGTACAAGGTAGCTATTTGGAATTTTTTTATTTTTATTTTTTTATTATTAAATTATTATTAATTTTTTATTTAGTTGTTCAGTCTTTTAGTGGAAAGGAAAATACACATTGCTCTTGAAAAAGTTTAAGTTGATGCAAGTTGTTGCTGAATTTGTCCGTTGCAATAAATCTGTAAAATTATAATTTTAAACTAAATTAACAAGATTACTGTGAATTCAAGCATTTTACTTGACAGCAAAAGAAACCTAATAAGGGCTTCTGCAGTATATCTGTACCAGCTCAGACATTCAGAACATAGAAGCTGAGCAAATTACTGCCAATTGGAAACAATATCACTGGGGATCTGCATAATAGTATCTGAAAGCCTGTAACTGCAAAAGCTGAATCCATGGGTAAACATATCAGAAGAAAATGGATCTGGAGAGCCAGCTTCCTGCTATGTCTGTTGAAGTCCACTGAGTCAGAGGCTAGACTTTTCTTGTTGCCTTGGAAATATATGATAATCCTGATTAATTAAAATAGGCTTTGGAAAGGCATAAAAATAACTGAAATGCAGAAAAATGCAAACTTGTCTTCCTTAAACCTCAGTTTCCCCATTTGTGTTTTGAAAATATAAGATAAATAAATATAATTATGAGTTACATAAGCATTTTGAGACATAAAGGAGCAAGAATGTCTAAGATGTGTTCTAGCACAGCAGATACACAAGCTAATGAGGAGTTTGCCATGGTTCTGCAAATGTGCTTGCTGTACACTCTCAGGAGCTGGTCAGTCCCTGTGAAGCTAACAAGCACCAGTTTCATCAGGCAGAGGCACCTTCACAATATTTCCTCTAGTTGCATATTATTGTCTGATAGGAGCTGCCTGCTTATATCACTGTGCTGCAAGACACCCATAGTAGAAAGACACCTTGGGGAGGTCCCTCTTCCCAAATTCTAGCTGTCTAAAGTTTAGATGGCTACTCCAAATGAACAAGCTGTTTTCTCTCCATAGTTACCAGAGGCTAGGCACTTCCTGAGAATTAGTCACACTACTGCTTCTAACCATCTTGTTTTAAGGCCAGATGACTCATGCTAGAAGTACCTATGTCTTTCTAAACCTAACACTTATCTTTTTGATCACTAAAGGGAGGTGAAATGAATGCCCTCTTTGGTGTAGGGGAATGTGCCTTTCCTTAAGGGAATTGTGCCTAACCAAAAAACACCATGAATGCTCTGTGCCCTCCCAGTTGGAGGGGGTGATGGTAGTTAAAAGCAACAAGTTCATGTTTTTGAGGGTGGATAAACTGTAGGATTAAACCAGGAAATCAATCTAAGCAGTTTAGCTTCGGAACCACACCCTCAGGTTGTGAACCCCATGTTCCTAATATGAGAGGCATCAGAACTAAGACTGTGATCAGGACATTTAAGGGAATTTAGACCACTGAAAAATTTAAAAGACAAATAAGGATACTTACTATTATCTTGGTACAAACAAAATGTTGCTAAGGATTTCAGTCTGAAAAACTTTAAGTGCTGGCAACACACAGCTTGAAAAAAAGATACATGTGTGATTATAACCCTAAATTGTTTTTTTGAGGGTCTACAATTAGGTTATTTGAAGTAGCCTCTGGATCCCATGTCCAAAACTTTCCATAGTGTTCTATTCTCTTACTCTTTCAGGAATCTCTCGATTCTGAGCTGCTTCTGATTTTAATTAAAGGGAAATAATGAAACAAGGTATCTTCTTTCAGAAGGGAGAATGACAAAGACGTACTTTAGACTCAATGAAGCAGGGATATGAATTACAGGAAATATACTATTATATTAAACTTTCTTTTAAATCAGCATGTTTTGTTTCTTATCAAAAGCTTTTAGCTCCTAGTTCCTCTGCCTTTAGAAATGGATACCAGGATTCTCCACTCTTTTTGTGTTTGTTCATTTTATCCATGAGTCAGAGATTAACGTTAGAAAACAAGCAAAAATACTGCACCTCTAAGTGTGCCATAAAAGGTAGCTGAATATCATCACTCTATGGGCAAAATCTGTACCGACTACATTTTAGGCAGATCCACTGACTGCAGTAAGAGTTGAAATGAATACAACTCAAAAGTTGGCTCCATTTAATATAAGAAGGGAACCTCTTCTGATTTGTACCCATTTCTGTGAAAAGTATGAATTAGAATAATTGTGTGAATTAGGTTTAAGATATTCTGCTTTTTTGTAGATATTTTTCATTGGAACAGGCTTTATGTAAATAGAATCTTTAAAACACAGGGCCCACAGTTCAAGGCTTTTGTCAGTGTCATGTTTCCATAAAACAAAGTCCTTCAATCAGAATTTTTTTCAGTGAAACTTACAGGCTAACGGTTGATGATGAGAGGCAGCCTTGCAAAATTTGATGATATTGCAAAGTAGTGCAGTAATTTTAAACACACAACTTAGGAAATGCAAAACTCTTTTATTTAACCTTGAGGTCAGTTTCCTTGAGCATTTGAATTACTGTTGAAGCTGTTAACACATCCTGTGATCCTGTCTTGGGAAAGAAACTATTTCCCAGATGAATTTTGGTATACAGTTGGGAGACTCCTTCTCAGCCCTTATGGTCCTGAAATGCTGCTGCAGTATAGAAAAAATAAGAGATTTCTAGATGTTCTAGAATTTTAGTTGGCTTAATAAAATCATTAGAGAATCATTCTTGTGGCATTCTGAGATCTGATATTCAAAAAAACCTAAGAAGCAGGGAAACAAAAATACAATGAAAAGCAAGAGTAAGTTGAACATAGTTTTTAATGCCATAAAACCCATAAACCAGAATAAACTGAGACAAAAAGCAATCATTACCTTTTAGTTTCAATTAAATTTAAATTATGTCTGTTATTCACAGAATCACAGAATGGTCAAAGCTGGAAGGTATCTTTGGAAGTCACGTGCTCCAACCCCCCTGCTCAAGTGGTGTCACTTAGAGCCAGCTGCCCAGGACACGTCTGGATGCTTCTGAATATCTTCAAGGGTGGAAACTCCATGATCTCTCCAAGCAACCTGCAGCATTTGTTCATGGAAAGAAATGGATGAAAAGAAAGACTTTGTTCTTGTTTCCTGACAGGCCTTACAAAAGTGCATCTCACTTCTGTGAATTATCACAGAATTATCGGCTGCTCCTTTCCCTCTTCTTCTTCATCTTTATTTGATATTGATGATATTACAGTCTCAAGATACAGGGGAAACTGACTTTAGTGAACTTCACATCTAGCCTAAAAATAGTTGTTTCTGAAGAGGGAACATTGCCTCCCACCACATAAAATAATACCTAGTCTGTAGCTCTGGAGCCACAAACGCGGCTTCAGGGCTTTGTGCGCGTCTGGTGGAATACAGAGGAGCTGAGGGAATTCCTCCCAGTGGCTGGGGACTGCAGGAGAACTGTGCTTGTTACAAGAGTGATCCCTGGAACCCATATAAAACAAGACAGGGATAGCTGAGCAAACATAGCACCAAGGAGGATCCTTCCTCATTTCTCTAAGTGACCAAAATAAGGAAAAGGATAATAAATAGAGAAAAAACACCGTAAATAAGTGTTTGGAAGTGAGACTGGGGGAAATGAATATTATTAATAGAATCACTTTTTATTCCCTGCAAATCTATACAAAAGAAGATGGAATTACGATAAGGGGAGTGGTTGAGATCCACAGTAAAAGGCTGAGCTTTGCACTGTGGCATCTTTATGTCCTCTCCAAATCCAGTGATCAAAGGTCAGTGCATTCTACTCTTTGATGGTATTTTGTTTAACACTGAAACTTGAGGAGGATGATTCCTATTATCCCCATTCCTATATGCAGCTCAATTGTGGAACAATTATTTAAAAAAATCAACCAAACCAATACAGAAAAAGAAACAAGACAAAAACCTCACCCCCAAACCCCAACAACCCAGCCTAGAAGCTGGTGGCAAACAGATAAGAATGTTTTGCTCTCTAGGCTCCCTCTTCTGGCTCTGGACTAGTAGTTTTCTAATAAACACTGTTGCTGGAATCATACTGGTTTCTGTTAACTGAATAATTACTTCAGTGCACAAAGAAATAAAGAGGAAATTCTGGGAAAATGGGAGAAACTCCATTCTTCCTCAAGAATAGAACTAAATTGATATTCCAAGTAAAGCTTAGTATTTGTAGGGTGTAGTGGCAAAAGGAATTTTAAAATTATTTAGTTATTAGTAAATGTACACATTCGGTATGTTAAAAGGTGATAAATATTTTAGTTGTAATGCACTAGATGCAGTAAATATTTAAACCAATATCCTTCTACAGCTTTTGTGACTCATTCGTCAATAACAGATGTCCTTTTCCCGCAGTAGCTTCAACAGACCATAAAAAAAAACTTGAAGCCTAAAAGGTGTTAAGTCTGTGAATTCAGAAATTGTTGACAAACACAAGCACAACCGAAGACCTGGTCATGTCAAAGAGGGCAGCAGAACACAGGTGTATATTTGGCTCAGGGCACGCCAATATTTGTTTTTCCCTCTGGTCATAAAAAAATAGAAAACAGGTCACTGCTTGAGGAAAAATGAAGTTTTGGGTGTGGAACGTTCTTCCACCCCTCCCAAGGGCTTAATATGTGTGCAGAGCTAGAGACTTAAGTAATGGTATACCATTTTGGGTTTCTGATCACTTTTTTTAACTAACAGAGAAGCTAAACAACCAAGCTTGCATGTTGTGTTGGGTTTTTTTCCAAAGAAATTCTTTACAGATTCGGTAAATCTTAAAGGACGCAAAAAAGTGCCTTAGAAAGCATTTTAAAAGGCCTCCTATGCTGTGGAAAAATTTACAGTTTATCACTAGCTAGTTTTTGGAGAGTGCTGGGTAGTGTAGCATGCTCTCCCACAATAGTCAGAAGGAGCTGTGGGTACCTCTGAAAATCAGGTCAGAATTCCTTCAAGCCATAACTGCCAGATGTCAGGTAGCAGGTTCATTCTTGGGTTTATCATACTATTATACAATAAATAGCTTGTACAGAGGAATTAATTTGGCCAATATTTGTTGGTTTGGTTTGGCCCTGTAGTTGTTGAATCCATCTTTCTAACCTGCTGGAGAACTTTTGTCTTGATCAGAATTGCCAAGCAGTTACAAAGATATCCCACCACTTGGCTTCCAGGCTGCTGGGCTCCCACTGGGATAAACTGAAACTCATCCTGTCATTTCAGTGGGGGGGACAGGGAGCACAATGACTGCTATAAAAGACATTGATTTCAAAATAAAAGCAAAGAGGGGACCCCTCCTTAAAGAGAACCATGAAATATAGACTGAAAGGGATCCTTTTCACTGGAGATTCCCTCTGCATTGCCTGATTTGCTTGCTATTAACGATCAGAGAGCAAAGTGTTCTTGGCTTAAGTGAGTTTCATCCCTGAGTTTTAAACAGTATATCTATCCTTTTACACACTTCTTCAACCTCTTTTCCACTGCTGTACGCAGACATATGTGAATATGTCTTTCTCAACATGGAACAGGGCTATAATAATAAATTGCTTATTTCTGGATTTCAGAAGCTCTGAAAAAAAATATGTACAATGCCTCTGAAGAGGAAGTCTACTGTCTAAGGATCTCTATGTTGTTTTATAACAGTTGAACTACAACATAGGGGCAGCGTGAGCTCCCCTTATCTCTAGGATGCCTAATGCTTTCAATGACATTAATTTTGTTTGAAAAGGTCACATATCTCTGTGGTTTTCAAATAGGCTTTGAAATATGGTGGTAATGGAGTCTTGGAGTCAAGAAAATGCTGTTTGTGGGAACTACGTAGGTCTGTTCAAAACCAGCCAAATTATAAGATAAAAATCCTGATCTTTTCCATCTTTCAGATGGCACAGCTAGGTTTTGGCTTGGTACCAAAATTCCCTGAGATCTGCTAATGCTGATCTTTTGTACATTTGTCCAAACTCTGTTGTCAGCCCCCGAAACAAATACTCAGGACACACTAAAAGAGATCCTTCTCCTTGTGCTTCTGCCATCATTTTCATGGGCATCCACGAGAGCATTCATTCTGGATTTTTTCTCACCGGGATCAATGACTTCTTATTGTATTTTCATGCTGGAGGCTCAACCTAGGAGAACCTGCAGAAGGATTCTCATTCCTTTGGGTGGCCAATTCCATATTGAGCTTTTGCTGCTGGCTCTCACCCAATCCAAGTATTGGGTACTGGCATACCTAGTGAAAGGTGCTTCTACAGACAAATGCTGCTGTGGTTTGAGCAAGGGACAGAGCTTCTGTCAGCTAACATGTCAGAGCTATGTTTTACTGCACTTTGTTGCTAAAACTGAGAATATTGCTTTCCTCTCTCTTAAAGTTGTGGTTGCAGCCTAGAGAACACTGCTGTGGTGGAGATACTTCCAGGGTTTGGAGTACAAGTCCTATGAGGAGTGGCTGAAGGAGCTGGAGTTTAGCCTGGAGAAAAGGAGGCTAAGGGAAAGCTTATCACTCTCTACAACTGCCTGAAAGGAAGTTGTAGCCAGGTGAGGGTTGGCCTCTTCTCCCAGATATTGAGTGTCAAGATGAGAAGAAATGGCCCCAAGTTGTGCCAGGAGTGGTGAGGTTAGAAATCAGGAAAGATTTCTTCACTGAACGGGTAGTTAGGCATTGGAACAGGCTGCCAGGGAAGGTGCTGGAATCACCATTTCTGGAAGTGTTCAAAATGTGTGGATGTGGCTTTTATGGACATAGTTTAATGGTAAATACATTGGTGCTGGATAATAGCTGGACTTCATGATCCTTAGAGATCTTTTCCAACAAAAATTATTCTATACTTTTCAAAAACTATATGGGCAAGGAGTTTTAATCTTGGCTGCCTATGCCCTGAGGTGGGAAGTTTGTGCACTCTTATCACAGGGTTGACTTGCAAAACTGCAAGTATTAATGAACAAACAACTAATGAACAATCCTTTTGTAAAATCCAACTGCAGTCTTGCAACTAACTCCTGCAGTACTGAATTTCAGTCTGACTGCATACTGCTGAGGGAAACACTTCCTTGTATTTCTTCGAAAAGCACTGCTTTTGCATTTCTCTTTTTTTTTTTTTTGTCTTCTACTGCACAGCTGGAGACAGCAGATGGATGGGCTGTGAGTTTTTGTGGTTTTCCTAAGAATTCTCAATATTTCAGTCAGGTACCTTTAAACTTTTTGTTTTCTTTTGGATTAAAATACTATTCATCTTTACAAGCTCTGTGTGTACATGAGACTATTTATCCTCCATGTTATCCATCATTTCACTCTGTACTAGAGGACTGTAAAGGTAAGTTAATACACAAAGGATACCTTAGCAGAGCTGAGCATATAAGTTCTAGGTTTTCTGTTCTGTATCTTAAACAATGGGTAAGTTTTGCTGCAATTTGTAATGAGGTAAAACAGAATTGCATTTAATACCACTATGTAGACAGACCATTCCTAACATGAGTTGCTGACAAGAAATAACAATGCATTTTATTGCAATTCTGTATCTTCCTCTGAAAAGAATCAGTTTATCATCCGAAAAAGGATGTTTTTAAAGTATGTTTTCTCATATGTTTATCAAAAAAAGGTTGTATTCTCCAGTACTCAAACATCTTTTAGCCATGGTACAAGAATTTCTAGAGAATGTGCAGCAGGAATTGCTGCTCCCTACAATATTTACTCATTTTTATGTTGTTCTACAGAAAAAAAAACAGCTGGGAAAATGAAGATTATTTTATTTCCTTTTTCAGGTGTTATCAGAATGTTTTGAAAGCCACTATGCTTTTAATAAGCAATTGCATCTCCTATTCTTCCAGGTGGCATTCAACTTTGAATACGATATCTTTTTGAAATGAAACTTCCTCTTTCAGGGCATGAGCTCTAAGTGTATCTAATCTAACACCATGCCCACAGCAGTAACTGGGAAATCTAACTATTTTTTTAATCACTCCAAAGAACACCTGTTCATTATTACTTTGATTTTATAATTTAAAAAAATTTAATCCAAACAAGCCGCTTGCCCAGTGATCCACAATTATTTGACTTCCTTATTAATTTATAATCAAAACTTCTTGAAAACAACATAAATGACATCTCTCACATTGTTTTTTATCTGCAGATTTATAACCTCCCCAGATCCTGTCAGGTCATACAATGTTTACTTGCACTTTGCAGTTTCCATTGGACTGTGATGAGGCCAGGTAGTCATTGTTGTTTCCAATCCCATCTTTGATCATTTTTTTAACATCCAATAACAGCACTGCAGCAGTTTTTAAGATTCTGGATATGACTTGTACTCTGAAGAATATATTGTTTATACTGTTTTAATCTCAACTTTTTCACAACTTAGTTTCTTAAGGTTTCCCATCTTTACCCACTCCAATCAGTTATATCAACTTATTTTTTTGGATTGCCCAGAGTATCTTCCAGGAAAAAATATACCAAGAATATTCACGTATGTGCCTTTGTATAGTACTATTTTAGAATTTACTGCTCTGATATTCATATAAAATATTTTACCTGACTTTTCAATTTGGCTAATTCATACCCATTGACATGTTCTCAGTCTTCAGTTAGGTTAGGATAAAACTGAAACATGAGGCTTCCACCTATGGTGCTGAAAGAGAGAGATTTCAGTGGGGCTTCTCTGATTTCTCATTTACTGTTGGGACAAAGCTAGAGGAGACATGATGTATCTTTTGAATTAGAGCTAACTAGTTGTCTTGACCATTAATCCTATGACATTTAGTTAAAACAGGGCCACAGTAACCTGATTTTTAGCCAAGTTCTGATTGAGACTGCTATCCTGTGTTCTGACCCTTCTCTGTTTTCATTAGTGTAAAATCGGGCTTAAACATGTTTTAATTACAGTTTTAGGAACTGAAGGGGGCACAGGGATTTTGTTTGATCTCCTAGTACAAGCCATTTGTGAATTTTCTACTTAGGTCAATTAAACTACATACAGGTTTACTTGGATCAATTAAATAAAATTATTGAAAAACTGGGGTTTATCTTATTAAATAACCTATCAAATGGATTTATCAGTACTATTTTTCCTTTTTTCCTTTTTGTTTCTCCCCTGCTCTGATTTTGCATTAAACTAGAAGACTGGAAAATGTTAAAACGCATCTATAAGAAAACAAACAAACAAAAAGAAATAAAAATAAATAATAATTTAAAAACCCCAGGACCTACAAACAGTGGTGGGATCTAACAAAGATTTTATGAATACTCTAGAGAAATTTGGTTTTATGCTTTTGATAGATTAAAGAATTGCTTGGAAATTCTCCATTGAACAAATTAGCTAAGATAAATTTGGCTTACATTAAATTAAAATTTTAATTAAAATTTAAAAATTTTGTTTCTAAATTTTGTCTGGAAAAGTTGATGCAATGTGTGGTATGGTTATAGTAAGAAAGAACTAACATCTGAATTCTACAGTTCCTCTCATGGTTTTTTGGTGGGGAAATGAATTATCAAATATCCTGGTCTATTTGATTTACTTCTAATCATCTGAGTATTTCAAGCATTTCCAGATATTGATTGAAAACTTTTTCTAATAGGACACCTTTAAATTTTTTTTAATTAACTACTATATATTCAGAAAACCAATATATATTTCTAAAAGCAATCTTATTAATACAATTTATAGATTCCTATGAAAGTGTGCATCATCAGCTGGAGCATGAGAAATGTCAGGCTATATGGCCTAACCCAATGTATCCTGCCTATAAGAGGAACCTTTGCTCTAAAAGGCAGGTGTAAATATGGGTATAATTATTTGTGACTAATCACAAGCACTTTGTGAGAGTGAGTGCAATTGTTAAAATATTTGGTATAGGTTATTAAACAAGTGCATGGGTTATGGATTTCAAACACAGTATATTATATTCCATTTTACCTTTGAGGGGGGTGCCACATACTAATTTGAAATAATAGAGGAGCTTGGTAAAGATATAAGTGACCTTCTGATTTGATGACTACAATCCATAGAGCATTGCTCCTATGAACCTCTCAGGAGAAGGGGATTTTTCATAGGATTTTCCAGTTGCAAATTCGGGCTGAACTCCAAAGAATACTGTTTGTCATGCCAACATCTTGGGAGATTAGCTCAGTTATTAGCAATCAACAATCCCATTTTTTGGCTTTCTTCAAATGAGTGACTGGACTGTATAATCCAAATGATGAGTCTCCTCTTTAATCATGATAATGTTTTTGTGAGAAATAAATAAAAATAAATGACCTAACTAGGGATTAATTTAAGGTCTTTTGGCTGCTATTCTGTCAACCAAACCATTAAAACATATGTCAGACCTAATGTTTGCTTTGTTGATATCACTCACCAAGCCTATAACTTCAGATGAAGTCTGCAAGACAGCCTGATGTCTCAGCATAGCTTGCTTGGGTAGATAAAGAAATAATAAACCTCATCAACATAAATAAAACATTTAAAGAGACTTTAGACCTCCTCTCCTGCCTCATTTATTGAGTGTAATTATATATTCCATAATATAGGAATATTAAGTTCTCAAGTTGAATGTTCATTTGTATGAAAATAGGATCTGAATTAAAGGCAAAATAATTTTTCCTCATATTCTTGCAATTTGGACAGGAATAGGTTTAACTAGAAGAACTCTTTTTATGCCTAGAATTAGTTTAATGATTAAACTAAATAAAATCAAGAAAATCCAATAATTCATACTTTACTTTATATGTGGGGTAAATAAAGAGTACTCATGTGAGATGTGTAACAGTTTCACTGATTATCCATGTCTTCTTCTCCATGCATGTATTACACACAGATCATCACAGAGTCATTTAGGCATAGCAGAGCTCTTTGCAGACAAACCCTAAGCAAACAAACAGAGAAGTCTTCTTCAAAAACCTCTTTGAACAGACCTGAGCGACCTGATGATCTGGGCTAGAAGAGGAAGGAAGAAAAACTGCCAGTCAGCTGCTGAGCAATGGCCACCATGCCACATGTGTTCATGGTGCCCATGAAACCAGGACTGCCCTGCACCCTGGAGTCAGTTTTACCATGGCACTGTGCCTTGCTACAGGCAGGGTCAGCCACGGCCACTGCGTGTGACACCAGGGCTCCAATACCTGCTGAACTACCCTATGTGGTGAAAGAGAAAGGAGCTCAGACTTCTGTAGCTCTCTCTGGGAAAGCTGTCTCTAGCACAACCACTTAAAATCCCAGCAATTTGGGAGGCAAATTTCAGCATCTCATTTGCGCTCAACTCCATTATATTCTTTTCTACAGGTATGAGAGGATCTCAAATATAAATGGGAATTGGATTCGTTATTTCTTTTGCACCCTGCAGCACAACTGGCCCTAATTCTTATTTAGATCTTCTTTGTCCTTTTCTGCTACTTTTTTCCTGCTGTCTCACAAGAGTCTGAATTAGTCAGCCAGCACAAATCTAATCTTGCGATGCTTTGCTGTGTTTGGTTTGGCAAGCTACAAACCATTCCCAAGAAGTGCAACCTTGGTTAATAAAACTCACTCTGTTTTCCATAGACTAGCCAAAGGGAAAGTAAGGGCCAGCCAGCCTGTAGAGCCAGCAGAAGAAAGCTGGTATCCAAAAATGGCTAAGGGACTTGTGTGCCATATGCTATACCTGTAGTATTTCAGCAGCTGAACTGAACTGCAGCATCAGTTCAACATTCGTTTATTTACCTATGCAGGTTCTTTTTGCTTGACCTCCATATATGCCTCCACCTTAAAATCAAGGATGGAAAATTCTCACACAGAGATTCTGATAACATGCTAATATATTTTATTTGGTTTTAAAAAAGAATCCGTTTGTATTACTAGGACGTGTTCAGGTAAGGTTATCCCTCACAAAAGAATCCATAAGAATTCTGTGAGGAGGAAGAGGACAGCAACATGTGGAATAAATCAATATCAAGTCCAAAACTGCTTTTTTAACGTCTCTATATGAATGAAAGTATTTATTGGGCTATATAAAGCAGTCTTTTTCCTCTGTTCTCTTCCCCTTGAGGGTTAAGTCATTTCCTCAAGGATTGTCAGGAAGATGCTTCCTTCCCTTTACAGCTGAACCCTCTGTCAGGGTAGCCTTGTTCTGGGAGTGTTGCTACAAACTTACCCAGTTAGCATTTTACACCCCCTCCCAACCTACCCAGAACTAGCTCTATTTGAAAGACCTCATAAAAATGCTCCCATAATAAAACCATCTCTCCTTGCTGAAGGGTCAGCATGGGGCTTCTGCACAGCAGTGGACAAAAAAATCAGTATGGGATACAGCATTTTACAATTTGCAACATTTTTTTTTTCCAAATAGAAACACTGAAGAAGGCTTAAGACGCACATGGGTTAGACAGCACTAGCAGCAAGCAAGAGCTGTCAACCAAGTGGATAAACACACTCTATCCATCAGACACTTGTAAGATCTTCCAAATTTCAGGTAGCCAACCAACAAGAACCCACTTCCTTCCCTTCAAAACTGAACTAAGTTCACAAGAAGAATTTCCTTCCCTTCTACTGTGACTCCCTGTCCTGTAAGGCAAAGCCTTTTTATAGCAGCAGCTGCAATTGCACACAGCTGGTCAGCTTCCTGCCCCTCTTTGGGGCTGCAGTTAACTCCTTCCCTGCCTCTCAATGTGTGGGGACTGTACATGGCTCCTCACTGGCCTTGGCACTGCCCTGCTCTCCATGGCTGTCTGAGCTTTCACAAACTCTCACTGCACCACTATTTTTTTATCTCCTACCTAAAGACTCTGAGGATATTCCCTCATAAATTAACTTGCTTGATTAAACAAGAAACTTTTCCCGTTGAATTTACTCCTTGCTTTTTAAAGACTGAACTGGGGAAAAAAAATGCATAAATGACAGAAGCTTTGACTATGTAATGATGCTTTCCAGAAAGGCACTGGCACCTGGCTGCAATGTGTCAATACCTCCCAGAGTGTTGCTGTGCAACTGGGACTCCAGAGGCACCGGCAGGGTCAGTTCAGTCCAGTCAAATTGCCGACATGCATATGCATGCTCATGTATACATCTGGAACATCAGTCTTCAATAAGCAGTTCAAGGAACAGAATATCTTCAAATGTGTTATTAGGGGTCATTAAAACCCGAGCTGTGGAAAGACTGACATTTTCAAGGGAAACTGTTTGTAAATTGGCTGGAGTACATATCTGAGAAATGTCTTCACATGTAAAAAAGAAGTGTAGCCCCTAAATTTTTCATGTTCCTATTCTGCTTAAATTTTCAAAACTACCAGTTCACTTTTGGGCAGAAATACTGTCCATTTCAATCTGCTGATCAATTTATTTTAAAGGCATAGCTAATAGGAAAAAAAAAAAAAAAACGGAATACCGGAAGATTTTNAAAGAAGTGTAGCCCCTAAATTTTTCATGTTCCTATTCTGCTTAAATTTTCAAAACTACCAGTTCACTTTTGGGCAGAAATCCCGTCCATTTCAATCTGCTGATCAATTTATTTTAAAGGCATAGCTAATAGGAAAAAAAAAAAAATAGACGGATAGCTGAGGATTTTTTTTTCTAAAGCTATCAACAAGAAAGCAGCCTCAGATTCATGCCTCTGGCCCCGGTACTGCAAACAGTCAAACATCTGATAGCTCCTAGGAACATGGATAGTGAGAACTCTCCACAATGTCTTTTGTGCATATGCAATTCCAGGAATCCTGAGCTAATTTATCACCCTAATATCTCAAAAAAATCTGGGCCTGAGTGTTTTCAAAAGGGGTGACTATATTAAAACATATAACTTAAATTTATTAAAAGTTGTTTTTTTTTTGTAGACAGGAGCTCTTAGAACAATCAGGTAAGTTTTCACAATTACATAATAAAGCCAAATTTGAGTTTATTATTAGACACTGAAATCTGTACTTTATTGCATCTAAAAGAGGAAAAAAGTCTAAAAATAACACTTAATTATCTGCTGGTTATTTCCAGACACACAAAGTGCTGAGGTTTTGTCCTTCTTAAGAAGATTATCTTCGCTTTTTCCTCTGGAATGCATGTAAAACAGCTCTTGCCTTGCTGCAAGCTTTAGGAAAAAAGTTCACTGCTAAATTACCTGTTGTCTGAGGACTTAACATTTTGCAATAAGCTGCTGAAATTGCATTTTAATAAGGAGTCTTGACCTGTACTTTGTATTTCCCTTCAAGGCTCTATAAGCCATTTTTCTTATGGAGGTCCTGACCTGAGAAGCTCAACCTGGATAACCACAGCCAGAGGGGGATAAAATGCAACACCTAGGAGATTTCAGTAAACAGTAAAACCATTCCAACTTAATCTGTGCTAAAATGCTTGGAATGTGAGAGCCACCGATGATGCCCCTTGTCTGTGTGTCCGACTGAATCCTTTCTTTTCTGTGAGGAAAGTAGAGCCTGGGAACGAGGCCAAATGCCTGCCACTTACCTTAAATTGATCAGCCACTTTAAGATTAAAAACACTGAAAACTGCAACACCATGAAAACAAGGCTTCCTTTACATTAAATGCAAAATGCAACATTGGGCTTGCTGTGATCTCTTTTTCCATTTTGCTCAGAGTGCAGTTTTTCCATTTCTGCTCAAAGGTAGAAGCCAACAGTCACAGCATCTTGGCCAAGTATTCATTAAGGTTTATATAAAAAGAAATTTATGGTTATTTAGGAGTTGGCACAAAAGCACGTTGTTGCTGGAGGAGAAATATATAGTTTTGAAACATTTTGAAACACTGGATGTCTTATTTGAAGTAAAAGCTATATATTCTATCTTTGCCTTGTATTTAAAGAAGTATTGAAGTATGTGATTGGGATAACCGGCAGATAAATTTCTCAGTGGTTTTATGTACTGTAAATATTTAGTCAATTCAAGAATTTACTTTGTTCTGCGAGAATTATTTCATTGCTGCAATAAAGATAAGTGTAGAGATAAAACAATGGAACAACATCATCATTCACTGAAGCAGGTGCATCTACATGAGATTAGTTTTTTTCCTGTATCTGCGTTTTCTGGAAGAATTGATTAAAAGAACAGTACCAAAAGCAAATTTAGCAGAAAAAATTAAGGTTGGATTCGTGCTTGAATATGGATATTCCCACATGATAGTACTGGCAAAGTCTAGTGGAATTTGTCTTGTAGATTTAACATCACTTCCTGACCTAAACAAGAAAATCAAAGAAGATGTATTTAAATCAAATTGATCAAGTCTATATTTTGATTTTTCTTTGTGTGGAGGTAGCTGGAAATACTTTCTCTCTAAAGCATGTTGGCAGAAGTGCCAATATGAAACCTGTAATTTAATCTGTTCTCAGTGCTGGATGCTTTAATTAAATTATTCGAATGGTTTCTCTCTGCTATGTCTTGACACAGTGATAAAAATCACCATCACCTAAGAAATCACCTATGTGGTTATACACATAACATCACAACAGTGGTGCTGTGCATCTGCAGTCAGTCCTGTAGGAGCATCAGTGAGCTTGTTCCTGTGCTGGACTGTGGACTGGTGTCCATACCAGCTCCCTGGGGACCACCCTGAGCATTCACTCAGGGACCCAGGGCGAACGCGAGGGCTGTGTGCTCCTGCTCTGCTGCTGCTCCGTGCCTGCCAGCAGCTGGATTTTCTCCCTTCTCTCTTAGGGGAGTAATTTGCTTGTTTTTAATCCTTCTCCTCTCATTTTAAGGTCAGAGCACGCAGAAAAGACACATGACTTTCTGGCCATGGATGTCTTAGAAGATGTAAGATGTAAGATTGGCCCTCCAATGAGTTGTCTTAACTAGGGGGAGATCAGCCAGCTAAAGGAGGCCAAAAATAAAACAGAAACATATACTCCCATGGAGGCAGATTAGATTGGTTAAAAGAAGAAAAGCTGGTTAGGCTTAGAAAACCTGATACTCAAGAGTGCCTGATTTTAGATTTATCTCTACATATTTCTGCTTGTGTGGCAACCTCTGAAGTCACTTAGCAGTATGGCCATGTTGCAGGAAGACAGTTCTAAGGCCTGGAGATCTCCACACATAACTGCACAGCTGTGTGGCAGCAGGAGGAGCACAGACATCTCTCTGAATCTTGAGGAATTATTTCAGTGCCTTCTTTCCCCCCTACATGGAAGAAGTCAAAAGCAAAAGAAGCAACCATTGCTTTGAAGAATTTATAAGATAAACTCATAATGATAGCATCAATTTCCTTTTCTGAAAATGCAGCCAGTAACCTTGGAGACCTTTTTCTGTTTTCTGATAAAATAAGCCCACTTGTGGATTTATAAGGTGCATAACATGCCTCTAGTGAGAAAGCATCACCTGAAAGACAGAAGGAATGAAGAATATGTACCTCACTATACATCCTGGTGTGTGGAGATCCCTCAGA
The DNA here is from genome assembly GCA_013398075.1 of Notiomystis cincta. Lineage (NCBI taxonomy): Eukaryota > Metazoa > Chordata > Aves > Passeriformes > Notiomystidae > Notiomystis > Notiomystis cincta. Next base: position 96,426 of record VZRX01005114.1, on the reverse strand, counting down.
AATGAGTAAGGACATCGGTTAATCAATGGTCTCACAAAACACATAGCCAAAGGTGTGGAACATGGAAAATAATGGGAGTATTGCTTTTGGAAATCTGGGGCTTTTAAACTCCTCAGCTGCACGATGTATTTTCATCATAGATTTTCTGTGGGGGCTTTTTGAAACCCTTTAGACTTGGTACTTTAGGCATCCTTGGACACTGATCTGTGTGATGTAATTACAGAGCTTTATATTCCTCTTGCTTGTTTTAAATCTGCTGTATGAGAATTTTATCTGGTGATTCTTTATTCTTAAGATAGATGTAAATGAGGAAGTTACTGCTCCTATGCACCCTCTCCTTTCACTACCCTCTGAATTTCTACTCCACCCTGTATACATTGTTCTTCACCAATTCTAAAAGTTCCAACCTGAGCAATGTCTCCATGTTCAGAAGTCTTTCCCTACTCTGATTATCAATATTGTATCCCTGTGCCTCTTCTAATTGTGTCATAAATATTTAGAGAAGACCTCCCAGAACAGTAAACAATACTCACATTTTTGTGGCACAGAATGATAACATAGTAGCATAATATTGTTTTCCCACTTTATTCTTGCTTTATTTCCCAAGAAGTTTTTATGGGTTTGTTGGTTTTTTTGAGACATCTTGGGCACAGAACCAACGTCTTTGGAGAACTAACCAAAATGAGTCCAAGATTTCTCTTTTCAGTGCCCTTTTTAGTGCATGGTTATTTTCTCAAGTAATATCCCAAGAACCTTCTTTTTTCCTTTTTGTATTAAAACCCTGTAGAGAAAGCAGATAGTGAAGACTAACTATTTACTCATATCTTTCTCCCCTAATTGCTAATTACCTTTTTAATTCATGGAATGACCTTTCTCCAATGGCATTTACAGTAATTTCTGTTGAGGAACATTGTCAAAAACTTTTTGGAAATTCACTGAAGCTATATAAACCATCAGAGCTTTTTTAAAATAGAGTAGGGCAAAAATGTTCAATGGCCAGAAGATATGTGATTTTTCTACAAAAGGTTTGTCAAAATCTCTTCTGATAGCTTCTAATATACTTTAATTCAATATTTTCATGCCCTTTTTCTGGTCCTGAAGGAACATTTGTTCAAATTTTACTAAAACCTGTTTAAAAATTGAAACGTATTGTCCAGCTTTCATTCCTTTAATTTAGTTTGTTGTTGGTGGAACTTAAGTGATGACATAGCTAAATAGGACATCTCATAGTTCAGCAACATCTGGTTCTGGTGATTTGTTCCTGTTTATTGGATAGATTTGTTTGAAACTTCTGCTGACATGTCAATTTGATACAGTGCCTCAAATTCCTCCCTTCTGAAGAAAGGCTCTGTGGATTCTCCCTAAGGCTCATTGTGATGAATATCAATACAATAACTCATTTAGCAACTTTGCCATGGCTGTATCTTTCTCAAGTGCTTATTTGAAATTGTGATCACCTATTTGGCAGGGTCTGACAGGCTTCCTGCTTTTGATATATTTGAAAAAGTTTGTATTCCTAGTTATTATCCACTCAACTAGCTATTCCTCGAAGTATTATATGGCCTGGTTTATTATGGTTTTATTTGCCCCATCTTACATACTCTAAGGTTTTCCTTACCTGAACACAAATTTCACTTTTTGCAGGACCAACCACTCTCTTTAAATGTCTAATTTTCTCATCTACTGCTTAAATATGATGATTTTGTGGGGTATGGTCAGTCAGGCTCTGTGTGACTGTTCAAAAATCTCTTTGGATTGATATTATTCAATCACCTTGAGTTTATAATATGATGCCAGTAAACAATCTTCATGCCACATGCAAACATTTTACCCTTTTAGATTATATTTACCCTTTAGATTATATTTGATTTTATTTTTCGAATTGCCCTCAATTTAATGAAATGCTATTGAAGAGAGTAGCATATCTTTCAGGTCCCTTCCAACCCAAATTGCTCTGTGATTCTGTGATACTTTCAGGCTTTCTGCAAAAAGGGTTTTGAATTAAAAAATATTATCCTTCCTCTCCTGTGTGTTCTTCAGTGGTCCTCTTTGTACTTCTTAGAACTATATCAAGAGTTGCCTTTTCTCTTATGAATTACTAATTAGTTGGTCCAGGAGGGCTACAAAAAATCCAGTCTCTGCACTGTAACCTTTCTTGCACAATCTACATGGACATAAATAAACTCTGCAGTTATTACTGTGCTTTTTGTCCTGTTGGCTCCCTTGGCTCCCTTGTTTCTCCCTGCCATATCACAGTCATCGCTACTCTCTGAACTGGGTGACTGGTGGGAGTGACTTGATATTATACACTTAACATTTCACTCTTGTGTCTTTTGCCAGTTTCTGCCGTCTACCTGCTTTTTTAATTTCTTAATTTATCATTGGCATTTCAGCTCACTGAGCTATTGTTAGACTTGTAGCATATGTTTAGAAATCCTTATAAATCTCTTGTTAGCCTGCATGTCTGTTTTTACATCCTCTGCTTAAAGAATACTTTACTTGAAACTGTTCTTTGCTGCTTTCTTTTTCAGTTGTATTAACTTCTGTTCTATCTTTTATTTAAGGATACAGGGGTTTATAACTTCCTATCTAGAGGAAGCAGCATTCCAAAATCGCCCTCACTTGCCAGCTTTCTTTCAAACTTAAAAAATTTCCATTTGACCTTTTCTATTTTTAGTGTCAGCAGCCTGATTCCATTTTAGTTTAAATGAAGATCATCCTTCCTGCTCTATTTATTAAAAAAATCCCCTCAGAAATCAATCCCTTCTTTCCTTTATTACTTTTACTGCCATGCACTGAAACTTAGTTTGCTGGTTTTCCTGGTTGCATTGATGGTGAGAAAGAACCACTGCCACAATGCTAAGCAGGAAGTACAAGAGTTGCTTTCCAGATGTTGTAAGGTTTGAAAATTATTTGAAATCTGTGGATTTTTTTTTAATCTATGATGTTCAACTGCTAGGCTTTAAAGCCTACTAAAACCTAACAGAGCAGAGTTTAAGCTCTCTAACTTTTTCTTTCACAAAGCTAAATTGTACTCTTAGCCTATGTATTGGTTTTGCATGGCCTGGTTTGTGGTAGTGGGGTTAGAAATGCTGGTAGCATCTCTGTGATAACATATTTAAGAATGTTCTTAAATATATAAGAATGTCCTATATTACCACTATTTCTAATTGGCCCAGCCTTGGCCAATCCAACTTTGCACATCCAACTTTGGAACTGTCAGGGATTGGCTCTGCCAGACATGGTGGAAGCTTCTGGCAGCTTCTCATAGAAGCCACCTCTGTGGTACCTCTGCAGAAACCAGGTCATGCAAAACCAGTACAGAATATGTCAAAATTTGACCAAACCTGGAGCCTTCAAGCTCTCCCTGAAGTCAATTGTTAAAACATAAATGCTTCTGAAACCATAAGTTAAGATATAGAAGTAGAATTAGAATTTATTTTTGCAGGATTTAAAAATTTGTTTAACTTTGAAATTTAATTTAGTGTAAATAATTTCCTAAGTAAGAGACTAAATTTTGAAAGCAGAGGTCACTGGGGATTTTAGTTGGAAATTTTTAGTTTATGAGTAGCCAAACTACAAGTTCCCCTAGGGTCTCTTAGGAAGTCTGAACAGAAATACTTGAATCCATGAACAGGGAACACTTTATAGGTGAATATGCAAATATAATGGCCCAGATCACTTTTGCCTTTGCCCATTGCCCTACCAAAAGTGAAACTAATGCAATATTTTTGAAGGCACAAAAGTTAAATATCTGTCCACTAGATGTTAATGAGAATTGCACCCCATATATCTCTTGAGCCTTTGATATACTTCATTTTAGACTCCAAAGTGACTGATGTGCTTTTGAAAATGTTACCCAGATGTCATGTTTTTGCTTAAATAATATTATATTCGAAAAAAAGTAACAATTCAATCTCAGAATTATACTCCTGAGATGTAAGCAGAAGAACAACAATCCAGGGGCTCAGAAAAATTTGGTTATCCCAAGGACACAAAGAAAAGAACCCATGAAAACGAAGAAATCTGATCTCATCAGATTTCTATCAGTAACTTATATTTTTAGTGATCATTCTTTGTGATTGGATCTACCTCCAGAAAGTTACCTGCAAAGAAGCAGTCACAAAAATGATCAGAAAAATTATCAGAAAAATGTTATTTGCTCAAATAATGAGCACATACCTGCTTAAACAAAACTCCAGAAGAAATAAAGCATGGCTTTAGTTTAATACAGAAAGGTAAGCAGGAATAGACCAGGATTCATCAGAGAATCATTCAGAGCATCAGAGAGTCAATCATAGAATAGTTTGGGTTGGAAGGGACGTTTAAAAGTCATCTCATAAAATCCCCACTGCAAACAGCAGGGACATTTTCAACTAGACTAGGTTGCTCAGAGACCCATCTAACCTGACCTTGAATTTTCCTAGGGATAGGGCATCCATCAACCCTCTGGGCAACCTGTTCCAGTGTTTCAACATATTCATTGTAAAAAAATATAAATTCTCACATCTAGTCTAAATTGACTCACTTTTACTTTAAAACCATTAGTCCTTGTTCTATGGCAACAGGCCCTGCTAAAAAGTTTGTCCCCATCTTTCTTATAAACCCCTTTACGAACTGAAAGGCCACAATAAAGTCTCCCTGGGGCTGTCTCTCCTCCAGACTGAACAACCTGAACTCTCTCAGCCTTTCCTCATAGGAAAGGTGCTGCAATGAACTTGATGGCCTCTTTTGGACTCACTCCAACAGGTCCACATCTTTTCTGTGTTGGGGAACCCAGAGCTAGGTGCAGCACTCCAAGTGGAGTCTCACCAGAGCAGACCAGAGGGGCAGAATCACCTCCCTGCCCCTATTGGCCATGTTTCTTTGGATGCCGCCCAGGACACGTTTGGCTTTCCAGACTGTGAGTACAAATTTATGAGTCGAGTCCAGCCTCTACTCCACCAGCACTCCCAAGTCCTTCTCATTAGAGTTGTTTGCAGTTCCTTCATCCTGCAGCCTGTATTAATACTGAGGGGTTTCCTGACCTAGGTACAGCACCTTACACTTGGCCTTGTTGGGCCTCATGAGGTTCCCATGGGCCCACTACTCCAGCTTCTCCAGACCCCTCTGGATGGCATCCATCAAGTACATCACACAGCTTCGTGTCATCTGCACACTTGCTGAGGGGGCACTCAATTTCTTTGTCTGTGTCATTGATGAAGACATTGAACAGTGCTGATCCCCACGTGGACCCCTGAGGGACATCACTTGTCACTGATTTCCATAAGGATGTTGTTTTGTTGACCACTGCAGTGCCTCATGCCCAAAGTTCCCTGAACATGTTAATGGCAACGTCACAGTTTGTCTACTGTCTGTGCTGTACACAGGGCAAATGATGGTCAAATGTTTTACAGTTCTTCCCTAGCAAAGCAATAAGCACTATGAACAAGAGGAGGTTTTTTGTGCTTGATATTTTTTTAAACGTCACGTTTTAAAGCTAAATTAAAAAGTAGAGGAGGAGATAGGAAAAAAGAGAACAAACATGGTTATTATAGCTCTTAATACAAAGTAAACCAGCAAATAATTGGGCAAAAATGAATGTCTGTGGGTTCTGGACTGGACTTATTGGACCTTTAATGTTAGACTTTAACTAGGACATCAGCAATATTCTTCTCCAACACCATTATGCTTTGAATCCTGAAATTTGGAACAAAATGGTCATCTTCTACCTTGGAAAAGAAGGAGATGGTCCTATGTGACAAGCATTTAATTGTAAAATTCCAATAGCTGCCACCTTTGACATCTTCCTTTTGTGAACTGTGGAAAGGAAGGAAAGACAAATGTTGAAAAAGAATCTGGCAGGCTCCTGAAGTCTCTTCAATTTATCCCCGTTCAAAATTGGCTTTAGGAAAAGGAGCGCCCTGTACCTGCCTTGAGAAAAAGGTAGAGACAGATGAAAGCAAATTTTCTATGTGCAAGAAACTAATATTTTTCACTAAAATTATCAGTCTGGAGAGAGTGATGAAGCTAATTTACTTCCTATGTTGGAGAAACTTGGCCAGGAAAGTAATAAAGACAGGAAAGCTCACCCAGCCCCCTTCATAAACAAACCCCTCAAAACAGGGTAAAGCTGGGGCTGTCCTGTGTTTTCCCAAATGTGTTTTGCTGACATATGTCTAGCCTAGTGTGATTATGCCATGTTTCACTGAATTAATCAGCTAGAATGACATGAATCATAATAAGAATTGACAGCCTACTCTGTTTTCTTTGTAAAGGCTTCAAAATTCAGCAATGAGCACCACTCAGAAGCTGTGGATTGAAATCACACACAGATTTTGGACAGTCATGAACATGAACAATTAAACACACAGAATGGACTTTCAGAATGAATCTGAACGGTGAACCAATTCTTCCCATTTTCTCAACACCGAAGGGAGTTCTAGACACTCATGATGTGAATGTTACTCTCTACATAGGCCAAAAATGAAGCAATACCAGAGAGAAGTAAAAAAAAATATTCTGACTACTTTCTAATTCATGTATATGTGTTCCAAAGTATTATGAAGGTAGATCATAGCATACTCAAAAGTGGATAGGAGCAAAATTTGGAAGCAGTACAAATTTTTGCTTAAGAGTGGGCAGCCTTTTAAATCATGTGCCTCTGTAAAGCTTCAAAATTATCTTATTTGTTTATTTTTATGAGATCTTAAAATCAAATCCTGTTAGCTCTAGAATAAGAAATATTTTTACATTAAGAACAACAAAAACTTTAACTGTCTTCTTCCATTACAAAAATATGATTGAAATGGATCCAAAACAAAAACAGTCCTACATCCAGGCCTCTTTATCACTGTGGAGTCATTTATTAAAAAATCAGAAAAAGAATCATTCCTCAAAGCATAGACTTGTCATCATCAGATAGACATCAGATAGACTTGTCTCATCAGTACCAGATGTTGTCTAACCTATTTTTTCTTTCAACAACAGGGATTCACACTTTCCAGGACAATCTACACTAGTGCTTCCATAAGTTTTAAATTCTTTAACTTCCCTTGTTAAAGTTTCAGCTCTGTCTGTAAACTATGCTTTAAGCCCTCTTTGTCATCTTTGTCTTTAGACAACCTTCTATAAAGCCATGAGGTACCAGTAACTCTTCACACTTAAACTTTCCTCAAAATATAGCCCTCCCAGGGGTCTTCCCCACACCAGCCTGCAGGTTCTCCAGATGGGTTTGTTAACAACCAATGAGACAAAACTAAGTTAACTGTAACTAAGTAAAGACTTCAGAATTAATGAGCTATACTACTTAATTCTTCCTCTTTTGGTGATTCAATGTCCACTTAACTTGCTTCTCTGTAATCTCCAGCACATACAAACGCCTCCTCCAGGCTGCTCTGGACAAGGAAATTATTTTCTTCTCTGTAAATCCCTCAGTCATTGTTGTCATTTTCCAGTAACAGGAGTAATGAAAAACACGTACTTCATTTATATTGTGATGGGCACTTTCTCCTTTTTCTGAAGTGTTGAGAAATGTGATTTGAAATGTGTGTTGCCAGGTGGCCAAGGTGCCTGGGTGGCCAAGAAGACCAATGGCATCCTGTCTTGTATTAGACATAGTATGGCCAGCAGGACCAGGGAAGTGACTTTGCCCCTGTATTTGGCATTGCCAAGGCCTTACCTCGAATATTGGGTTCCCTTTGGGCCCCTCACTACCTCAAAGGGAAGACGTTGAGGAAGTGATCCAGAGAAGGGCAATGGAGCTGGTCAAGGGTCTGGAGCACAAGTCCTACGAGGAGAGGCTGAGGGAACTGGGGATTTCTAGCCTGGAGAAAAGGAGGCTCAGGGGAGACTTTATCATTCTCTACAACTCCCTTGAAAGGCGGTTGTAGAGAGGTGGGGGTTCGTCTCTTCTCCCAGGTAACAAGGGACAGCACCAGGGGAAATGGCCCTAAATAGCCAGGAAAATTTAAGATTAGAAATGAAGACAAATTTTCATGGAAAGGGTTGAAAAGCATTGAAACAGACTGCTCAAAGAAGTTGTAGAGACAGCACCTCTGGAGGTGTTCAAAAAATGTGTGGCTATGGCTCTTGAGGATATGGTTTATGGTGAGCGTAGTGGTAGTGCTAAGACAAGGGCAGGCCTTAATGATCTTAAAGGTCATTTACAACTTTAATGGTTCTGATTCTATGCAAATGCAGAGAAGAGGCCTAGGTAGCTGTGCTGGAGGTGAGGTTACCTCAACTGTGCTTTGGAGGATTCTGAATGCATTTAGTGTGGTTGGATTTTTCTTTCAAATATCTCAATAGTTTCAAATTTTAGAGACAACACACTTTTACCCATGCTGTGTTCACAATAGCAACCCTACAGTATGACCCTCAAATCACAGGGGAAAGTAAAAACATAATGCCCATTGCTGTCTGGAACCTTTTGCAAAAGCCCGTGACGACCTACCTGCAATATAATACGATGACTCTGAAAGACTTGTGCTGGAAAAGGCTGTCAACAGAAACACATAAAAGCAAGGAAGATGTATCTGTCAGGTAGATTTATTATGTTCAATAAAGCAAAAAGGCAACTTATTTTTTTAAAGTTATTGATCCATGCAAGTAAGATTTCCTTGCATGGACTATTTCTAATCTAACATAGAAAAGAACCATCAATAAAGTAGGAAGAGTTGTACAGCAAAAAACATTTTGTTAATAATATATCATGGCAATACAATTAGATGCATTGTTTTAGTACATGATTAAATAAGTGAACAATTATAGCCATTTTGAACTGGCAAATTTCCTTGGTCACCAGTATACCTTCAAAGGAACTCTGGCTGATAAAATGTCAATAAAGTGCTGCTGCTCAGGCATATCAGATTGCACTTGATTACTTTAAAAAAAATATTTGCAGTTGTGGTTTGACATACAATAAAATGAACTTACAAAGGAGACCGGTTTTCTTTTTGTTAGCAGCAGCTGCAGATATTAAATCAGCTGCTCCAAGAGGAGCATAGTTTACAGAGCACTTCAGCTCATTTTTCTCTACCCTACTGTTTGAATATATAGTATTTGATATAGCACTTGAGCCAACTTATTTAAAGCCTTTGAGGATTTTACACTGAAAGAAAGAGCAAAGAATGAGATGACATGCAAAGTAGATCTGGGATCATCAAGGTTCAGAAAAAGAAACTGTTTAATAAAGTCCCAATTAAAAAAAATCATGCTTTTTGGACCATGGTCATCTTCCTCCACTCCTTTGTAAAACAATGCTTTCTCCACCAATCTAAATTGAATTACAGTGTATTTTGTAAGTGACAAACCACATTTCTTCTGGTAGACCTGAAAATGAAAATTAAAATTGTCTGTGTCTCAGTTTTTATGTGATTTGCATTTTTCATCCATTTGTGACAAAAATACAGAAGGCTGACTCAACAAATATTAGGAACTTGATTTAATGCCAAGGTAATAGCAACACAAATACATTAAAATACACTTTTGCAAATGAGCACATGCAGCTTTTCAGTTTCTTTCTCGTAGGATCCTTTCTGTGCTTAGATCAATTCTTTCTATGATGTGTGACTGTGGACTGGAAGACAGCTGTGAAGACTTCCTGGTCCAGGTGCCAGAGCTGTGTGTAACACAGTGAAATATCGATGGAAAGCTATTAGTATCTAATGAGCATACAGCGACAAAATGAAATATGTGTTTCAGTCCAAGCGACCACATCACAAACCCACAATTTTGCTGGCAATCTTCTCTGTGTTAAAATCCAAAAACAGGCATGGAATTTTAGCTGGTTTTACTCCTCAGAGATAGCCCAATCTTTCAGGTGTGAGAGATGTTAAAAACATAATACAGAAAAGTTTACTGACTCATTTAGTCAGTCTATGTACACATACACAGCAGCAGAGCCAAGTGAATACTGCAAGGAGTACTTGTGCAGAGCTTTTTACATTCTGAATACCTCTTTATTCCTGCTGCTACCCAAGCACTTTTGAGGGTTTTGTCTGTTTGCTTCTCTTCTGGATAGGAGGAGTGGGATCCAAAGGGCTACTCATCCCAAAACTGCAAAACATGAGGTGAACCTCCTCCCAGTGAGCAGGAGTAATGAATTTCAACTACCATGCAGAGATTGATGGTATTTATCATGCCTAACTTCAGCCATTTCAGAGCTGTGCCTGGCTGTAGCAAGGCATTTAGAGTCCTGTTACAGGCACCTAGAGTCCTTCTACTGTCAATGCACCAACATGAGTAACTCCTGAAGGTGATTTATCCATCCCACCTTACACTATCACTTTAAGGGGCCTCTTTCAGCTCACCAGAGAGAAAGTGTTAAGGATGAGCTTGGGTAGACACAACTTCTAGGTGGCTAAATGTAGATGTATACACTCAGACAAATGTATTCCAACAAGAGTGTTCCAGTTACTAACCTGATTTAAAAAGTCTGATGTAACTCAAACCTAAAGCAGCAATCTTTAGGGTCAAGGTTATCAGTTTGGTAGACAAACAGGCGCAGTGTTAGACATGAAATAAAGACTATAATCCCTGTTCTGTGGGGAGTGACAGCAAATTTGTAATTTGGTAGTTCCTGACCATGTGACCATGTAAAACGATGCCTTCATTATCTAAATGAATAATTAGGCCAGATAATTCCATTCTCAGAGAGATTTAATATATAGAATCATCAGGATGTGATCCATCGTGTTCTTAAAAAAAATTCTCTTTTAGAGGTGATATTTTACTTGTCTCTATCATTTTCTGTAACATTACTGTGCAACATTTTGTGTATAACGACTGGAACTCTCAGATCATCTAAGAGGGAGAGCTACTGGGAGGATGAAGTGGTATTGTAGGAATGAAAAGGTCCTGCTACAACATTTCTACAAAGTGCTTTTACCAATCTTTCCCTCTTTTTTTTTTTCTCTGCACCTATACCAGGAACATGTTTTGTAGCTTCATTACAAAACAACATTATTATTCAGGTATGGATCATCTAGTGTCCCTGCTACATGAAGATAAATGATTTTTAATCTACAGGATGACTTTTCAGTGCCTAGCTCTAAAAAGCTGCTTTTTATTCTGTCAGTGGGGTAGATGTAGAAGTCACTTGGCACAAGTGCATGTACCTCCTTGTTCAAATTGCTGGAAAGCAGCTCCAAGTAAAGAATGGAATGATATTATCTCTCCTCTCTCTTTTCCTAGAATAAATGAGGAAAAGGACAGGAATCTTTTCAATTGTACACAACATAAGCTTGTATCCCATATCTCCTAAGCAGCACTCTAGCATTGTACAGTTCAAAGAGTGAATGAATCCTATATAACTTTGTTTAACAGAGTTCTTTTTCAGCATACTACCACACTGTAAAGCCCTGATCTGTACCTCCTCCAGCTTTTTATTCTAAATAAACTACTCTACCATTCTAGTTTTCACTTTGCTTCTTAGGCTTCACTTCTAAATGCTCTTCTACCCCTAGTTAGATAATATTTAACATTTTGAGATTTTTCTTCATTCCCCCCCTTCCTTATTTCTCAGTTCTTTAAGTTTTCAATACATCTTTTAGAAGTGTGAAAGTGTCTCTTGGAAGTATGAGGGGGCTCCTAAGAAGAAGGAGGAATCCAAGCTGAAAGTACTCTTTGAAGAAGAGAGAATAATGTTTGCAGTCATTTCATGAACGGACTACATCCACGTGGAGGACATTGAGAAAGAGATCACATCGTTACTACTGGGCAAGAGCATGAGAAAGCATGGTAGGTGCTGCAAACTCAGATTTTTCAGTGGCCCTGGCAGGTGTATTAATGATATATTGGAGAGACATGCCACCTTCTCTGACTGATACAGCTAGAGATAACCAGATGAAAAAGAAAAAGCCTCTGGAAAGTCTTGTCTCCAAACAGTATGTATTTTACGTAAAAATAAATCAGCATATGCTGGATTTTATTTTATTATTTTCAATGGTTCCTTTAATATCAATCTTATAAGGCATAACCCCCTGCCAGCACTAGAATGGTATATATTACATGAATAACTCACAACTGTACACATCCTAGTTCACCTTTGTGTTGCACTGGTTTAGTACCTTCACCTTTCTGACCAATGTGAATCTGAGAGCCTGTTAAGTACTAGTAAAATGTAACAAAACTCTAGAGAACTGCTTAAAATCTGGCATTAGGTATACAGAGAATTGCTTTCATAGAAGTTTGTTTGCAAGCAGAAGGGAGATTCAATTTGGTCCATGTCACCTCACCAATAAATGCTATCTTGGCATCCTGAATCCTTAGAATAAATACAGATTTATCCATTTGTAAGAGGTCAGCATAATCATCCCAAGTAAGAAAAAAAGCAGAACTAATCAAGGTACATAGAGCTGGGGGAAGCAGAGGAAAGATCAGATTTTCAGGAAAAGACCTGAATTCTTTGAAGTCTGCATTTGAGATGAGGAGGCCATTGACAGACATGTAATTACAGACAGAAAACTGATAGATGTGTGATTACAGACAGATGGTTAGCTCGGCAGGAGTTTCTGACAGCTGGGCTCCAGCACTTCTTCTCCTAAGTCTTTATGACCTAATCTTTCTTCAGCACATAAATATTCATGTACTTACATTTTTATGTATGATTTAGGTGTAAACTAAGTAATAGTTCTACAAGGCGCTGAACAGTCTTGCCTTTAAAATTAACCATGAAAAGTTATGACAGATGATTAAATTTAAGCAGACCTGCTGGCTTTATTGGTTTTGTGAATCTTTCTAATGAATTCACTGCTCTGTGTCTTAACAGTAATGGGTAGGTTTTATTTAATGTGACTCTGGCCAAGTGAGGTGTCTATTTTAAGAGAGTCTTCAAAGCACTCTTTGACTCCCTGGAGAGGAATGACAACCTACAGAAGGAGATTCCTTATGTCCCAGTAAGATATCTCAGGCATGTGGGAACAATCATGCCTGTTAATTAATTTGGGTTAATTTTTAGATCAGTTAATATTAAATAAAATGAATGTTTGCCTAAATCACATTCTCTGGGACATTAAAAAATAAAAAAAGAGAAACTCCTCTTATTTCCAACAAACTTCTCCAAAGAAAAAACAGTATGAAGACTAACTAGAAGAGGCTCTTAGAGCACTTCTGTGTTCATCAGTTTGAGTGCATTATCGAATTATGCACAAAATCTGTATTAGGACAAGGCATAGACAGGCACCAGACTTTCATTTCTAGGCAAAAACCATGAAAAATAGGAGAGGATAGGGCATAGGAGGGAAGTAGCAGTTTGCTCTAATCATGTTTCCAAGCTACATAATCTGCACTGATCATCTCAGGGCAAGCTAAAACAATCCCATGAGACAGAAATCTGCTCTTCTCTTTCCTTCTTCTCAGCCCTAGATCCTTTTAACCGCTCTCTTTATTCTTTCACTCTTCAAACCAATTTCCTTATCATAGTCAGGGCGATAGATTTCTTTGATTTATTTTATAAGAACTGCAAAATCTGAGGCACCTTAGACAGTGTTATACCAGACAGATACTTCTCTCAACATTATTTAAACATTTTATGAGTAGATCAAACACTGTCTTTCATTTTTCATCTCAGCAGTCTGAATGCCTTGATAGTTGTAAATGAATTATTCTGTATACATGGCTATGAGGCCCTGTTACTACATCACTTGTCTGATGTTTTAGTTTTAAAAAAACTATTTTAGGCTACTCTTCCTGAAAATATTGTTTCCTATGGTAATTTCATATTTGCTAAAGAAATATAAAACAGAAACATGATACAGTTCAAGTGAAAGGTCTGTAGATGGTCTTCTAGTTTTGGACCTCTTCTCACATGCATTTAGCAATTAGTCTATTGTGTTCAGCTCCCAGTCAACTCATGCAGTGTTACATCATGCTGTGGTTTCTACAGACAGCTCAATTGCAAAATTAACAGTGTGAATTTGGAAGCAGAAGCCACTTTTGCAGAGCTGTCAAAACCCCACACTGCCGACAAATATTTCCATATTTTTAATTAAAATGCATGTCTGTCTTCTCTGCATTCATTACACGCTAGATCTTCTGCACTTGTCTTGCAAACTCTGCTGAATGTAGCTGTTCCCAACAGGACTAAGCAAGGGATAATTTATACCATTCAATCCTTGCAGTCTGAGCATGGTCCTACTTTTTAAATGGAGAGGTGACTTGCTATGAGTGATAGGTATTATTTGCTCTCTGTTAATTTTGAAAAGTTATCTTTTGAAAAGTTATCTTTGTTGCCACTCATTTATAAGATCTGACTTAAAACTAAATGTATCATATGATAAGGCCCAGAAAAAATAACATCAGTCTTCCTAATTCCTAGTTGTATACAAATATTTTTAGTTCTAGCACACAGGCCTCGAACAAAAATGTTATAAACCAAAAGCACTGGCATTATTTCAACTTTCCCAACCAACTCAGCAATTGTTCCAAGTTCTGAGATACAAAGTTACACACTAATTCTGTAGGCCTGGAAAATTGTTACTCTAGTGGAGACAGTGAAGTCGTCCCCTCAAGAACCTGTAGTTAACACCGTCTCCTGAAGGCATCCAAAGAGACTCTGCTGTATTCTCCTTTAGACTCGTTGATGATGACCCTCTAAAACTGTGCTCTGCATTACATGCCACAGAGCAGGCTCCAAATGCAGCCCATGGAAATCTTTACTCACCAGCCAGGTAAATGTGTGTCTCTTGGAATAAAGCAGGAGGGAAAAATCCATGGTATACTCTCTGGTATTGATTTTATGGCTCCCAACCATGCTGTTCTTGTATTCTTTATTCCTACGTTGTAAAGTGCAGATATCCAATTTGCCAAGTGTGTCTAAATGGCCTTAGAAAAGACAGTTTCTCATCTGTGCATAAAACAAAAGCAGCAGCACTATCCTTCTAGATTTGTTTCAGCAGGAATGAAGCTAAAACACCATGAGGAAGAGCAGCAATATTTTAAATCTGCAAGGACTGCATTTTTTAAAAAAGCATATCACTGTATGTAAAGAGTTCATGTGAGAAGGTGTTCAAAAGAGGGGGTTCCTCATGTGCAATTCCTATCTTTATATAGGAAAATGGGTTTGATTCTGTTTAACTGCACTCATTGTGCCATTATAGCAAAGCAAATTATGACTGAGCCTGGCTGGTAGTTTGTTTGATGCAATGTAATTCTCAATTCCAGGACTGCTACTTTCTCACAAGAAAGTAATGACCTTAGATCTCTGTTATAGTCATTGTGTTTGCTGAAAAAAGTCCACCTTTGTCACTTAATTAATAGGTATTTTTTTAGTAACCACAACAAAAGGCTATCAGAAAACAACTATGAAATTCATAACCCTCTCCAATGAGTCAACCTTTTTTTGTTTTTCTCTGTCCAGTTTCAGTTTCAGGCTTCTGGCCTGGTGTATTACAAATGCAAGTACAAGTGCTATTTATTTGCAGTTAGCTGCTTAATTCTAAGGCTGGTCCTGGCATTCTTCACAGAATCCTCCCTGAGCCTGATTGCAAATTTAAGAGTGGAATTTGTAGTGCAGGACATCCAACTGACATCTGGCTCAATTTTTCCCAAATATTTAGAAATTTTAGTAGTAGAAAAAAAAATCTGTTAATCCAAGGATAATTTTAGGACTCCTGAGTTGCCAGAAGATTTCCTGAAGGAATAGCTAACTTCTGTTATTTCATAGAAACCCTTCAAGTAAATGTAAAAGAATACATATGAACGGCCCTGATTGTCCAGTTTAATTTCCTAATCACTTGCAAGCACCAAACTACTGTAAAATTAGCATGTGATCATTGTATAATCACATTATTCAGCAGAGCTGCCACATCCAATACTTCTGGTCAGTTTTTCTCCAGCGTAAATTTCCTCATGTAATAATGCACAATTTGTAAAGTGGTATGAAAGGAGATTTAATTTCAGCTTACTTGGGACTGTATAAATTAGCCAGATGCAGATCTAGTATGAAATAGAACCAGTCCCATAAAATGGAAAGAATTCACCTTTGTAAGAATTCTTTACATCATTATACCTTTTGCCTTAGCAGATACTTGTATTTTTTATTGCTTTCCTCTAAAAACAACTTAGTTTAGTAAATATTTATAATTTTTGAGAAACTGGATACCTTTAACTGCTTCAAACTGAGCTGGAATCTGTGTCTTTAAGTACTGGAGACTGCTAAAATGTCTAATTCAGCCCAATTAATTTGTAAACACCCGGTTCTCTGGAAAATATTTGTTCTACCTTCTTAAATGTTGCTAGCCTACATTACTCCTTTATATTAACATTAACTTTTTAATATCAAAGCTGTAAGTACATTGGAAATTTCCTGTAGTCAATAATTTTGTACACATGTAAAAGATGGCTATGCAAAGCAAGACAATGAAGGACTGACATTTTTGGAATGTTCTTCTATAAGAACTAAAGGGTTCAGTGTTACGCCCTTTGCAGATACACATGAACATGCTTGTTATATAGGAGTACAAGCCTATGAAAGAAGTTCTTGTGAGTCACAATAAGATGTGTACCCACTGTAAAATTCAGGAAAAAAAACTTTAAATTGACTCATTCAAATGCCTCTTCAGGATCAAAGGACAACAGTTATGAGTTATAATTTTTTTTTTACATTTTTTTAACAGCATTACAAACCAGCCTGTTTTAAATTATTTCTACTTGTTAAAGATGAATAAAGCTACTGGGGAACATTTCAAAACTGTGAAATTATCTGCCAATAGATTAGGGTATGCATTTATTAATGGCACTGAATATTTTCTTAAGCAAATACCTGCCATATTTCTCCAGTATTTAGATTTATTTAAGATTTTTCTTATTTTAGGTTTTAAAGCTGCATCATCAAACATTGATTTGCTTATTTGTCTAAGAACAGACATTACCATCAATGTGTAGCCCCAATAAAAAATTACTGGGATCCCATATAGTCTGAAGTTTTCCTGATTATATTGAATTTAATTTCATCCCTTTCCTTTTCTGCTATGTCTTCAATCAAAATGTATTTTTAAATCTCATTTTAATCATGGACATTCTACTAAACTAAAGTAAATAAACAATCAATTTTTGTATTTTAGCAATATTCTTCTGTCAGCTCCACAGATAATGTATTAAGTATTCATTTGTTTTCTTACCTTTGATCAACTCAGTCTTACTAGGGGTATATCTGTAATTCAGTAAGTCAAAGAGTTGGGTTTTTTTTGAAAAAGTCTGAAAATAGTCCAATTCTGCTAATAGAATTTCAATATCTGGGCTTTGATTGTACAGTTTGTAGACTTAAATGTATTTTATTGAAAGATTGAAATTTTTCACGTTCTTTGTCTTCCTACTAATTAACATTTTTGGTAGAAAAAGAAGTTATTTTGAACTTACATTTCTGGTTTAAACCATAAATCCTCATGGCTTTCATTTATAAACCAGAAATCCTCATGTCTTTCTTTTATCCTACATGAAAAGTATAAATAATGTATTAGAATGCCCCCTGCAGGAACATTGGTAATTGCCATCTATATCAGCCATCATCTTTTCAGGGAAGGGATCTGAGAATCTCCAATTTTAGTTCATTCCATGGCTGACTGCTGTATTGGTCAGTTAGAACAAGACACTGTGTTCAGAACATGGAAAACATAAGGAGCTAGGGTTCAGATACCTAGT
Organism: Notiomystis cincta; assembly: GCA_013398075.1. Classification (NCBI taxonomy): domain Eukaryota; kingdom Metazoa; phylum Chordata; class Aves; order Passeriformes; family Notiomystidae; genus Notiomystis; species Notiomystis cincta. Next base: position 78,804 of record VZRX01005114.1, on the reverse strand, counting down.
TCCCTATTTCACAAGGAGAGCACGTGTTTTTCTCTTTGGGGCACTTAAGAAAATATATCCTGTACATATCTACAAACAGATATCAAATGTGTTCATTGCCTATGCAAATTTGGAGCTTTACACCCATTTCAATCTCCCACTTCTCACAGATGCTACTAAGATGGGTATTTTGAGTTAATGTGCAGTTTAGATAAAACCCCTTCTTTCCAAACATATCTTTTGTTGGCCCCATGGCTGCTGCTGGGCTCATCATATATCTCACTGCAATGGAATGGGAGAGCTGGGACAAGGGGGTGTGCTCCTTACACAGAGTAAAATGTGAATCAGGAAGGTCTGAGCAGATGAAGAGGGAATGACCAGATGTTTTACATGTTATTTCTACTAATGGCACAGTTTTAGGAAAATATACAGCCCATTTGGAGTCACTGGAAGATGAAAATAAATAAAAAAACCCCAATCAATCAAACATACCAACAAACAATTAAACAACCCAAAATTAAAAAACACATCACCAAAAACTCACCAAATGAAAAAAAAAAAAAAAGAAAATAAGGGTAAAAACTAACTAGACAATTGACTGTTTTTAAAAACAAGACTGCAAGAGACAGTAACCAAAAGCAGCCTCACCTCAGCCCACTGCCTCTTAATTGACCAGGATCCTGTCTCCTCCCCAGGAACAGTGGAATTTATTCCTATGCATTACTCAACCAGAAGGATGTGATTTTCTTTGGAGGAACACTTGTGGGGCATAAAATTTTTTTTCTGAGAGATCTTCACATGTCATAAATAGAGACTAAAGAAGGACAGAAGAGTGCTGAAACTGAAGAGTTTGTCTTTCTTTTATCATGTCTGTATGTGCAGTCTCTCATTCACTGTGAGGCAGCAGAATGGTGTCCCAGGCTGAAGCCTACATCCTCAGCAGTCACCATCTGTCACCACTGAACACCACTGTCCCTTCTGTGTTCTTTCTGTGATATTTGGCATGATTGATATTGATAAGAAGGGAGAAGATACTACAAATCAGAGATGTAGAACAGACCCTGATCACTGCTGACTTAGAGCAGCAGAGGACTTGGCTCAGCGCTCCTTACCTAGGGAGACACCAGGACATACTTGCCTCCCTGATGAAAACAAAATATTTAAATTCCCTGAATATTCTACTAATATGTGATTCAGAATGACATAGCTGGATGACCTAACCAAATTCCTAAAATTGATTAACCCAACCCAGCTGTCTCATTTAAGGATGATTTAAGGCTAATGAAAAATAAAAATTGCACTTTTAAAAATGTAAAAGAATAATTCAATGAACATGCACAACATTTTTTTGGTAAACTAGTTGAATATGCTGATTTGAAACCATCTGAATGATCACTGAGTCTGGAGTTTGTCTTTGTTGTAACTTTAAAACAAACTCTCAGTCCCTGGAATTATGGTGGCCTCAGCATGGCTGAGGGTGTTTAGACAAACTTATGCCACATATTAAAGGAGTTTGTGATTCAAATTGGAGGAAATACACCTCACATCTCACACTAAAGAGAATACTTAAAATCTATTATATAACAACGATGACTCATTCAGAGAGAAATTTACCCTGTCCATCACAGATATTATCAGCTGCTTGAGCAGTGCTTTGATCTGTTTTTAGAAAATAGTAGACAATTGAATTCTTCAGCTATTTCTCAACATATGGGACTTTTACTGTTTAAATTCTGAAGACAGTGAGGAAGAGATGGTCAATGTAATCTTGAAGCATTTAAAAAACCCAAAATTAAAACCAAAGCACCTGTGTTTTCTGGCTGGACAATAGTGTATCAGCCAAAATAGCTGTTTTAACTATTCTGCCTGTGGTAAGCTAGCTCCCCATAATTCATTTCATAATTGGGAAAAAATGCAGATTTTTTGACATCATCTCAGTGCAGTGTTGGACACATTGTACTGCAGAGAATCCAACGAGAACCACTTATTTTTACTCTCCATGATCTGGGAAGAATCAATTGACCCAGACCGCATATGGTGGCAATATATTTTAATATGGGCTTTTTGGCTCAAAATCTAGACACAGACAATAAACGTATATTTGAGTATAAATTAAATTGTATCTCTGATCTTGTATTATTTCTCTTTTCCTACTTTTTAAACCAAATCAAAGAACCAGAGCCAGAAGTTTCAGAGGCCAGAATCTGGAAACTAAATGTTGGACTCTGTGGAAGAGGAGAAAGGTGTCAGCTCCCCTTTTTGTGGTTTGGAGTCATATTTAAATGTTATCAGTGGTGATTTTTTCTCTACAGTCCCAATCTCAGTGGTAACTGACTCGTGTCCTATTACTTGTTTATTACTAACTTTAAGCCATAGGCCAAATCCCTCAACTGGGCTCACAATTCCCCTGTGTCACATATGAGTAAAATCTGTTAATTTCAACACTCAGATCTCCTTCTGCAGCTGAGTAGGTTGTTACAGAAAGAACTGCTTTTGGACAGGAAATGATCTTCCTACAAGAAACTGAAAGCAAGTCTAGGACAATAATTACTACAAAGAGTGCACCAAAACCCTGATTCTGACCCAGGCCATCCTGATGCAAATCCTGAATATGATCCTCTCAAGTTTCTCTGAATGGATAGACAGAGAATATAATTTTACTTTTTCTTCTACAGGGACCCAATCTGAGAGTGCTCTTGTGTTTTCCATCATGTGAGAGCTTTCTGCTGAGAAACTAGCAGGTGGCACTCAGCCTGCCATTTCTGGTTTTTTTTGCTTTACCTGATCTGATTTCAGGGAGATTAGGGAAAGAGATGCAAATGGACACAGGTCTGTGAAGGGAACAGAGAGGATGCAGCAAATGTAAAGGGGGCAGGAATGGTGCCCATTCAATTCCACCTGGCTGCCTGCCTCCAAGGTGACTGTAATTAGCAGGGAACACAAAAGAGTCCTATTTTTAACTTGAGTAAAAACCCAATTGTACTCTAGTTCATATTGAAAATCAATTTAATAACAAACTCCTATCCAGGAGAAAATGTCTAAGATTCTGCAAGATCAACTTGTTAAGAATGGCTCAAGTATTTCAAAAGTAAACATAACCTCTGTTGTCTATTGACATGAATCTTTCCAGACTCCTTCATATCCCTCTGTCTAGCATAATTTAGAATTGATGGGAAGGACATAAGGTGACAGAAATGAAAAGGAAGTGAAAATGGACACAGAACAGAAAAATAAGAAAGTAAAGAGATGGAGAGAATAACTGCAAAATTCTTCTAAAAAGATCCTAAAAATTGCGTGTCACTTCCAATTGTTCAAATACAAGCCATGATGGAGAAGCAATGTAAACTTTCTCATGATCTAGCCTTCAGTTTCTTCACGTATTACATAATAGGGAACATTCATAAAGGGATTATGAAGACTAACAAATGAATAATGACTATTATATATATGCTACAGACCTGAATGATATGTGCTACACCTGGATTTAGGTATAGCAGTAAAAGTGTTATACACAGTTAGAAGAAATATCATAAACCTCAAATCCTCTTTTAGAAGCTTACTTGATTTTGCAATTCAACTTCAATGTACTAGAAGTTGTCAAAGATTAAAAGTTTCATCATCTCCATAACCAAGTAATTGCAGTCGAAAAGTAATATTTCTAAGGCAGTGACCACATCATGTGGTCTAGTTGGTATTTAATGGGAACAGAACTACAGCAAGATTTGTCAGCACTGTAGGCAGAACTAACATCACCAGCTACAGCTGAGTTATTCTGACACTTTATAAGACTGCTACTAGTGGTGTACAGTTGCATTAAAATATGACTTCTGGAATGAAACTATCCATATCCTCTGTTTCAGTCTGGTTAGTCTATGTTGTAGCAGAAACATTTCAGATGTTTCCAAGAAACAGTTCACCATCAGCGTATTATATTTGCATTATAAGTACCTAAAAGTGCCTTCATGAACAGATTCAAGTGTCATATTTTGCACTAGGGATGTGTGAGGAACATAAATTTTAGAGTCTAGAAAAAACTTACCAAATAATGCCAATTTGTAAGAAATTGAACAAGCTGGACTTCGCTTGTTTAAGTCTTGAAATAATCTGTCTCATCTGATCATGCTTGAAATCATGGCCATGATAATGATTATGAGAGTCTTCTACCTGGATGCTAATAAGACCACAGCTGTAGACAATATCTAAATTCAAGCTTTCACTGCTGGAGCTAGGTACCAAGGCAAGCAGCCTCCCAGATTTCTGCCTATACTGCTCAGGGAACACCCTGGATGAAGTGACCACTGAGGGAAAAAAAGATTCATGGCTTATAGGAGTAGTCTTTGAAGGAAATTATAAGACCAAGACTGGGAATCAGGAAGGTTAGAAGCATAGAGAAAAACTGGTAACAGCTGAGCAAGTAAGGGCTGACAGGTGAGACTCATATCAGGAATGATGGGGAAAGAAGATGGACTGAGGAACAGAGGAGAGATGGGCTATTTATTGAAATGAGGAACACTGGGCAGAATCAGGCAGAGTATAGGCACACAGCAGTGCTGGTGTGTTCACACTTCCCTATGACATCTGGAGCTGAGCTGGACATCTCTCCCTGGTCTCTAAACATCAGTGGAAAAAGGCATGTACATCCCATCCTGTGTCTGCTCCATGTCAACTTGTCCCTTTTAGCAATTCTGTTGTTTCCCAGGCCAGAAGTCAGTTTTGTGTTTGACAAAGGTTCTCTCCTGCCTAAAGTGATCCTGCTATTTAGAGGACCAGTGTGATTTTCTGTATGAGAGAAATGGCACAGGGTTATGCAGAATCACAGAGTGGGTAAGGTTGGAAGGGACTACAATGGGTCATTTAGTCCAACCTCCCTGCTCACGCAGAGCTGAGCAATATTTGGGTTTTAGATAACTTGCCATTACATGCAATAGCATAGCACCAGAAAGACAAAGACACATCTGTAATTGTGTGAGGAGGTAGCTATTATCAATGGTGACTGAATACAAATGACCCTGAAGATCATCCACTGAAGTTGGATGGGCATGCTTAAGTCTCAGGGAATGGTTGTTTAAAATACTGCTATGTGTCATCAGTTTCTTATCACACACTTTTTCATCCTCTATAATCACACTGACATTTGAAGTAAAAAATGTGACAAGAGATTACATCACAACTGTGGCTCAGCTCACTGTTTGACTATGTGCTTCAAGTTCAGTTTACTATAATATAGAACATTCTTGCCTAAAAATGGCCATGAAAAGGTGCAAACCCCTATGAGGCTTATGTAGACTGATAAACCTGTATCAGAGTACCAAGCTCAGAGTCCTGCTAAACTGAATGGTCTCTAACTATGATGCTGTATATGTGCAGAGTATCTGCTGCTAAATGCTGTTCTAAGAGATTTGTGTATTAACAGACATGTTGGCTGAATGTTCAAAAACAATTTAAAATACCGTATTTTTAACAAACCAGCTAACTTAGAAGAAACTCATGTAGCTCACTATTTGAAACCATGTAACCCTGCCTGGAAAACTCAACTGCAACTCTTGACAGTTTTGTCAGAAATCTGACTACATATTTCTGACAGCAAACAGCAACAGCAAAGCTCTTGCGAATTAAAGCAAATAACTAAAAAATAATCTCAACTCAGTTTTAACGTGTACAACTCCACAGCAGCCACAAAAGACACATATTTGCTTTTAGTTCAATATTCACATGAGAATAGAATAGGGAGCATTTTCATTTATTTGGCTACATCTAGAAGAAGGATGTCTATAGAATTTTATGAATATGGGTTTCACAACAGTTAATAAAAGAATGATTCCTTAAATTCAACTGCCAACAGTTATGACATGGGATTTTTAGAGATAGTTTTCTCAGCTTCTCTTTCCATTGTCAAATCAACCAACAATTAACGCTGTTAGAGATCTGACTACAGGCATATTTTTCAGCTTCTTTCCTAAGTGAATTATAAAAGGAAGATCTTTTTCTTTAGCAGCGTAATTAATTTTATATTTAAAAAATCTAGTAGGAAAAACTAACATTACAACATATAGACAAATGAAAACTGTTTAAGAGGTATGGACACAGAAAATAGGCACATTTTCAAATATGGTCATGTGCAAATGTAATAAAATTTGCTGTAATAAATGTCAACACTAGCATCAAATAACATACAGAGTAAGTAAGTGTGTCTCAAAGAAATTTTAGTATGGTAGAGTGTCATTTATAGAAATCAACAGAATTAACTGGCACAAAATCAACAAAATCCTTGCACTGGGTCTATATTTGGAAGGCAGAAATGCTAATGGTGACTTCATATATTTGTTATTTCAGAGAAATAGCTGCCTCTTGATGCTTTTGAAAATGTGTAAGACAAATCCAAGACCTTTAACAGAAATTGTTATGGTTTCTAACTTTTGTTCCAGGCAGGCTAGGACTAGAGACACAGAGCCAACTCTGTATCTGGCCTAACTCCATTCACAAAATTTGGCCAAACATACATTTGTCACATTGATTTCATGTAAAGGTCAGATCCTGTGTGGTGCTCAAGTTTCTTTCAGAATAAAATGTAATATGGGAAATCTGTAAAACCACATTTAGAACTGAAGGCTCTTAATTACTATTCTTTCTATGACTTCCATAAAAATGAATGAGTTTGCTTTTACTAGGGTTGTTACAGTAGCATATTTATTTATAATAACTATTTAGTTATTTTTCATATTTACTAGAACAAACAATAATTTGTTTTCAGGGATAATATGCATAGACCACGGAAGGTATCCTATTTTAATGACTGCCTGGATAGATTAAAAAGACAGGGAAAAAAGAACAAACCAGCCATAATAGCAACCAAATACATCTTGACAATATCAATTTTGAGAATGTGTCCCTCAGGTTTGCTTTTTTCAATTATTTAGTTTATTGCAGATATAGAAACTGTTCTGAAAACAGGTCTTGCAGAGTTACAGTGCAGAAAATAAATGTTCTGTGACCCAGCTGAGGAACAAAGCCTGTGAAGATTACACATAGGAAACACCAGGGAGGAAAGCGTGGAAAACAGATTGGAGACCAGCAAATAACTGGAAATAACAGGCTGGCATGTTTGATGAACCATATGGATCAACAGGATGACAAAAAAAGATGCAAAATAGTCCAAATACTGCAGACTTGGTAGGCCAGGCCAACAAGTTTGTTCACAGCAGTTATTTCCAAGAATCAGATTGGAAGGATTATAAATATTTCTGAGGAAGCTTCTAAAATACTATGCTGAAAGAAAATGAGCAGTTTCTTAAAAGATTCACTGTTGGTATGAGCTTTGAACATAAGAATCTCTGATTGACCTATATTTTATACTAAACTCTATAAACTGTTCACTCAGTGGAGTAAGGGATCTGTGATCTCTGTACAAGTTCTCTATTTTTTTCATTATATCTGCTGAGAATCTGATATTTCCCACATATAACTAAGATTTCAGCAATGTACACAGTTATGCAATGTACACAACTGTGAAAAAGCATGTGCAAATCCCTTTATTTCTTATTGCTTAAATACTTCTATAATGGCAAAATGAAAATCTTTTAACCTAGTCCACAGAAGGCATAAGCTGTGGTAACAACCTCTGCAGAACTTCAGTTTAAGCTGTTACATTTTATGTTTACAGCTCTGATAATGTCTTGTGTGAGTTTCTGAATGCTTAACTGGTTTCTGTAGGAACAAACTAGAAGGTAGAGATGAGTTGGAGGTGAGTGGAGGCTTTAGTTGTTTGGCACTGGCCATAAGGAATGCAAGTGGAGGTTTTGGCAAATTCCCTCATCATTTGGCAAAATACCTCATCTGAGACAGTGACTGGTGAGTTAGCCAAGTTGCACAAGGACAGCTTAGGTCTAAGATTTTCTTTACAGGTATGAGTAAGAAAAAACCCTCATGAGAATCCTTGCAGCATATCTTAGTATGGAGCAGAAGGGAGGTAGTTTCCATGCTTTGTTCAAGAGTCTTAGTGCCAGACTGCAGCTGGGATAAGCACATTTCAGTGCACACCCTTAGCTCAAGATAGTCCGTCTCTGCAGCATGTCAGTGCTGCAGCTGGGGGATCCTCACCTTTTAAATACAAGACTTGTTTCCCTACTCCCAAAATATTGGCACATGTTTGGAATAGTTCTGTGGTGGACTTTGACCCCACATCTTCCTCCTGCACTACGCTGTAAGTGGAATGACTACCCATAGGCTAAAAATACAATTATCTTTCCAGCTTGGGAAACAGATATCACTAGTGATCAGACATTTTTGGAAGCTCCCCGTACCATTACAGAGACATCTAGCAGAAAAACATCAAAAATACAGCAACAACAAATGAAGTATGGAGGAGGAGTCTTCTGTGTCCTGTCCAGCAGAGAGAAGCCTTTTTTTAGCAAGGCTAAGGTGATGCCTGAGTGCAGTGTGCTATCTTGCCCCTCTGCCCATTTGAAATACAGATAACAAATGTTCATGGGAAAATATCCAGTTCTTACAACCAGGAAGGACAAGAAATGATGTCTTTGTCCTCAACAGAGGACAGCAGAGAAATATTTGGTATTGCTTTACTGTGTGCAAGATATTCAAGGCCTGTCAGATTGAGGATATATTTTGTTTTACCAGTTATGTTACAAAACTTCAATAATTTCTACAACCACATGCATATGAATTTGTTTAGCCATTTACTTTTAAGCTAATACTTCTCCTTTAAAATTTTTTTACCCTATCATACTTTTATTTACCCAGTTGGAGTGGACTGATTTTCCACAGTAATCCATTTACACCAGGACTATATGGCAGAGTGTCGTGGCCATTGTTTAAGGTTTCAGTCCCACCTCTAATTGCTTTTGGTACCATTTCTTCAAGTCTACTTCTTCCTGCCCTTCTCCCAGATTGGTTCTTATTTAAGCACATAGTTTCTTATTACAGCTCATGCCTTTCTTGTTCTGTGTTGATACTGGTTTGGGCTGTCAAGTTCTTTTTTGCACATTTTTGTTTCCTGCACCTACTCAGTGCAGGATGCTGTGCCTTCAGAGCTCTGTGAAATTGTTAAGAATTTGCCTGAGACAAAATGTACTTTCCATCTACTGCCATACCGTATCTTTTATGATTGTTTCCAAGATCTTCTCATATGCTTGGCTTTAAGTCCATTGATATAGAGCTTCCTGTTTACCCCTTCAAGTTTTGGAAGTATGCACTGATAAAAATACTGCAGTTTCCAGGAATTAGTCCTAATTTCCATGAATTTTTACATTTTTAATTTCAGAATTGCACCTATTCTGTCAGTTCCCTTTTAGGCATTTTTCTGCCATAGTCAAAACTTCAAGTCTTACTTGATAATTTAGTTTTAAATATTTAGATATTAATTATCTGACATTAATTTTTTTTTCTGTCTGCACTGCATCTAATCATGTGGTTTGCACATTTTCTTCCCCTAATATACCTAAAACTGTATTTTCACAACAGATATTGATTTCCTTCATAGAAATATTGAGTTGGGGTGTTGTATTTATACCATCATAAATCATTCTAACTTAAAAGTGATTTTTCTTTACTGATTTACTGACTTTATACAGATTACTGTATATTTTTTGATCTTCAGATTTCTCCTCTGATCTGGTGATTTGCCTTCTATTATAATACTTTTAATATTTTCTTTTTTTTTTCTTGACTTTTTTCCCTAAATTATTTTACTGCAACTAGGAAAGTAATTTTCAATATTTTTTCTTTCCAAATTCTCTAATGACTTAAAAGTACCCTAAAATTTATCCTTATTGGCTCTCATGTGACATGGTTATTCCTATTGTACCTGACTGGATTTAGAGTTGGCATAATTTCCACCTCTGCTGAATCAGTCCCCAGCTATGGATTTTCTGTACATTCCTGAATCCCAACAAATTTCCCTTACTTTATCATGCCATTCCAAAATTTGTTTACAAAGATCAGTATTTTTTTACTAAATACAGTCTGTATAAAACCCAATACAGACTTCAAAGATGAAGAGTCCTCCTCTTACGTCTGATTCTGGTTCAACACCTTCAGGTGTTGCATTTGTTATTTCATTAAGATTTGTGGATTTTCTTCTGACCCACAGTATAAAGCAAGGCTCAGCTCCTCTGATTCACAGACAAAGACTGAGACACAGAATGTAACAAACTGCTCACAGTTTCTTATGCTTGCCTCATTTCCAGCCATTAGGTATAAAATTGTTTCAGCTCTATCTGGCTCTTTCATGGCGCATTAAAACTCCTTTTTGATTTGTTGGACTTCCCCCAGCTAATAAACATATTGTATTCAAATACAAAAATTAATATGAGAAGTGAAAAGAACAGTTAAAGATATTTCTTTGGCCTGATTCAGATGAGTAATGAGAATACAATTTCCCCCAGAAAAGATTTGCTAGCTAAATGTTATCCTTATGAATTGTACTTCAGAAATAAGTACATAAATGACTTATATGAGCTAAACAAATCGGTGAGACTATTTAAATTAGAAGAAACATGTTTTGTTAAGTCCTGCATCCCTAAAATGGTATCAATTTTAGCTTCTCAGTTTACCACTACTCTTCCTTGTCCTCAGTTCCCTGTAAGTGCTAACCATTTTTAAGATGTCCAGCCTTAGAAACAGTGACTATATGAATACTACTGAGTATTGATGTTCATGTTACATCAGTTCACTTCCTTCAGCAGCTGATCTGTGCAGATGTGTAGCTGACAGATTGGGGAACTCATTCTCTTCTGTTCAGCACTTGTGAGACCAGATTTGTGGTAGTGTTCTTGTGGAGGCTCCCTAATGAGGCTTTTAGGCTTTTTAAGATGAGCTTTTTATATGTCCAAGGCTGAAAATTTCATAGCCTTCCTCAGCAACTTCAGTGCTTCATAAACCCTCAACAGTTCTTTCTTCAGAAATTTAAAAAGTGTTTCTGTTTCCATACAATTTGTTCTTGGCACTTTTCACTTTGTCTATACGAACAATAAAGCAGGGCCAGGCTCCCATTTTTCCACAGTTTAACTATTACATTGACATGGTTTTTGTTTGTGTTTGTCAGCTGTTCCTCAGCCAGTATTTTGAAACAGCATTTCATGTGCTCTGCAAAGCATTGTAATAGCAGACAATAGCATCAAGAGCAGACAAGTTCACATGTGTCCACCCTGTGCTGGGTGAAAGAGAAATAAGAGGTATCAGCATATAGCTAACTTCTTTTGCTTACCTCATGGCTTAAGTGTGCATCAGAACATGAGAACCATTTGAAGTACTACAGCCTGAACCTCAGTCCTGACTGAGGCCTGAACAACACACTTTGAGCCAAAGTTCACCTCTAGATGAACCTTCCAACCAAACGTTATATGTATCTGCTCATTAATAAAGTATTGTTAGCAATATGATATTTGTATCCACTCATTAGCAAAACATGTATTTACCTTTCTCTATTTAGAAGCTGGACAAGGCCACGAAATCAGACATCTGGCCTTGTTTGGAGGTGCATGATCAAAGACGTCTCCCTTGGTTCCTCCTTGAGCCCTGGCCCTGCTTTGGGGGGAGCCCAAGAGGAGGATGAAACCAGATGTTCCCACCCTAGCAGTTATGGTAGCTTGTTTATTCAACATCATCATAGCTGGGCCCTCTCAGCAAAGCTGGGAGCCTTGCCTGGTGAATGCACTGCACGAGATTTTCCAATTACTAGGAGCAGCTCTCCAGTCCTCGGCTGTGACACAGGCCCCCCCAGTTGAAGTGTGGATCCAGACGATGGTAAAGTTTTAGAGTAACTGGTGATGTATTTTACTTAAACACTACAGGCAATCTTTTGTAATAATGATTAGGCACATTGCTTAGCTTATCTTTTTGTATTCTTTGCACTATAGTAAATTACACTTATTCCTTAAGTTGCTGTCTGTGTCTTTTGTGCTGCCCCTAGTCACCAGCAAAACAAAATTCCAAATCTGTTCTGTGTAGTAGTATAGCTGTAGCTCACCCTCACAAGACTCCAGTGCTTCTTCTCTCATCATGAAGCACTAATATAGGCACTTGTTGCTGAAATTAAATTGTTGTTATTATTATTAAATAGGAATGGTAAATGTCTTCTGGCACAGAAGACAAAAAACATACTCTGACCTCATGAGGAGGTTTGAGTTGGTGAGCAGGATACAAGGCCAGCTATCCTAGGAGGATCCATTGGAGTCACAGACAGTCTACCTTCTCAGTTCTTTTTTCTCCCTGCCCTTTTATAATCTGGTTATAGGCTGCCTCATATATACCTGTCTCCTTTTACTGTTTCCATTCAACTGATGTCCTCTTTTAATCTTGGTTCATATATGCTATGCATGTACAAATAAAATTGTGTATTTCTACTCTTGTAGAAATGATTGTATTACACCTGTAATGAAAAGGCATACCACATATCACAAACCTAGAATTTTTCTTTTGAAGTTCCACAGATTTATAAGAAAACCTTTGCCTTGATTTAACTATCCAAATGGAATTGCTTGAAGATGCACAGAAAGAGAAATTAGCACACAGGCTTTAACAACTTTAAAAGACGTGGAAATGCTGAAGTGTATTGTATTTGATGGTGAGTCTGAAAGGTTAGAAATTCTGGCTGCAGCACTCTTCCAATAATATGAAAAGAGGGAAGTTTAAAGGAACTGTCAAAATTCCAGCAAGAAAAAAGTTGAAAACTCCTGAAATAAACTGTTAATACAGCTGAAGTCCCTATGCCACAGAGGACCAGAAAAACAGGTTTCTATTTCATTGCCTAGATACACAACATCTGAAACATTTAAATCTCACCTGGGATATACATGGAATAATGTATTTTTCCCTTGTAATTTCACTGGGGTGCAGAATTGGCTTGCTCTGTGTAAGGCTCTTAGTAACACACTACAGCAAGGCACAATTTATACAACTGAACAGAACTGTCACATAAGACATAAGACACATCTGTGTTATGATGTTGCATGGCATCCACACGCTTCCTGAATAGTCCCAACAGTGGCGATAATCAGGGTTGTGTAGAAGTCATATGCAAAGGCAAAAAAAGGGAAGTTGTTTCTGCAGTTACATGTGTGCTGAAATAGGTGTATGGTTTTCACTTCACTTTGAGCAAGCCTTACGTAGCACAGCTGGCAGTAAAAGGATGTGAGCAAGCTGTGTGAAATTCCAGTAGAAATGCTAAAAAGAAAATAACTCCCTGTGTTTGTGGAGGATCTCATGTAGCAACAGTCTAAGTGTGCCTTTCTCTCAAATGGAGAGTATCCAAAAATGAAACTGTCTGCTGGGGCCTATATTCAGGATTAAGCACGCAGCCTATCAGCCAAGAGGCATGATTGATTCCTAGTTTTAGGACACAAAAATGTTAATGTTACATATATATATATATATATATATGTTTGTTATGCTCTTTGTGAACATTTCTCTTTTTAACCTAAGCTATTCTAGGACTAATGACATCAGCATGGCTTGTCCTACCTGTTGGTATATGAGACTATTTTTTCCCTATATTGTATGTCCAGAAAGCAACTGTAAGGAGAAAAAAAAAAAGGAAAAATAGTAGGAAGAAATATTTGCACAGAAGATGGAACACACAGTTCTGAGTTAGCTTCTTTTCAAGTGCAAGTAAATAACTTTTCAGGCAGTCTGACTAACTTTTAGACACCTGGGCTATTACATCCCTCTCAAAGATTGCCACAGTGAACTTTTTTGTTTTAGGAATATTAAAAATTTCTGCTTCCTAACCAGGCATATTTTTAACCTTGATTGCCTTGGGGGGGAGAGGGTGCCAGGGAAAGGGAAAAGATATTATTTTTTTGTTGAATAGTCAACATCCTGTTCTAGGAACAATTGAAAAAATAAAGACTTTTAGGCTCTCTAGAAGTCCTTAGGTTCTTATCATTGCTTTTGGATGATGGTCACCTGCTGAATACATTTATCCTGGCTGATACCTTTAGAGTTGACTGCAGGGCTGTGTGTGAGGGGGAGCATGAACTCATTTTAACAAAACACTTTGTTTGCAGGGTCTGTCCCTACAACAGGGACATGCTATTTTCTTTCTTTTGTTTAAGTAATCACAATGACCCGTTAGATCAAACCACCTTATAGTGCTGATAACAAACTGCCTGAAGGAATATTGACCACAAATACCAACCCTGGTGTTTGTCACTCTCTCTTTGTGGAGCTTAGCAGACACTCCACTTCCAGCTACTGCAGTATCAGATCTGCACTGATGTGACTGAGTGGAGCTGTGACTGACTCACTCTCAGGCCAACACGGCCTTGCCAAAGCCAGTGCTCACCACAGATTTGTATTTTTCTTGTTCTAAGCGAGAGCTGGATGAGAGGTGAGGATTTAGAAGCTGATGGCAGCAGGACAGTGACTGAAATGCATGCTTTGACTCCTCTGAGAGGGCTTATGTCTCTTCACTAGATGCTAGGAAGCCCTAGGAGACTGTCCAGGTACCGAAGAAACCAAAATTAGAGAATTTAAAACCCAACATCCACAACACAAGGGAGGTGAAGTATTGGGACCTCCAGCCTAACAGCTGATTTTTGTGGGTGAACTCCTGAAAAATGACTACTGTTTTTTACTGTGTATGGTGATCTTGTGCGATTAAGTTCTCAATAAAAACCATTTTTAAAGGGGTTTTGTGCAGTTGGAGCTACCAGTGCTTACCCATTACTAAAATAACACTACAGTAATATCAGTATCCCTGTAGGCACAGTGACTGAAGAAGAAACTACTTCAGGCTGACCCCTGTGTCAGCAGGGGCAGAACATTTTGAATTTTGCATTTTGGTGAAGCACAATGAAGTGTATGTGTGTGTGTGTGTTTGTTTGTTTTTTTTTTCAAAGGAATAGATAAAATTAGGTATCCAACATATCTATACAAAGACTCATTTCATATTCATTACTCTAAGCACAGTATTTGCTAGAAGCTATTTTTTAAAATGGTGTATGTTAACTTTTACCATTTTCTTACCCCTAAACCCAAGACAAGTCATAAAAATAGCTTCAAAAGATATTTAATGTGAAAACAGCTAAAGACAGGTAGTAAAAGAATGTACGTCCTCTATAGTTCTCAGATTAGAGCTCAGTTAGATCACAAGAAGAAGACATTACAACACCACCTTCTGACTGGGAAACAGCAAAAAAAAAGTCATATGTTAAAGGTTAGATTAGCTGAAAAATTACTTCTTAGAATAAAGAAGCAGAATAACAAAAATATGCATTAGTAGTAGCTAAACAGGGAGGAAACTACTAAGGGCAATTGAGAAATCTGCCTGAAGAACAATCAGATACCTTCTTAGAATACATGGTTTAGCTGAAGACAAGACAGAGGACAGTGGTGAAGGGAGTGAAAAGCAACAGCCTTTGGCCTTCTTATATCAGTGATATACTGATTAGACTGTATGATTCAATGATCTCTAGTGATCTTAACCTTGACAAGACAATGAGTTTCTTAGTTTAACTGCAGGAAAGATAAGGCTCTGACACGGAAATGCTCTCAGGATAAGAACAGAGGCATGCTTATTGGCAAATAAAGTTAGTTAAGACAAGCTACAAACCTGTGTTTTAAAGTTTATTCCATATTACTCAATAGCATTTTTTTTCTATAAAGATAAATTTCACAGCTTTTTGTGCATTTGCTTGGTGCTAAAACTATGGCACAAACAGTGTTTTATTATAGAATAGGGACCACAGAGAATAAGAAAAATAATTTCTAGAATGTAAGTGGAAGACAAATGGTAACAAAGGTCAGATAATTCCCATGTTGGCTTGACTTAACTAAATAGTTGACAAGCAACCTCTTCCCTATATTCTGGAAATGTTTGGTGAAGATAAGCAGTCTTTTGCATTGTGAATGCATCAATTGACAACTTTGTCAGTTGTGCCTTGAGAGCTACAGCTGTACCTCTTCAGCTTGCTTTAGGGTAAAGCAGAGTATGTGAATGTCCATGCTGACCCCCATACTAGGCTCATGTCTCCTCCTATTAGTTCTCCAACCTTAAAACTGGTCAGTTCAATTGAGTTGGTTGCTTTACTGGCAGATGAATGTCCCAATGATCAGCTCTTTTTAAGAAACTGCAGCAAGCTGTATTCATATATATAATGCTCAATGAAGTAGTAAGAAATTGAATGGTGTGTAGAAAAAAAAAGAGCAGAAAATATTTGCAGATGTTTGGTTATGCTAACTTCATCAGCTATATTTTCAGGGCCCTGTAAAATATGCAACAGATTAGGAATTACACACAGAAAGTAGCATTAACATAGAGTGAACAACCTACCACTCTCACTTCCAATGAACATGAACAGAACTCTGGTAATAGGGAATGAATATTCCACCAGTGAGTACAAAGATCAGATGAAAACATATCTGAATATGATGCATACACCGATAAGCCTTTAATTCAGTGCTGTTCCTGATGCATGTCTAGTTCAGAATTCACAGCAGGAGTCACAAATTTTTATATCTTCTAAATTAGCCAATCCCTCTTAAGAGAGGGCCAGCATCTATCAACTTCAGCAATGTTAGTTTTAAAAACTTTTATAAAACATCATTAGTTTTCCAGGATCAAAGGAAGACTTGCTATGTGATTGACATTTTTATACTCATATTCAGTTGGACATATATTTGAGGGAGAAAAAATAGATTGAAAGAGAGGAGGGGAATTAAACCCCATCTTATTAATACAGCGTTCTTAAGAAAAGTGAGTTTGTAACATTTTACAAAAGTCCTTGCAGGTTTAATCCAAGCTGTGTCCCTGTCCAGCTAGTGAAAATGCTATAACCTCCTGTCCAAATATGCCCCTCTAACCCTTACTAATTCCTACATTTTTCTCATTCCTCTGCTGTAGTGTTAGTTTCCTTACTAAAGTGTGGGTACCTAACTTGAGGTCCAGCTGCTACTGTTTGTGAGCCAATCCATAGGACAGTGCATATTTTTAAAACACTGAGGCTGCTGTTTCCCTGTAGAAAGTAAAAGTGTTTCCTGATAATGCACAACCAGCTGGCTGAACAGATTTTGCATATGTACAGTCAAGGTCTATCCTTCATTTCACATATTGTGAGACATTCACCAGATTAGTGTCTCAAAAGAAAACTTACCATCACTTAATCAATTCATTCCAAATTCCAAGGAGCCTTTCAATTGTTCATGTTCATCAGATCTTAAAAGAAAATAAGAATAAAAAATGTATTACTATCTGGTCGAAAGGGATTTATTAAAGATCTTCATGCAGGATTTAAATAAATGCTTATAAAGCAAGATAAAATTTGGAAATATAACTTTGTATGTTACTACAGATAAACCATGGATAAACACTTAAGGAAGAACAAATGTTGTGAACTATGGTATAAATACTCAAGCTGTTGCTTAAGCTAAGCTTTAATGTCTTAAAAAGACATTTATGTTGTGGTATGTTTCCTGGAGTGAATATCTATGTTATATAAAGGCCACTGAAGTGCTCCCTTCCCCCTCCCGTTTACAATCTTTTTAGTTTAAATCAATTGTCATCCATCTGAAAATGGAAAGTCACTTCTGATATTTTTCCCTCAGTATTTTCTCTATCTGAAGCAATCAATAAAAGAAATTTAAAAAAATATAAAAGAAGAAATCAATGATATTTTATCAAGCACGAAATGGTGTTTTAACAAAACAGGGGGATTTGCTGAAGTAATGTTTCAGTAAGGAAGGAAATACCATTGACTTTATTACAGCTGCCTAATGTTTTCCACGAACTGCAGAAAATAATTCATTGTATCTTAGTGACCTACAATAACAGCTGACTGCTTGCACTTGATGGAAATGTGATTTGTGCCTACTAAAAATTAACTATTTACCTTCTCCATATTCTTTTCTCTGCTAGCACATTAGTATCCTTTGCATTCTGTTTTGAACTGCTTTGTGAGATGTGAACTCCAGTAAACTAAACCACCAATTGCTAGGCAATGTTCCTCCACAAAAAAAGAAAAAGGGTCAGACTGCATGCTTCTGTGAGCTGTAAAACTCATGCTGAGCTCTAAAAGACTGCACTTAGATGAGGCCCCTTCATTTTCACAGGCATTCTATCTCAAAGGTTCAATAACGTAATAAATATAAAGGAACATTTCTGACAGTTGCACATGCAGACAAATGCATACACATGTACACTCAGCAGAAAATTCCAGGGTAAGGATATTAGAGAAGACGAAAAACCAGTAAAGGTTCAGGGCTGGAATAGATAAAGTGACAATGTGAAAAACTAGTAATTTGTCTAAATAGTGTGGAGAAAAATGAGCAGGGATGAGGCAGAAGGAATGGGAACAAAATCTTTGTCTACTGAGACTTGCTAGAAGATTTTCTCCCACCGCTGTTGCTACCTCCGACAAAAGGAGATGCATCCAAGCTGTCCTGCTGCAACTGACGGTGCTGTAAATCCAACAGATTTCATATTCCCCATGGAAGAGCATCCCTTCATTTCACCACTTACAGACTATGTTCTGTCCATACCAGCTAATAGCACCAAGATATTGTACACACAGCAATGAAGATAATACTACATGTATACACAGTATCTCCCTCATAGCGAGAAACTGTATATGTAGGTACAACACATATACAATATCTATGAATATTTACATCTATATTGCATGTATATACAACTGCTTATGGATATCTGTGCAGTCTACTAGGGAAAGAGATTTGTCTAGGGATCACAAGAAAATTTTACTGTAATAGAAGGTCACCTGGGATCCTTCACGTTCATTCAGAAGAAACAAAAATGCTCATTTTCAAATATGACCAGTACTGTATGCCTCAATAATTTGTATGAAAAATAGAGATGAAAAAGAGATATATCTACTTTGATTTCTATTATATGTTGTTGAAATGCATTGCCTGTTTTTTAGTCTTTCCAATTCAAAGGAGGAAAACCAGCATGAAACCAGGATTGCTCCTCCACAGAAGTAAAAACAGTGTAAGGAGACCCTGAAGTCTTCATTCTACCATTTCATGATAGTGGAATTTTGTTTTATTCTTTCAAATTTGTGAATGGAAAGGACGCTTCACATTACTGAAAAGGAAACAGTGCTGTAAACAAGGAAGTGTTAAGATACTACTGTAAGTGAAGATCAGCTCTTTTTAACTGATTCAAATATTGTTTATTATTTTGTTATTAAATTATTTAATTATAGTATAATAGTAAATGATTTAGATTGCTATCTAAGCCCAGGCTTCCATGCATTATGCTAGTCAGAAAATGTCATCGTGTCATCTTGGCTCTCATCAGCAAGGAAACTGTTTTCCAACTCACTCATGATACGATGTCAGGGTACTACTCACATGAATATCAGTTCCTCAGAAGTTTATGTTTAAAATATTAAATAGGTCTGCCTATGAGTTGAGCTCTCTTAATATCAGAAATCAAGAGAATATACCTGCTATTTAATCCTACCTTTCTCTGTAACACCTCTAAAAGTTCCCCATTTCCCTCCTGCTGCCTCAAGTACCGGACTATGTGTCAAATGCCTCTGTGCATGTGAAGATGCAACTGGGCTCAAGAAAAAGCTGAAATACCAAAATGAGTGGGAACCTACGATTGTTGAGCCACAACAAGGTTATATAATCAAAGATCTGACTCTTCTGTCACTGGGGAGTAATTAAAAAAATTCTCCTGAGATTATTCACTGTTTTGTTCCGGTTTTTATTTATTTTATCCTTCTTGTCAAAAGTAAATGATTGAGTAACCAATTGGCACAAGCTTCAAGCAGAATTAATGCCCCCTCGAGTAATTTTATATTGAGCTCATTTTTACCTGGTGAAAAGAAGCTTATGTTCATATAGATCTATATTTTCCTTTTAGAGACATTAAAATCAAGAGAAAGTGTGTAACGTAATCTTGATAAACAGGTTCACAATATTGGCAATATACTTAAATGTAGTGAAAATCAAATTCTACAGAAGGAGAACACTGATGATTGAGAGCTGTGTCATAACAGACCTTTCTGACTAATATACCCCATAACCAGCTTCTGCATTTCTTACAAAGGTGTCTGACGGATTTTGTCCTGCCTGACCTCACAGAAAACATCTGTATGAAGCAAATAAATGTTTGAACCATTTAACAAAAAATACTGCAAGGCTTTCTGTCTCAGCAGGCATTCCAGTAGCATGCTTCAGGCATTCACTATATAGAGAACATCACTCACTAATACTCATTCCTTATTATTGATTTGACTGGATATACTCTTTGGAATATAAGAAGCGAAATACAGATACCAAATTGACTTTCTCTACACCATCATGTTCTACACTTGCCCTTCTTTTCTGATATCCTTTCTACTTCAACTAAATTGCCCCAAAATTACTCTCAATGCTTTTCTTAGAGTGACTTAATATCTTGCTTGCTTTTCAATTAATGTTAAAATTGGAGTGGATCTTTTTTGGTTTGTAATAATATACATGTCTTCTCAGCAGATTTACAGCACATCAACCTGCACAAGTAGTTTGATTTCCTTGGCTTACCTACACCCAGACTGAACTCTCTATGTTGTCATGTTTCTACTTTTTCTTATTTCCCCTTGAAGTTTTCACTAACCTCTCGCCATTTTACTACAACTTTTCCCTTTTTTGCCAATGCTTGTACTGAATCATAAGACCATTTGTTTTCCTCCATCAGGAGAGAAACTGTCACTTAGAACAAAATCTTAGAGAGTCCTAACCAATTTTTGTATTTTAATGCTATTTAAAAAAAAAGTCACTGAAAAAAAGCATGCTGAAGAATCTGCACAAAGATGGCTTAAAACACCAGTAGATAATGGTGCTCCAGTGACACCAATGCCAACAGGAAATACAGCACTGAAGTAAATATGGTTACAAGACATAGTTCTATCACTGCCAAGGCAGCAAATAATCAGTTCCATAATAATTGGTTATATTTTTGAACAATAATATTTTAAGAATATAACATACATTTATTTTTTTCCCCTAAAGGATAGCTACCAGATGAGCACGTAGTAATATCCTGTACACCTTTTATATCCTGGGTGTGCACACATGGTCCCAAATATATATGTACTAGGTGTGTTCTTCTGCTCTTGACATAATTGTTCTTAACTACAATTCAAAAGGTGAGATGGCAAACTAATTGTCCACTTTCTCAAGTTACAGCCATTCTTAAATACAACCTGGGGAGTTGAGATTATCTTTCAATGAATTTACCCTTGTACAGACAAAAGCAAGTGTAAATCAGGGGTGTAAAATTAATTTCTGTAGTGTTGTAGATACTTAAAAGTAATCCAGTATCAGCTTGGTGAGTGTTTCAGTATTTGATAAATCCACATTTGCTCACTGCAGCTTTTTAGCAGAAGCTGTGTTTTTCTCTAGTGCAGTCAGAGGCATGTAATCCAGCTAAGGCAATTTCTGTGTTGTGGGCGTGTAGCAAAACACACCTCCAGTGTTCAGCTTGGCATGTCTTTAGTGAGCTGCCAGCTTTCCAGGCAAGTGTGGAAGTCTAGAGGGTAGCAGAGAAACCACAGTGGAATGCTACAATGAAAGCATTAAGATTAGAAATACTACAAAATATAAACCATTAATTATTATTTTACAGAAAGATACTCTGTAAGTAACTTATGGAAATAAACAGTATTTTAAATTTTTACTACACTAACTGATCTTCTTTGGAAATATTCTCTTCTCTGTTAGTTGTTAAATATATCCAGACATCATGACACCTTACTCTTGCTTGCCATGTGTCCCTTCCTTCCTTCCTTCCTTCCTTCCTTCCACCTAGATCTCCACTAATTGCTGGAGACAGCTGGAGACATTGATGCAAGTCATATATGCAAAATATCTGATGCTGAGCCAATCCTGTACTTTTCAGGGGCCTTAGCTAGAAGAAGAAACTTGAAATAGAGATTTGATACAGAAATTATGATTAAAAAGTGCTGTCTGCCACATTTACCAGGTGCTCTGTCCTTTCAGACCCCTGTCAATCCATACCCTCCACAATAAATACAGGCAATGGGACATCTTCCTTCCACATGCTAAAAGGACTCAGTGTCTGTATCTTGCTGGGAGATGGTGCAGGCAAGCGGTTCCTGGAATGGTGAGACATCTTCTGTAAATTGCTTTTGCTTCAGTTCCACAGCTGCAAGAGCAGCAGGCGCTGGAGCCAGATGAGTCCAGCGAAGAGACTTTGCTAAAGGCTGGCCAAGAAACCAAGCCACAGGCAGAGACACTGGTACGTAAAATGCATTCCAGTGGTTGGCATCTGGGCCCTGCAGCTGCCAAGCACACCCAGTGTGTGGCCATGGGTGTTGGCTTCAATACTAGAACATTTTGAGGGGGAGGCCAACAACCAGTAACCAGAGAAGACAGTGCCAAATTACTACAGAAATTAAATTCATGTGCCAATTTGTTTGCTATTTCAAAAGACAAAATTTTATCTCATAAGTATTGTTTTGAACATACCCACAGAACAGTTAACAGAAATATGCTGATATTTGCTAGTGGGGGGAGGGGGGTAAAATACTCACGTAAGTGAAACGATGCTCCTTGGGGCACTGGTTAACAAAACAAAACCATACCCATTATACTATTCCTTAATTAATGCACGAGTTTCCTTAGAGACCACAGCTCTGTTGGGGGACACAAGTCTGGTGTATTTCTTCCCCAGAGACAGTGTAGGGAGAGTTATATAAAACAAAGATAGAGGTGAAACGAAAGATATATCACAAGGCTGAGCAAGTTTCAGCTCCAAAGACAGGCTCTCTGCACTACAAATATGTGAGTAGATCAGTGTCATGTAAAAACAAAAAGGTTGTATTAAATCTTTAGAACATAATAGAATCTAACACATGGCTTAGAGTATAGTATATCTAATGGCATGCGTGCTGTATCAGGCTGTGTCTCCAGCTCTGGAGACCATATCACAACAGATGATTACATTTCATAATTTTTAAGAGTAAAAAGGGGTCAATGTATAAGCGGAATTTTTGCCTCTCTCCTTTTAAAAATAAAAGCCCTTAGGTTCTCAAAATACTTGAGCTGTGGTAGCAAAAACTTCATAGAGGCTAATTTACCAATCAGATCACACGTTAATTAGCGAAAGGGATTACTGTTTTAAACACAGCATTCCTGTTCCTTTGAGCGAGGCTTGAGCACATTGCTCCTGCATGATCCCTCAGTCCCTGTCTCCCCAAACTCGAAAGCAATGCTGGAGTGCAGAGCGTCTCTGAAGGAGAGCTCTCTAAAACTCTGAGACTAAGATCCCGTCTCAATGACTCACAGACCTCCCACCAAATCTCACTTCGCAGCATCTGCAAATTCAGTTAAGAATCTGAATGTCAATCAATGGTTTTCTCTGGCTCAGTAATCATTCACAATAATGATTTTGTTATTGAAACTCCAGCAGCAGTTCTGTTGAAGATTTACAGGCCAGAATGGAATCCAGCTCTCTGGCCTTTAATTATCCTAGCTCTATAGTGCTAAAAAACCTAAAAAAAATATCAAAAGCCACTGAATTAGGAAGATATAACTTTACGAGCTCTTGGGACATATTAATTTAGAAAGACAACATGGGAAATCGAAATTAAAAAATCCTAAGTTTCAATCATATACGGACTTGAATAAACAGAAACAAAACAAGAAATCTCAAATTGCTCTGTCAACAATCTACTGTCATAATTTTCTTCTGAGATATTAGCTTTTAAATGCCTATTTCATTTTGACTATAAATTAGTGGAGAAAACTTCAGAAGTTAAAATGGGCAATATGTAATAGTCATCCTAGTTAACAAGAATGTTTTCTTAACTCTGTTTAAGTGCAAAATGAGAAACAACTACCTTAAATCCTAGTTTAACTCAATAACTATTTTGCCTCTGAATAAAGCTGTTGCATATTAAGTGTATGATTTTAATCTCTTTGTTGTAACTGAGAATTTACTCACCAAATTACCATGTTCATGTCAATATAAGAAAATATTGTATGTGTATCACAGGAGAGCCTGTGAATTCAAATGGTAATGAGATCTTTTCTTTTCTGTTTCTGTGTTACTGGACTAGACTGTGCCGTACTGGGGCTTCTTAACAGTTTGATGTCTGTGGAACAGATGGCTGAACAGAATGAGTTACTGATGCAGATGCAAAGTTGACACAGAACCATCTCCAGGCTGTGATAATAGAGATGGATGGCTCTGGGAGGGAGAGTTCATACCACGGTGTATCTTATCAGCACACTGTAGACCCTAAGTCTTTGACATTTCAGCTTGGTTGCAAAAAAGATGATTTCTCTTTGCTATTATGCCTATTTTGTTTCTTTTGCTACTGGCCTTTTCATGGCAACTGCAGCTGAAGAAATTTAACCATAAAGATTAGTTGTTGTACTATGAAAACCCTACTTGCAAGACTAGTTATAAACAGCTTCACTAGGCAGGACTTCAAAACACCATTTTGTTCCTCCTTTTAACAAGACTCTCATTCCTGCTCCATCTTTGCCTTCTGCCTGGCCTTTTGGGATAACAGGTCTGTATACTAACATGTAATTCACCAATGATCATCCCCACTGATCATTGCTATCCTGAAATCTATACACTGAAGCCAATAGAAGTTTTATGAAGGATGTCAGTTGCTTTTTCTTGTTTCTGTTCTGTGCGGTCCACTAGGCGGGCAGTCTTTCCTGAGGTGGTAACTCATGTCTGAGGTTAAACCTCTTCCTAGGTTTTCCTTATTGGAGCACACACATCCCATCATAGGCACAAACTGGATCCTTCTTGACTGCTTGTACTAAACCAGTCAGTTTGTGTTCTTTTCTCAGTTCCCTCAGTTACAAGACTTACACACAGGAATTATCATTGAAGACAGTGGGAAGTGAGCACAAAACCAGGTCTCCTTTCTTCCCTTCTTCCTCGCTTCTTCTTTATAATTATTCATAATTATTACTATATTCTTTGCTATTGCAACTTTAGTCTTCCACTTCCTGTGAAGTCAGACCTCTCCCAATGCAACCATAGCTGCACTGAAGCTGGTGCTGCAGTTTGGCTCAGCAAGTAGTGGTGGAGAGCTAAGCTGCTCTCAGGGAACACAGCTGAGTAGGAAAGAGAATGATTTTTATTCAGTGCTCTTAAAGAACAGTGAGGAACAAGCAGGGGCTACAAAGAGGAAGTCAGAAGTCGTCTTGTGACGGGTTACATCAAGTGAAGATTTGGTGTCCCAACAGGCAAAGGGAAACAAAAAAAAAAAGCTTTCTGCAGCAGATTCCTCAAATAAACAATATGGATTTGTCACAGCCAACATTCCTTTCACGGAAGGATGGGTTGATGCTTCTAGCTGGAATCAGCCCAGTGAGAAACTCCTTGTGGTGTGCTGGCTTTCTTCATTGTCTTTGGACAAGGTAAGTCCCTCCAGCTGAGCCCAGCCACTCTCAGCGCTCAGGATGCATTCATTAACTCTTACCACACTAACACCTGGATCGGGCCCTCTGTGAAGCTTCCCAGCACGGATGTTTGTGGTTGGACAAAGTCCATGTCATTTTTTACAGCCCTGCCGGTCTCTGGTCCTCCTGCTCAGCATTTGCCCAAACGGTGGCAGCGATGGAGAGGGACATCTGCCACGGCCCTGGCACAGTGACACCCTCACACAGGCCCACGCCCAGGCCCCTCTCGCTNGGCAGCAGCGCCCCCTGCCGGCGCCGCGGGTTTGCCCGGCCTCGGCCGCGCCCGCCGCCTCCGCGTCCCGGCCTTGGCCGCGGCTCCTGTGGGAAACCCGGCACTCCTCTCTCGTAAAATCCCTCCTTCCGCGGGTGTATCAGGTTACTTCAGCACTGAATCTTTAAGGTTCGGTACTCATCTGTGTGAGAAAAAGCACCCATATGAGAACCCGTAAAAGAACAGAAGTACATTTGTTCTGTAGAAAAATTGGGCCACCCGATTTTGGTTCGAAATAGAAGTGTGACGGGTGAGTCCTACAAACACTGCTTATTGCACCAGGCACAGGTGAGGGGAGGACTAGGCAGCAGCACTGTGTTAAATTTTAACATACAAATACTAAGTTATTGTTACATCTGTCGTATGAGTAAATATGTTTCATTTCACAGATGGAAATAATGGCATAAAATTGCTTCCCTTATGTCACATGGAGACTAAATGGCAGACCTGAGATTTGAGTTCAGGTATTACCAGATAACACGTGTGGTGCATGTGGCTACCCACCTAAAATTTATGAAAAGAGGGTTTTTCCTACGGTGTAGATAGTCATTACAAAGAAATATCCATAAAAAGATTAATATGCATTACTCAAATCTTATACTCTTGCAGACTTATGCTCGAATCTCGAAATCGTATTTTTTATACAGTATAACTTTTTTGCTGAGAAAAGGAACATGCCAAATAAAGACCAGTTTCTATTTCTCCCTGATAGCCAGCAGTATTGTACACTTGAAACTGTTCTTTTAAGGTTTTGATGCTACAAATATTGTTCACTGATTGCATTTTCAGCTTCCTCTGAGATTCTTGGAAAGCCTGTGAAGCATTCTCAGCAAGCTCTAGCAAGTATTCCAGTTTCCAGCTGTCAGGGTTGCACTCTTTTCTTTACACTCTACCCAGTCTCAGCTCACTTTTAAAGACTTGACCTAATGTATCTGACATGTACGAATTGTGTTGTGCTCTTTCTTTGGCTGCTTTGGCCCAGTGTAATGCAGAGTCAAATTTCCTTTCTTTAATGCAGGATCTTGCTAGGGCTTGGCAAATGTAACCATTTTGCTCAAACCTTGGAGATGCTTGTTCTAACACACATTCCACATCACCACACTTTTCTTCCTTATGAACAGCTTCAGTTAAGGGGGAAAATGATCTATCAGACTCATCACCATGTTCCTTGGGCTGCCTCATAATCATCAGGGTTTGTATATCATGAACAAGTTTGTTTTCCTTTAACAATAAATCTTCTTTCAATAGCTTTGATGCAATTTCACTTTTAGACAAGCCATAGGTTAGTTTCAATTTTGTCAGGCAGTGAGATGCTACCAGTGGATGAAAGATACAAAGACCTTTGAATCTCATATATTTGTGTACTCGATCAGATATTAGGATATTGGAACAAATTCCCATCTTTTCTATTTATTTATCTTTATTGCAGCCTGCGTCTTGAGAATTAATTCCTAAGTATTCATCACATAGTGATATTGAAATAATAGATATTATTAAATATGAGTTTAGCAGAGTTAGATAGCAAATAAGTTGTGCTGGTTTAGAGGCAGTATCTAAATCATGCAAGATATTTTTTACCACTTTTTCTATATACTGTGGATCAAAGCTTTTCTTCATAATCATAAATGAATAGAAATTGGCAGAATTTGAATTAATCTTTTCAATATATTCTAGTTTCTGGTCAAAGGTCCTTTGCTCTTTTTCAGATAGCATTTGTTTTAAAGAAACACTGTTCAAGAAATTGATGGTCGAACTTTCATCAGGATTCTGAGATCTCATAGAGTTTAAAATTACCACTACAGGTTTTACATACCAAATGCCTTTTTCTCTCATAGCTGTCTGAATTTCTTTCTGCAGAACACTGACATTTTCTTGCTCTTCAAAATCATCCACAAGAAGTAACACTGGTAAATAAACTGTGTTGCCATTTGCTCCACAGATGAGTAAAGTTGTCAGCTATATCCCAATATAATCTGGTTTCTTTTTCAGAACAGCATATCTAAATTGCTTCCAGAAATTCCAAAGGATATGCATAGACAATGTTATCCCACCACAGCCTAGGCTGATCATTTTTTCAGGTGATTCATTAGCACTGTCAAATGAAGATATCGTTTGGTCTTCAAGCTTTTCATAACTGTCCCTTCTGATAAAATCTGAAGTATAATTTTCTTCTAAAAAGTAGAAATTCCACCACAATGCTTTACCACTTTGATAAAATTCTTCTTCCTGCCCTTTCAGGAGATTTTGAAATCTATCTGTATCCTTTTCTATTTCTGTGTCTTTGCATTCATTTTCACAAAGTGTTTCTAATGCTCCATGGAGCCTTCTTTGTTCTTCAGAAGACAAGCAGTAAAATGATCAACAGAGGGCAGAAGTCTTTCAGAAGACTGTGTGTCTGGATCTAGTTTTATGATGGCACCATTCACCATTTCCAGCATTAGAGTAGAAACACGTTTCTTTGAGAGTGCCTCCTCACTGATGCCTCCAGCATGCACAAGATCTTTCCAATAGGTGGTATCTACCTGCACCAGTGCAAATGCAGACCATGTCTTCTAGTCCCTTTAATTCTTGGTAAAATGTAATAAAATTTTCAGTAAGGGGATCTGCTGAATCTTCTACTATGGAAAGCAAAAGAAATACTATTAAAAACTTCTCATTCTGCTTTACATCTTCATGTGAAAGAAAGGAAATAATTTTTCTGACACCAGCAGCTTTTGTTTTTTGACACCCCTATTTCATTACCTCACTGTATTTCTGTTACCTTAATAACTTCTCCTATCATACTGTGCATCAACACCTGAAATAATCCAGCCAGCTCCTTGAGCTCTTTTCACTAGTGAAAAAGCACCACACTTGCATGATCTTTTACAAAACTTGTTGCTTCTTCCCTTAGGAGCTGTGTGGCTGGCATGGAACACCTGTGTCTGAGGAACTTATGGAATCAGAGAATTGGAGGAAGCTTGAGGGAATGAACCTGCAGACCTGTCAGAAGACCCATGTGGGTCTTTCTTTTTCCATGTCTTATTAGAGATAGAGAAAAAGTGATCACAGCCCTTTTTGTTAGAAGAAATCTTTTTACATACTGGAGGACTTAATCTTTCTTTGTACCTTTTTCCACCAAGATAAAATCCTTTTTAGGCCTCTTCTAAACTTTTTTTCCTCATTTATTTTTCTTCTCAAAGGCCGTCCACATCTGGCTGCATCTTTCAGACACACTTGAAAAGACTTTCAAATGGGATCTAGTTTTTTCAGTATCCTAGCCTGCTGTTTAGAATATTCAAGTGTTCTTGGAATTTTCTGTACTTTTAGAACAACTTGTGGATGGACTAAGCATGACAGACTTAAAGTACTTGAAAAGTGATTGAAAGCCAAGTTTTAAATTTAATATGATTTGATAAATCAGCATACAAAAAATCAGCAATTGGAAGTTAAAGAAGAAAGCGTCGTTCTAAGGAAAACATATGAAAGATGCACAACACAATTTTTGTTTTCTCCCAGATAAGTGTTTGTCTTGACTGTGCAAGATATCCTTATTCTGTTACTATTAAGATGAAAAAAAGTTACATAGAAACTACTTTTTAGCCCTACAAGAAATATAAAAGTGATGAACCTATCAGTGTTGACATTGGACAGTACCTTCCTAGACAGGAACATATGTTATATTTGGTTGTGGTATGCTATTGTAATGAGGTACTCTAGTTCAGAAGCCCTGCCCTAATGGTTGCACATCTAATTGTATCTGAGTCACAAGATCCTCTGTGACCAGCAGTTTGTACTTTGCCCTGGAACACAGCACACAGCCTGAGGAGATACATACATATTATCTTTTTAGGTGGAGCAGGATTTCCAGCATGCTGGTATTTGCATTTTATGTTTAACTGAACTGTGATACTGATTTATACTTGAACAGAGTCCTCAGATGTTTAATCCTTTATTTGTCTTCTTCATTCCTTGTCTGTTGCATATTTACCACAGATTCTAATCAAGGAATGGTCCTTTGCTTTTTTTCCTCATTATTTAATGACACAGCACAACTGTCACTTTCCACTGCAAGCCTGCATCAGTTTCACTGCTCACAGTGGGATCCCTTTAAATATATCTGTGAAGTGTTTGGAAACTTTTGACACAATTCTGTCTCTTTCTACAAAAGCCTTGTGGTCTCCACAGAAAGGCAGTGACAGAGCGGGCTCCTCTAGAAGAGCTGGGCTCATTTCACACACTCAGGACTCTTTATGGAGACCTACTTGTTGAGAAAAGCATTTCTGTACAAACTGATGTGGACTTTTATATTGTTAGCCAATGATAAAGATTGGGTACTGCACACTGAAGTTTTTAAGAGATGCTTATGAACAACATTCTGAAGTTTTTGTGTGTGAGAGGAGAAAATCTCAAAAATATATCATGACTGACTGTTCAAGGACATTAAAAATACTTGTTTGGATGCAAAAGTATTCTCAAAACAGCCATTTATCTACCTAAAAAGAAGCTTCTGTTAATCAGGAAGCCTCTTGCAGGACACAATATTGAGGAAACAGTCCCCGTTTGAATGTACAAGTCACATGGGACATGCTCAATTTGCACATCTGTCAGAAAGTTAATGTTTACTAGTATTAGCTCCTTTCCTTTTCTCCTTCTCACTGTCCCAAGCATAGCTACCCAGAAGCTCCTGCTGTGTCCTGTGGGAAGCAGTTGCCCTCTAGCTCCCAGAAAGGTGTATGATATAAATGCTTGGATAGGACCATACTGGTGACGGATTTCCAAAGGAATTGTGCTAACACTGAAGAAAGTCCATAGAAAATATCTGACTGTATTTTATCTGAGTAAGGCAAAAGTAATAAAAAAAGCTACTTTAAAAAGCTACTTTAAAGTGTTTTGACCTGAGATCATAGAACAATGAGGGATCTCTTTTCAAGGCTCAGCTTTCTACAGGTAAAGCATGGAGGTATATGCACAGTACTGTGCTTGTATTTTGCCATCATATCTTGCTTAGCTGGCCATGCATTTTTAAGGAGGTGTTTATTGTAAGCATACCTTCCCTTTGCATTAATATGAACTCATTGTGTTGTAACTGCCAGTGTAATTTTTCCCAAGATCTACCTACTAATCTTATCCCTCCCTGAGCTCACAGATTCACAGCATGACTGAGGCTGCAAAGCACCTCTAGAGATCATCTGGTCCAACTCCTGCTCAAGGCAGGGTCTTAGGAAAATCTCATTCCCAAACAATTATACCCATTAGTCGTTGCAGTAAAAATAGTACTAAACTTCTTTAAAATATATATATAGTTTCCACTGGATATTGAATATTCATGCTTAAGCAAGCAAACTGCACAACCCCAGCTCATTGTAGGAAGGACAGCCTGGTTCCCAAGATAAGGACTTTGCTGCTTGGAATTTTAATAACTGTCCATGAAGAATAAAAGATACTCCTGGGCAACCAAGATAATGCCAGCATTCTAGCCCCTCTGACATGTATCTGAAACCCTCCCACTGTGTGTCAGTATAGATAAGTAAGTATAGCAAGACTGACTCTGGGTGCATCTGATCAACAGAGAAGCAGGTAGATGATGACATCATAGAAATGTAATTTCTTTGCTAAATTTTACTATGATTAGTGAATATTAGTGTGTGTTTGTTCAGCAGCAGTAAGTGAAATGTGCACCTAAATGCCTGCAGTTCTTTGAATGGGACACCTCAAGTGCATGAATAAAAGAAATACTCCTGTAATTCTATGCTTTGCATCCCAGCTTGTATCCTTATATGGCATGTTCCAGTGCAAATTTTACAAAGGTCAACTACAGCAGATTGCCTGGGACTGCATCCAGTTGGGTTTATAGTATCTCCAAGGATGGAGACTCCACAGCTTCTCTGGGCAGAAGTCTGTGCCCACCTTGACAGTATAAAAGGTTTTCCTTATATTATGAACATTGGTAAGATCTCCCTGAGGCATTTCTCCTTCAGGTCCCAGCTCTCTCAACTCACCATTGTATGTCAGATGGTCCTCATCATCATTGTGGTCTTTGCTGGATTGCTCTGGTGTGTCCATGTCTTGTACTGGAGAGCCCAGCACTGACTGGACTCAGCACTCCAGGCGTGGTCTCAGCAGTGCTGAGGGGACGGGTCACCTCCCTCAACCTGCTGGCAGTGCTTCTCCTAATGCTGCCAAGGCTACTCTTGGCCTCCCTGATCTTGCTGCAGTCTTACAAGGACTGTGGAATATAGCCTGATGGCCTGTAAGGAGGAGTTAATATTTCAAAGCCATAATGAAACATGAGATGGAGCATTCCCATATGAGCAGTGATGAAAGCTGATTTTCTTCAGTATTCTTATGAATCGCTTCTAAGACATGTAAGAAAGATTAAGTACTACACACAACCTTGTGATATGGTACAAGTGCCTGAAGGTGCTGTGACTGCTGTTCCTACACTTCAGACTTCCAGAGTTATGGCTTATCTTCCCTATCTTTGATCTCAAGTCCACAGCCTCATTTCATCAAAGAAAGCCATTCGGGACCCTCATCAGCAGGCAAAGGAAATGGCAAAAGCCTCCACCAAAAGGAAGGGGGGAAAAAAACAAGGCAGGATTTTTGGAATTCCCCCCTGTCCCATTTCATACTGTTTTCTCATTATCCCAGTCTCATATTTGGACTGCCCAGTGTATATATCATCTAGTTCAATGGACACGCACTTCATTGGTTTTGGTAAAATTTGGAATAGATTTTACATCAATAAATAAAAGCTTATCAATCTCTTTTGAATGTTGTGGTACCAGTGAGAAATGGGCAAGAGTAAAATATGCAAAGGTTTTCTTTGTCATCCATTAAGATTCTGTGACATTTCAGAATTGTTTTTTCCTCATAGTTTATTGTTTTTCTACCTCCACCAAATGGATTTCTCCACCAAAAGTAGCTCAATGCACTGTGCAAATTTTGGAAGAACTGTAAACAATGAGCACAGTTTGAATAGGAATTTATGCCAGTGTATTTTTGGTTAACAGTCAGTAACACACAAGACACAGTGAAACAAAAACAGATGAGAACAATACATTATAAGCAGAAGATGACTTGCCTGTGTTTGCTCTCTGTCTGTTTCAATAACACATTCCTATTTGCAAAGCTGGTTCTGCTGCCATAGCTAGAAGAATTATTTAAGCCAGTTTTTCTTCTTTTTATAGTAAAATAAATTTCTCTACCAGCTGAGTTTTGCTCTAGAAATTTTTGTTGTAAGTGAAGAGCAAGAATGTGGCAGCCACGACCTTCATACAGGGCCTCCAGGGGACATTTTACTTGCAACAGGCAGGTTTTTGTTTCTAATTTACAAACCTAATGATAGGTGTCCTTTCCAGTGAAAATGCATGGACCCATAGAACTATTAGACATTATGTGATGCATAAAAATAATTGTTTTGCTAAATTTAGAGGTATTTTTACAGGCACATTTCAGAAGTTTAAAAGACTGTTAAAGTGGACTTTTGTATTGGACTGCTGAAGTCATCTCACATTATTGACAAATGGCTTAATCCAAAACAGTTTGCTTGCCTCTTATTGAGACATGAGCACAGATTCTGAAACAAAATATTTTGGGACCTTTAAAATGCGCTTAGGCATGGGCTTAAGTGAGCTTAAAAGAATGTAGAATGGAACTGATATTGGCCTGACTTATTTTTTTTTCCCACAAAAGCTTAGAAAAATGTAAACAACTGTCAGTTTTAATACAGAGGGTCCAGAGGTAAACACTTTCTCTTAATTTATCTGCATTTCCTGCCCTGTGGACTGCAGTGACATCCAATGTGGTAAAATGGAATGCTCCCTTCAGAGCAATTAAAATTATTGCTCCAGCAAGAAGAGGAGGAGAAAAGAGGGTGAAAATCAGACTTTGCAAATCCCAAAGAGCTGTCCTGATTTGAAACACACATGAAGTCAACTTCGAATGAACAATGGAGGAATTTATGGGGAACTCTCTAAGCTTCTCAGTCTTTCAGAGTTCTGCCCAAATGTTTCTACTTAGAGCCTCTGCCTGATGCCTTCCTCTCAGATGGCTATTTATTTCTAAGGGAGCAAATCTGGTGAGTATGTTATTTTGGAGATCATGTCACCACTTCTTGCATATTTGGGCTTCACCTGCTGCCTCTGTGAAATACCAAATCCTATTTTCCTCACATGCAATGTTGCAGTTGTTTTATTCCCTTTTTTCCAGCCTCACAAGATCAGAATGTTCACTGAGAACCACGTTATTTTTCCTCGTCTTTGAAAGACGGAGACAGGAAGAATATTCAGTAAATAAAAAATAAAAATATTTAGTAAATAATAAAAGGAGATATTTTAAATAAGTGCAAATTATTTTTCATTATACACAGTGCTTTAAATAATACCAAACAGCCTGTCTTAAAGGGTGGACACACTGTATGCTTTCTCATTACTCGCAGTAATGATTTTCTGCACAATTAACTCTTCCTGAAGTATCTTTTTTCCCCCTGTAGATTAATTCAGTTCATATTTCCTCTTTTCCCTGACTGCAGCTAACTGACACCAACTAATAGCTGATCATGTACAAATAATAGTGAATTTTCCTGCAGGATTCAGAAGCCAGCTAACAGAAACTTCTGGAAGAGTATTCCTCTATTTGCAAAGGGACTTGTAGCACACTGTTTAAAGAGAGTAAGATTGGTTTCATTTGCACTGGAGAATTATTTTAACATACAAATAGCCTGAACTTTCTGCAGCTTTTGGAAATAACTTGAATATTACTTACTCTCCTAGTCAGTGAGAAAGAGACTCTTCAGCAGCAAATAGAAAATCAGTTCAAATGCAAAGGAAACAGAATTTAATGAGAACACATTATTCTGTAATATACATATGTACATTTTAAAACTGTAACTGCCTGACAGATCTGTTTCTATGTTTGCAAATTATGTCACATTAAATGAGTTAAAAGAATGACTTTATTTCAAATCCCAAATATATTTTGCAATCTGACATACTGCATTTATTACTTTTCATGCCAGTAAGCAGGCCTTCTCTTGTGAAAGTCAACCCTAAGTAAAAAAAACCTCCTGTAAGCTATTTTTTGCTATTTTTAAAATAAAACAAGCTTGATTCCTTCTTGTGCCTCTGCCAATTGTTTTTTAAAAAAGGTGTAGGTTTTATAGTGCATTTTAAAAACTATCTCTTTGTCTTTTGTATTCACCGATAAGGAAAAAAAAAAGAATTAAAAATTTCATATTTTTCAAGGAATTATTACTTAAAAAAAAGAAAAAATAATTAAGAAATGGGCAATTTTGAGCACCCCTAGGAAAGGGATTGTCAGTCTGAAAAATTACTGTTTTAAGAAAAGATGGCTTAAGCCTTTGCTATTCTTGGAGTTGTTGGCATTTCTTTCAATATATTATAAAGAAAAAGAAGTAACTTTGATATTTTCAGATGTTTTCATTTCATCTTCCTGTATCTTCATATACATCTAGGAGAGAACATATACATACATATATATATAACACTTGTCCACAGTGCTGTTTTTCTTTTCTTTAAAAGAACAGTTGCAAACATGTAGACAAACCAGCAGCTCAAAACACAAACCAGTTCTTCAGCCTGAATAAGATCTCTGGGGACATGTTGCAACACACTGATTTTTGACTGAATTTTTAGTATGCATAGTATGTCTAGCTTTTAAAAGAAAACATAGGTTGGAGCCATAAATAACATAATGGCTAAAATGGCATCCTGCATTGCTGCTCTTCTGTACAGATATTTCAAGCTGCTCATATTCTACAACAATAATGTACCTGCTACAGGGTGGTGGTAACCATGGACTGGGCCAGTGCAGTCCACAGTACAACCCTGTGCTGAAATGCCTGGCAGGGCTTTGCATCCTTACTGCTCTTTAACAGCTGGCAGAGCAGGAATTTGTGAAATGGTCAATGCTTGAAATGAGAGAAACAGTAGGGATCAGAGGAGAGGAAGATGATGTAAAATTATCTTCATTCAGAGTGAAAATGAAACCTAAGTTGCAAACAGTTTTTGTTAGCAGAACAGTTATGAGCTGTCAGTGCTTATCTATAAAAGCTGGCTAAATCTCTCATTCATTAGCTTTGGCAGACTTCTTTGGATTTCTTCCATATGTGGAAGAACCTGTTCAGTTTGTCACAAGATTTATATTTAGTTTTAAAAAAATGTCCAAGTGTGAGAAAAGAATCAAACCAAAATGGCTTAAAAGAGTCTGTCTAATAAAATACTTGAATATGTGACAATCCCATAACTCCCTGTGACTGTGGAGCCCAGAGATGGAGCAGAACAGTTTCCTCAGAATCTGATTTTGTGTTTTCCCTTTGATTCTTTGGAGGAGCAGGGAGGTGAATCTGCAAAAGACTGTTGTGAAAAGCAACTAATGGAAGCATATGAATGTAAATGTGCAAACCCAGCTGTCATCCCACCTCATATTTTGACTGCAATTAAGTCTGTCAGTCCAAAGCCAAGAGAATTAAAGAATTTAATTATTTTTCAGTAGGATTTCTACCTTTTAAGAGCTGGGGGGCATCAAAAATTTTGTAATTATTTAGACTATCAAAGGCATATGTGCATGTGTGGATGAAAGGTTAAAAAGGCTGATAAAAGCATGACAAAAAATGGAAAAACCTATTCCCAGGTGTTAGGCATTGGCTAGCCTGCAATTGCTGGTACTGTCACCGGGATTTCTAAGAGCAAGAGAGAAAACACCAGATAATTCTGGTGAAGTTACATTCAAAGAGAGGATTTGAAAGATTCTCGAACTGTAAATCTGAGAATTAAACATTGCTTTTGGCTGATTTTGCTTTATATATTTATTTTAATGAATTCATGAAATCACAGCAGTTCCAGTCAGACGCACTGAGAATAGGAATAAAGTGGCCACTTAACTACCAAATCTCTTTGGCTCCCATAATATCTGTTCTTTTGCTTTGTACAGAGATTCCTGCCATAAACCAAGTGCAGGCAAGTTTTGTATCATCTTTCCAGTGAATATTGCTGATTATTATACAGATGACTGCACACCAAGTCTGTGGGATTCATCCATGAGCAATCATTACTTTGCACTACAGGAGTTTGCAGTTACTTCCCCAGCTTCATTCTCTGTTCTGTGGTGCTTTGTTTCTGCCTTATACTGAAATCGAAGCATCCTGCTGTAAGCACCAGTATTGACTGAGTAGTCCTTATTTATTTATCACTCAGAGTGCTCCTTCTCAGCAGGTCAGGAATTGAAAAATTCATGAATGTGGTCCTTCTAATCTGATTAGTTTACCCAGTATTATGCTTAGCAGATTTTGTGCTGTTAGTCAAAACTTTTTCCTGTTTCCTTTTCAAAATACGAAATATGAAAAGAGCAGCAAAATTAGTTTATGCAAATGAGTCCTTAACAACTACAGAATATCTTTTGCAAAGTTTAAGTTGAAATCTGAACTGCCACAAAGTTCAAGTTACCTTTTTGTTGCATTGATTCCTTTTTTCAGAGGGGTCATATATCGGTGAGAAAGTTGAGAAGGAAGGCATGTAAGAGGAAGAGTAAGAAAATACATACTTTATGAATGGTATTTTTTACATCTGGCTTTAAAAATCTTAGGGTTCAAACTGAAAAATTCCAAGCAGAACAAAAACATCATTAGAAATTCAGTGTTGCTTTCTCACTGACCAGCTTGTTTTGACAAGCATGGCTGTGTGTTTACATACATAACTTGGATGCACAGTTGAAGATATAACCTGCACAAAATTTTTTGTAAAGTACCTCATGCTAATGCAGTCACATAAACATTGTGATTACTCAGCCAACTGATTAGCATATTGTTAAGAGTGTATATTTTTCTTTTCAAGTATTAAAAAAACAGAACAAATTAAAAAATCATGGAAAATCAGAGATAACAGGCTAGTTACCAAATAAAGTCTAGTGTGCTGTTCTTAATTTGCAAGAAAGACTTCTAATATTCACAATAGATTTATGGCAGCTATACCACAATTACAAAACCTCCTTATGCCAGGAAGTGATATACTGTAGGTGATTTGAACAAAACCAGGTGCACGAGACATAAGCACAGAATGCTGTGGACTTCCTGGTATTTAACTCAGCAAAAGTGTTTCTGCAGAGTTCCCAGCCAGGGTACCACAGAACAAGGATTCTTTTGCTATAGAGATATTGCTTACTCAAGTACTAGTTTGTTAACATTTTAACAACTAATGATTATTTTTCAGCTGACCAGTTTCAACATGGCAAAAACCCCACCCTAACTCTACATGGCACATGGCAGAGAGGTCTGGAGGCCATGCTACCAATTAAACTGCTTTGATTGGATATTTAACCTGTTCAGTAGGAAGTGCTGATGTTTCAGTGCCCTATTAAATTGAGCATGAATTCTCATTTGAAGCTGTGTTTGAAGACATTACCTTTTGTTTTGCACACTTCAACAAAACTGGCATAATGAAACAACAGACTGGAGTCTTGATGGAAAGTGGGGTATTGGATAGGAAATGATGGAGGAATTAAGGTAGCTTTTACCTTACACTTTACACTTTTCCATAAGTGGAATCAAAAAACAGCTGCCAAAATGTAAATTGTTCTGGATGTAAAAGCATTTTGACTTTGAGCTACCATGTGAGTGAACACAGTCTGTAACTTACTGTTGGTGGTCTTGTTGTGGCTGCTCAGGAATGTGCTGAATAACTTCATAAACCGTACTTAGAATGTCCTGGCCTGAGACAAAGTCAGAGCCAGGACCAGACTGACCTGAAACCTAAAAGCAACAAAGTGTATTCCTACTGTAAATACAAATATGAAAAGATTCAACAGAAATTAAACTGTTAATGTAACTTGTAATTTTTTTAACTTCTCAACAAAATTTTGATTGTGGATTGAACAGGTGATCTCCGCTAGTTTACATTTCATTTTGGGTAAGTTCTCATCACATTAATAGTAAGGCAAGTAATACTTTTAAATTAATTTAGCCCCTTAAATATTTAGGATGCAGCTTTTGCATTTAATACAGCAAATACTTTATATTAATGTACCACATGTCAAGAAAGGAACATTTAATAAAGAAAAAGGCAGGAGAACAGACAGTAAAAAAGCAGTAAATATTCAGGGCATGGGTTCAGCATAAAACTCCCATTGGCCTGTCAAAGACAGAGAAATGCAAGGAATTTCCATAAATCAAGTAATACTGATTGTTCAATAAATTAAGTAGATTAATTTCCTCTTATGTCAAGACAACAGATTTACCTAGACTCCACATTCATAAGGAATTACCAGTCTTTCTGCCTATACACAACTTCCACTTCTTCATCATCTCCACTTTCTAATTTTTCCCTTTCTCCACTGACTAAAATTAATCAGTGGCTCAAATGCTGACTTTATCTGCAATGCTGTAAATTTGAGCAGCTGAACATAAACCAGTGGAGTTCTTCCTGTTCCTTGAAATTTTACTGGAAATTTTAGTAGATTTCATTGCTTGTACATCCATCCTGTCATTCTTGTCACTGCTCTCTCCCTCCTGACCTACTAAGGGCCTGATCCTGCAAGAATGTGATATTGTGATATGATCAGCTTAAGGGATAGAATCATAGAAGGCTTGGGTTGGAAGACCTTAAAGATGATCCAGTTCCAACCCCTTGTCATAGGCAGGGACATCTTTCACTAGACCAGGTTGCTCAAAGTCCAGTCTGACTCTGAACACTTCCAGGGATGGGACATCTGTAACTGAGGCAGTTTGTTCCAGTTCCTCATCATCCTCACAGTAAAGAATTTATTTAATCTAAATATACCCCCTTCAGTATAATATCACAGTGTGCTTAAGGCTGTAATGATTTAGGGCCTGATCTCTAAACTTAATAAGCCTCTTAGTGGCAAAAACTGTAACAGATACAGTTCAGCTCCTCTGTTTTCTAAAAGTCTTTTATTTCTGCTGCTGTAAAAGTCTGTCCTCTCCACTAACATTTGTGGTAGCATTTTAGTCCTGTAAATGTTAATTTCAAACATCTAACTCATCAGAGAAGAGAACAAATTATTTTGACATCATGTATAATGAGTACTAATCATAAAACCAAATTAGGTGTGACAATGTGACCCTGTGACAGTGCTTTAAGAGCTCTCCCTCACCCGACCATATTGATACTCTCCAAAGGTACAAGATTACATTGCTGGCAATCTTCCCGAGCAAAGGGAAAGTCTTTCTTCTACTTCTACTTCCTCCCAGTTTTACCATTGTCCCTAAATTTTGTGGCCCTGATTTTTTTCTTTGTCCTTTTACAGGCCATGAGAATGATCTCCAACTGCTACACAGTAATGTCAGCAAGAACACAATGCAAGGAAGGAGCAAATGTTGCTGGATTTTATTTTCTGCTAGCAAAATTCCTTTGCTAACTCCTCTCCCACAATACATTAAGCCAACAAAATAATTTTTGTGAAATACAGCTGAGACTTAGCTTACATTTACACTTTGAATACAAATACACTTTAAATACCCCCCTGAGATTTTTCTGCACTGCCAGGGCTGAATGTGGCACGAGCAGAAATATTGGGTTCAAGGGAGAAAATGGCATCACAATAGTACAGTTGCCTGTGTGTCACAAGTGATTCAGTGCTACCCAACTACCCAATACTACTAATATTCTTTTAATGTAGGGCAGTTGAATGGAGATTGCTGTCTTTACAGCTTGGTTATTCCTTACTGCAGCATGTGGATCACAAAGTACTGAACTAGGAAGGCAGGAAAGAAGGCAAGTACTGGGTTAACAATACCATGAATATGGTGGCATACAGACATCCGTAAAAAGCAACAGAAGCAAACCTAGAGAGGGATTCTAGTGCAGATATTTAGCATACCTAGAGAAACAGAGGAAAAAGTGTCTGTTTATGATGTAAAATCACAT
Source organism: Notiomystis cincta (assembly GCA_013398075.1). Taxonomy (NCBI): domain Eukaryota; kingdom Metazoa; phylum Chordata; class Aves; order Passeriformes; family Notiomystidae; genus Notiomystis; species Notiomystis cincta. The sequence continues at coordinate 38,259 of VZRX01005114.1, read as the reverse complement.
ACCCTAGAACCACTGGCAATATCTGGAAAAGTGATGAACTCATATATCCCAAAATCATCCGAAGCACTTTCATGTCCTAAAGTTAGAACAAAGGTTAAAAAAAAGAGATGTAATATGAACCTGGAAAATAATGACTGGCAAGCTATTTTGCCCTGATTTTTAAAACCCCTGAATACTGGTTATGTGATCTGCTTTAAACCACTCCCCTGAACTGGGGTGCAGCGAGGCAGGACAGCTGCAGAGCTGGTGTACATGGCTCTTGGTGATTTCCCACACCCTGGACCAAGTGAGGAGCCTCTTGCTAACCTCAACAAAAATTTTGGTAGAAGCATTCATACTCTCTATTCTGGAAGGCTAAAATGACCAATTTATTTTCATTTCCCATAGAAAAGAGGCTGAATTAATAAATTCAGCACATCTACAGTGGAGTGAGGTAGCACCACCTGAATGTTTTATAATGCTCAGAATAATAAAAGGGACCATGGTACTAATTGGTGCCACATTATTATCTGGAACTTCAGGTACAGCTGTTAGTTAAGTGTAGTTAGTCTCTTTCTCTACCCTCCCACTGTCCAGGAGATGTGAGGCTCTTGGTTTTCTCTTGGGCATCACTCCACATCAAAGGTTGCTGTACTAAAAATGTTGAGATTCTATCCTTTGATATGACTTGCCAGGGTGATGGAACCTCTGTGCTCAAGTGAATTTCTTACCTTCCTAAGCTTAATATACTTCCCTATCCTTGTGCATGTAGCAATTTATGGTCTGCTCTGATGCTTTGGTAGAAAGGAATGGGAATGAAAGGGATATCCTTCCAAAGGATGGCTGGCCTCTGGCACCACCTGCCTAGGACCATGTGGGAAGAATTGTGGAGGGAAAAGAGGCAGTGGAAAAAACCACTCTGGGTCCTGATGACACAGAGAAAGACATTACAGAATAGGGTAGAAGGTTAAATATGTATACTGCAATGTCATTAACTCATTATTTTGATAACAATTGGTGCCATGAACATTTTCAGTTGTAATCCTCCCACGGTGTATCACCTCTTACTGCTATCCCAGAATAACACTGATTTAAGTTATATTGGTGACAGCAGTGGAATACAGGTATTCCAATCCCAGAATACTGGGATTAACAGGTAGATTTCAAGACCACAGTGCATATTGCTATGAGCTCCATGCATGAGCTAAACCCATGCTGACTTCTCATTTAGGTCTTATCTTAAGTAAGCTATCATAAAAGTGTACAACCCAACATAAAACCACATTTTTCTTCCTTTCCTTCTAATTTTTTTTTTTGTATGTGGGGATGCTATTTTTCTTTTTCAGGAATGGATTTTGACCTTATGCTCACACTTATTTCATTATCATTACCTGAAAATGCCTGTGCCTTTCTGTAATCAGCCTCTGCCCTAGAAAACATAAACATGTTTCTCAGTTTGACGTCATAAGCCAAGGAAAGAAAATTAATATGATAAACTGTAATTCTCTAGATGGAAAGTACTTTTAGACCCAAGAATGAATTATATTTGTACCTGCTCTGTAGCTTTTGTTGTATCACTGAAATGAAGAAAAAAAGAAAAATTATTATTTTTTTTCCAATGATCCAAAAGAAGAGTTGGACTGTGCTTAACATTTACATACCTTTATGTGGCCGATATCTTTTCCACAGGAATAAAAAGCCCATAGCTAGGATCAAAAATAATGAAATTCCTGTTATCACTGCAAGAGATGACAAAGATTTTCCTTTCTGGGCCAGTTTTTCCAACCCTGTGACAAAGAAGATACGTACTGGATTTAATTTCTTATCCTTTACAATGTGCTACAATGACGCTGAAAAATGCATTTTTTAGAATTGTTCTGAAGCTAGTAAACCTGCATATAGATACAAAACAGATCCAAAATTTGTGTCTTGTGAATGGGTAATATTTATTTTTCCCCACAAATCTCCTGAATGGAAAAAGCAATGATATGCATATCAGAAAAGACTTCAGAGCAGATTAGTGCCTAGAGCTAAATGGAAGTCAGTAAATGTAATCCACAAATTATAGCATGACAAAAAGCAGATGCATATTATAACTTGAAGCATAGAGATACCGAACTACGAAAAAACAGGGTGAGAGAGCAGCTTGTGCTAGATTGAAGGGAAATCTTCCTAGCAGTAGGAGCTATAAAGTAGGAGAGGATGAAAGTTCCATTAGACTTTCTAATGATTTTCAGATCATTGACAGTCTGATTGTTTATCAAACAACATCAGAAACCAATAAATTATCACAGAATCACAGAATCAATTAGATTGGAAAAGACATCTGAGACCATTGAGTCCAACCTATGACCAAAGACCACCATGGCACTAAATTCCATGTCCAGTCTTTCCTTAAACACCTCCAAGAATGGTAACTCCACCACCTTATGTTTGTTTGTATTCATATCTAAATATATTCAAAATATTTCTTCACTTTGATCAGGCCTTTTGCTGAGACCTGCATTAGCAGGACTTTTCCAGCAGGATTTTCTGATACAACACAAACACAAATTGCATATAAGGACATATTTAAAAGCACATGGAAAACATTTGTAGTGAATTTGCAAAGACAAGAATGTGAAAGTTAGGAAATGCCAGACATATTTGCTTGTGCACTCTTAATTTTCTTCTTTTGCTCTGAATTGTGCAGAATTCATGTACTTAAAAGACATGTCACAATCCATATGGGTAAATTAATGTTTCATATTTACTAGTGCCAGATTTATTAGTACAATTAAAATGTGTATTATTTAGCTGGATTTGTTTCCAGCAGTTGATGAACTCCTGTGCAGAGAGCTTGAATTGCTTACATCTACTACACCTCCAAGTAATTCACTGGCATTGTGCTGCCTACATGTGCAGTGGTTTTCATGAAGATTAAATATGAGGATTTTTTCCTAAAGATACAGGAATATAAATCACTGCTATTTCACCCATTTTTTTAATAGTCCTTCAGTGTACTGCTTTCCTGAGGAGGGAAAAGCCCAAAGGCTGGAGAATCAGATGAGTCCTTAAAATTGTTCTTTAAAGTGAGTAATTTCAAGTGTAGGCCCAATAAATCACATCTCCACAGATATATCAGTGCAGAAAACAAAGACATGCTCTTTGCATGCATTTAACACACTCAAGCTGAGTAACCTTGAAAACTGAGCAATGACTGGTGTACATGAGATACTTCACCTTATTTTAAAATCTTGGCTAAAACTGGGTAACTACTTAATGCAATTATTGATATAATTTTAACCTATTAAAATAACTGTTTTCTTGATAATTTTTAGAATTAATTATGCAGCTGTCTGTAGCACCATATAGGTGAGTTTCTGTCTCATGGAGAAGTTGAGTAAGGTCTTCTGAAACATCAGAGTTCCTGTTGCTACTGAAAATGGGGTTTCTGGTATTTTGAATGCCATAGTCCAGGCTCTGCATCTAGGATTATGGGGATAAAGAAAAGGAATATGGACAATTTTCATAGATTTTGCTTAGTATGTTTATTCAGTTGCAATCAGAATTTAGCCTGAGCAGCATCACTGAGAATGAACTGTGTGTGAATTCATACCTCTTAGAACCAGTCAGTGCTGCTCTGCAAAGTGCAGCCTTGACACCTACATTTAATGCTATTTGAATCAACACTTATCAAAAAGAAAATGGCTGTAGAGGGGGGAAATTATCTTTTTACATTTTTAAATACACAGGATAAAATGTTTTACTAAGATTTAGGTAAAGTATTTGTAATTAGCAAATCTATTATTTTAAGTGCAACTAAACATGAAGCTGTGGAGTCGTCCCTTCTTTCTGGCCTTTGAAAGGAAATCTCAGTTGAATATCATAGCTCACATGAACTTCCTGAAGAAATGTCATATTTATTTCTATCGACACATAGTTCTGGTTGCATTTTCTTTTACTATTAACCACAATATTCAGTTTTTGAGTGCAGTATTCTTACTATGAAAGTGCAGCCCACCTTCCTTGCAGCATACTGAAAGCCCTGGATTTATGACGAATCAGAAAGTCAGCCTGAATGAGGGACATCTCCTCTTCTTGTTTACCAGACTAACAAAATGCTCTTTGCTCAGCACAAGTGAAATTGCTTCGTAACATTTTCTAACAGACAATCTAGTCTATCTTGTTGAACATTAATAGCATGTGCTCCTTATCTGGAAATACTTGTATCCATCTGTACTGAGAAGAGATATCAGACTTCCTCAATATCTTGTTCTCCACTCTCTGTTTCTGGAGATTTTTGGAAAAACTGCTTTGCTGCTATTGAGCACAACAATACAGGAGCTGAGGTTATAGCACATGAGAAAGAAAGGTATGTGTTCTTGAGAACCCAGCAATCAGTCTGGAGATTCATAAACAGGGAAATCATGTACATGAACACTGTAAAAAAATCCCACAAAACTTCAGTGTCTTGGTGGGTTGTGTTCCAAGTCGTGTCATACTGCAGGTACAACCCAAGGAATGTCCAAAACCCCTCTCCTACATTCTTAGCAAGACTTTAATTTTGATACATATTCTAAGGACGACTTCCTTTTTTGGGGGCTGACACCCACTCAGATGCTACACTTGCAGCAGTGAAGTTACATTCTTACCTACAGAGGTAACCACAAGAGTGAAGTGAGCTTCATCTCGTTTCCCAGTCACGTTGTTGAAAGCGCAGCACATGTAATCTATTGTCTTCTGGGCCACTTTATCCGATACAACCTCCAGATGGGGTCCATATTTGATTACTTGAGTGGTATTGTCATCCCTCTGGATCCATGAGTAAGTATTTGGTGGGTTTGAATCTGCCGAGCAGTCAAACAGCACAACTTCCCCCATGTCAACTGTGAACACTGCCCCTATATTCAGACCTTTGTCTGATTTGACTCTAAGTCCATAAGGCCCATCTGCATTGGGAAAAAAAAGGGAAATACAGTGAGAAAATTAAAATCAAAGTATATAATTAAACTTTAATCAGAAGTGTATCTCTAAAGTTGGAATATTTAAGTTAGACCAGCCTTTTGAATGGCTGGCATTCAGTCATTTCAATTAAAAGGCTTTCAGTTCAATAACTGGATCTGTGCTAGGCCAAGCTCAGGCTACATCCACTTAACACTGGTCCAATTGTTGTTCAAGGGAAAAGCACTATGTATTTCTCAGTATGATAAAAAGAATGAAAACTGAAATCAGTCAGATTTCTATGAAGTAAAGGAGCATGTCTTCTTCAGGGGCATATTTGACTTCTACTTCAATGCCAAACTTACTGGCATAATTAATTACCCCGTAAATTTAAAAGTGAANTCATTACTCAAAAAACTGAGCAGATGAGTATTTTTAGTGTAACCTGCATAGGAAAATGAGAAAGGAAACAATATACTTAAATATTATAAAAATATTTCTCATGTTGTCTTTACTAGAACATTTCAGATCATTGGGGCTTTTATATCTTTATAAGTTAAAATTATTTCTACAGTTATTTAAGTATAGAAATTAATGCAGAGAATACAATAATCAAAATGTGCCTTATTAAATAACTTTTTCTAGTTAAAAAAAAACCCAAAACCACAACAATACAACAAAACCAAACCAAACCCTAATCATTTTAATGTTGTTAATTCCTTGAGGACTTACATGAATAACCAAAACTGCACAGACCTAATACTGACAGAGTCAAAGAAGAAAACATGCAGAGTATCTTTTTGGTAGGATCCCTGAAGATCAGTAAAGCTGCCTCACACAGAATGGTGCAGCACAAAACAGGCACAGTACTGTGGCCATTGCAGACAGTGGAATCAAGCAATATTTCCACCTTCCTGTGGTTGTCTGGAGGAATTAAGATAACGTAGCTGGGTTTGAATGTGAAGCTGCACACTGGTATATATCAGACTCTACTTCCCTCCAGGAAATGCAGGATGATGCTAGAACTTCCTTGAGTATACACTTCTATTTACTGTCTTTTTTTATGAGACTCATTTATTCTTCAAGAACACCTAAGCCACACAGCACAAACCAGGCCTTTTTTTGTGTTCCTCTGTGCTTTTTTCTGTTTGTTAGGGCTTAGACAAGAGACTATAGACCACCACATATGACCTCAGTTTGGTCCACTTTTAAGTAAATGTCCATATTTCACAACATAAACTTATCAACCTTTTAATTTTCTCTACTTATTTCCTAGTGGTAAGTTTTTTGCAGTCTCATTTTAAGGAATAGCCAACATCATGCATAATCTTTACTTGAGAAACGAAATACAAATTCACTTCAGCATGAATTAGTGCTGCTCCCACCTACATTGCAGTGGCCACTCTGAAGAATCAAGGCATTTCTTTAAGCTCTAGATGCCGGGCTCTGCAGTTCCTGAGTCATTTGCTTTATTGTCTCCAAGAGCCAGCTGACCCTGTAATGACCATTTCTGTGAAGTACAGACCTATAATCCACTGTTTTGGCTTGGCTGACCTCACTTGGGCTGCATGTTTCTGTAGAAGGGGAGCATTTCACAGGGGCTTGCCTCATATAGGTTTTTACTTCCCTTTTTCTCAGATATGAAAGGAGAAGGAATGTACTGGTCTTTGATATTTTTCACTGATGAAATAAAGCCCCTCACACGCTATTTATAAGCAGGAACATACTTGTTTCACTTTTCAGAGCAATTCAGTGGTTCTTCCAATCCAATTGTCTCTTCTTAGGAGAATTAGCTTTAATTTTCATTGATAATGTGACTTTGCTAGGTGTTAACAAAGATAAATGGTAAGAATAGCTGACTGGTTTCCATGCTCCCTCACTGTAGTGGGTGGTTTGCACAGTCTGCAAAAGGATCAGAACTGAGTTCTGCCTTTTTATCAGTATCACAACAGTGAAGCATAAAGAGCTGACACTGAGAACTGGAGTTTAATGAAAGCTGCACTTTGAAAGAAATCATTATACAAACACACACACTGGATGGGGAAGTAAGTTTGAAAAAAATAAAGAGAGGTTATCTTAAGAAACAGCCAAATCTTGGCAAAATCTGAAAAGTGGCATTCCTTGCTGAAGTCAACACAAGGATCAGGTAACCCTTCTGGTTTGCCTGGAGCAATCTTTTGCCCCTCCTGGGCATCATGTACATCAAGGTGCCTAAACACTGGGTAACTGACAGGTATACGCAGTTTCAAGGATGATTTTGAAAAGCAGGCAAATAACCATTTCCTCTCTAGTACTAAGTATATTCTATCTTTTGGAAGACTTGAAGAAGAAAATCCCACTTAGTCTGGTAAATTCAGCTCCATCAGCACAGTACAGCAGTGTCTGCTGCAGCCTACAGGACTGCAGCTTTTTCCAGTCTTGAAATAATTTGTTTCTGAGTCATATGACTGCAATAGCCATGTTCCAGGCTACATTATCATCATAACTAATGGAGAAGCAGGATAATATTATTAGGACATGAATTAAAAATCACTTTTCATACTCAGTAAAACCCCACAATGACAGCCGTCATGGATCCCTCAGCTCTGTTTTCCCTTCCCAGTGTAGTTCTCTACAGAAAACTGCCTCTTGTCTCAGTAAAACCAGTTAACTAAATGACGTGTAAAGTAATAAATCAATCTTTCTGAGTAACAATTTACTGCTCTGTGGGAATATTCCCAATTGCTCCTATTGCTACGAGACTGTTACAGTTTCCAAGCAGATGGCAGGTATTTACCGTGAGCGACCTTTTCTTTATCACCTCTGGTAACTCCCCCACTGCAGTGACATATGGCACAGAGAGGTCCTGGGGTCTGTTCTGGATTGTTATTGGCAGCTGGGAGATGGGAGACAAACTACTTCTGCAGGCAGAGGTTGAACCAAATTAGTCAACCCTGACTTCATACAGCTCAGGAAGCAAGAACCCAATTCCCATCACTGGCTCGGATATAGAGAGTACCACACATATTTGCAGTCTTTCAGCACTGCATTGTCTGCTCTTAATAATTTTTACAGATTTTACATTATGCACAAAGCAAACCCTCAGTTCTGATGAATTGCAAAGGGCATTCTGAAAATGCATATACAATAATATGTACATACATGGAAAGTGAATCTCAAGGTTTTTGGTAGAGCAGGTTTTGATATCACAACCACTCTGACAGCAAAAGATTCAAGAAATGTGGACACTTAAGTAACTTTGAGATTTTAAAATTCTGGTAAACAGTATGTTAAAAAGAGGTTTCCAGCTTAGAACTCGGAAAGATTTCTCAAATTTGCTGAAAAATGCATGTAACTGAGTGAGGAAGAAGGGAGGAAGCAGTACCAGAGCTGGGACTGAAGGGCACACACGTTGTCAGAGAAAGTGCCCCAGACACCTGTCAGTGTGATCAGTGCTTTGGAGACAATCCTGTGTGCAACAGGTCAGAAATTCAAATCTCACATGGGCTGTGCAACAGAGCTGGCTGGAAGGTAGCAAGAGTGGCAGATGTTTTTCTAGCCTGACCCGACTTCATTGTATTGGAAGAAGGCTGTCAGGCTGGATGCAGTGTCGAAGTTGTATGTAGGTATTTTTTGAAGACAGACCTCTAAAAGGCCGATTCACAGCTCATTAAAGTGACAAACGAGGTAGAGGAACTGCATTCATACACCTGCAGATCTCATTCTTAGCACTTTAAGCAAGGATGTGAGCTAGGATTGTGACTCTACAAAAGCAGGTATATAAAAGTGTGCTGCCTTGAGGAAAGAATGTGATTATATATATTTTTTAAATTACAGTAATGATAAGTTAAAGCTCCATCAGTGCTGGTTATTTCCTTGTGAGATAGTTTATCATGATTCCTCTGTCTGATGAGATGGAAGCTCAATTAATATTTGTCCTGTTTAGGACTCTTTGCAACTGCTTCTTCATCTTCAAATCTGCACTGCTGTCAATTTTATAAGCTACACATAAGCTTGTATCAGCTCATATCTAACAATGTCCTTGTTAATCTTTGCTAATTTAGGCAGTCCTTTTATCTTCTCCTGGTGCGATGTAGAGACACCCCCACCCCCCATACTTTAGATGCAAGTCACCTCCTTATCCAGTTCTTCCAAGTTATAACAACAAAAAAAACCCCCAAACCACTAGCAGAATAGATAATCAGAGATGAAAGGAGATGACAGAAGAAGGAGGAAAACATGAGAGCTGGAGATGTAAAATATGCAAGTTCTGAATATGTTGGTAGTGCAATGCTCACAAGTTGAGGATGGGCTGCTTACCAGCTGACAGAGCCTGGAGAAAGCAGGAATGAGCACCAGCCCTTGGCTGGACAGGAATCCAGTTCCAGTCCTTGCACTGTGCCTTCCAGACTGGGCCACTGGGTAAACTGGTTATATCTGAATAGGACTGGTGGCAAAGAAGGTCCTGACCTTTCAAATTTCAGCTCTCCCCTGAGAAGGATAATTTGACCCCTGAGGACATGAGGATTAGAGCATAGCAGGGTCACCTATGAGTAGCATGAGCTACTTAAAAATTGAGGAGGCACTGGGAATGCCTGACATGGACCAAAATGAGAAGGCCCTGAGATTTATATCATAATTACTAAATGCTGATTAAATCAATCTTTGTTTCTTCCAACTCAAGCAGTTTCTCAGGTGCTATTACTCCAGTCAAAATACATGGCTACCCTATGTTTTATTCTTCTGCAAAAAATGGTCTTTATGCAACTCTTCTTGCTCCCTCATGTTTCCCATTTGATGTGGAATGCAATCACTTTTTCAGCTCTAATTTTGCTAAGCCTGACTGAGGTCTCTGTCTCTTCTCCATGCCTTTCTTTTTTTCTTTCCAGTTCAAGATCAGCATTCTGGGATCTGCAGGGACTGCATGCAAGAATGTCAGTGTGGTCTCATCTTCTGTGTGCCATTGGCATTCCCCTTGTTTCCTTGTTAGAAATTCATTGCCCACTCCCCTAGAATTAAATATGTCTTTCTTGTGCCTGAATCATGTTGTCAGTTCATAGATATTTTGTGAGAGCTCAATCACCCAGGCTCACTGCCTTGATTATTTTCCAATCAATCCCAATCTCATCAGAAGACATTCATGTTTTTTATTCTCTGAAAGGACATGCCCGTTTATTTTTTACTAGCAAGTCTCATCCCAGCTCTATTACTCTGTCAAAGTCATTCAGTCCTCCTATTTAATGTGATAAATGAACTTCATTGAGATACTCCCTATCTTCTTTCTGGTGCCATTAATGGAAGTATTAAAAACGACTGGACTTGAAATGATCTTGAGGAAACTCACTAATACCAGTCCTTCAGCCTGGTACTTCCTGTGCTCAGTTTTTTGGTACTCTTTGGTGTCGCCATTTTAAACAATATTTTCATGTATAGCAATCTAATTATTTTTGTCTTTTAAGTCACATCTGGAGACACCTGTGGAAATCTTGACGTTTTTATTTGAATTCTGCAGTTGACACTGATCTGCACAACTACACAACACTAGATAAATTTCTTATCCTGTTTTATGTTAGAGGTATTGCAAACAAGCTCATTTTAAATGCAAACTCACATACAATGTTGACTCAACTGTTTTCTGCCTGTTGTCATATTTGGAAGCACTCCTTCCAGCTAAATAATTCATACAAAGATAATAATGAATATTTCATATACTCACAATATATGGTTGGTACAATTATCTCACTTTCCATTGCACTGACAGGGTTAGATACCAGACAGCTGTAGTTCCCAATGTCTTCTTTTACAACAGGAACAATTAGAAGTGTAGCATTGTTTGATGAAAAGGTATAATTAGGGCCAGCATGAAGACGCTTCCCATTTTTCATCCACTGGTAAACTACCCTTGTACCTCTATCCACAGTGCATTTTAGGGTAATATTCCCTACATTCTCCACTACTCCTGAAGATGGTTCAGTATGTACAGTTGGCTTTGTGACTGGAACTGTAAAACAGAGAGATATGAAGAGTTGTTAAAGTGACAAGCCATTACATTACAGTCTTCATGGTCAAGATGATTCAAATAGCAATCATCATTCTCTCCAGAAATTACTCATATTTCAAATTTCATCTCTTAAATGTAGTTAAAGGTTAAAATAAGAAGGCCATACTCTCAGCTGGTGACTGTAAGTATGGTACATCAGTAAAACCAGACTGTTTATATTACTGGTGAGAGGATAAAGCCTGCAGCCGTGTGTACCATGGGCTCTTGCCCCATGTACAAATCACTGAATCCACAGAAATGAAAAGAGCACAAAGCATGACACTGCCCACCCTGTGTGACCTCTCAGCATCACTGCCCACAGCTTTGCCCACACTGGGCACACTGAAATATGGGTGATCCAGTCATGAGGATGTCTGCAAATTGGGATGGGTTTGGGAGTTAAATGGCAGCTACAACTTTGTCACCTCAAGATGTCATTCATCTCATTCCTTCCAAGCCCAGCAGTTACCAGGGTTTCCCTCCGTATAATCCATAAGTTACAGAAGCCTCTTGTCATCCTTTTAGATAACTCTTTAATTTTTTTCCATTTAAACTTTTTTTTTTAAGTCCCCAGTACAAAGAGCAGAGTCTAAAGAGGGAAATTCAGTACTTTATGAATTCAGATCTGGGTTTCTTTTACAGACACCAGGCTACAGTCACCAGCAAAAGTCAATGACTCCTCTTTGTTACAGGAGGTAAAGTTGTTCAGGGAAAAAGACTATTTGAAATTCAATGTATCCTCATGACAGCACAGCAGAAACTTATTAAATCTTATTTTTTAGAAGTCTGTCTAATTTAATCTTAAATGCTTCTATACCTCTTCAGTTTTTTACTTATGATATAGAAACCTCAGTCAACATATTACTTTTGCTTAAAGATGACATATTTCAGTATTCCCTCCAGCAACAGTAGAAAGCAACATAACTTAATGGTTAACATTTATTGATGTATGGCTGCATTAAATGAGACACTATTTTAAGAACCAGGACTTCAAAATGATTGTAATTTTATTTTCAAAATGAAGATACTATCTTCTACTAACTTACCATCAACAGCTACTTGAATCTTTTGACTTGCAGCTATGGTCTCATTTCCACGGACGTTGACTTTTACAATGTAATTGCCCTCATCACTGAGATGCAATGGATTAATCCTCAGAGATGCATTCGGTGGTATAAGGGTAAACTTGTGCTGGTATTCCAAGTCTGGAACTACTCTTTGATTGACAGAGCTAAGCAAGTATTTTGGATTACTTTGAGACCTCTCAAAAAGCCAAATTATCTGGATTTCAGAAGCTGTAGCATTGAAATTGTAGTCAACAGTAAGATGAAGAGGTTGCCCCTCAATACCATGGATGGTATGAGATGGTACTGTCAATTTTAAAGCAGAACAAATCCCTGCATAAAAACAAAAGAACAAACAAATAAACAAACCTGAAACACAAATGGAAATCCTGGAAAACTCAAATGAGAAATCCTCACTTTGAAAAAACTCTCAAGGCTAAAACTTACAAACTTTTTTTTTGCATGCTTATAACTCAGATTTTAAGTAAGAAAGGGGCAAGAGCTCATTGACCTTGGTGAAGCTGTATCTAGTTACAAAGCTCTAGCCTCAAATTATACAAAAAGCCAAAGGAAGGATCTTTTAGTGTTGAAAGTTTGACAAAAATGAAATAATGTACATTTACCTTAATGTATAAAATATTTTCCCTTTAAAATATTTCGTAGTTCTAGGTACACTGTCTAAGTCTTGGATTGCACACTCAGTTTTTAGGATTTTCTCTGTGTTGGTTCAGCTACAGAGGAGCTTCTTAAGTACTCTGCCAGTTGTACTGAGAAGCTGACTGAAAATCTGACAAGCAGCACTTTCATGAATGTTTGACTAGAACTATATATAGTTATTATTGCTGACAGCTCTGTACGTGTAAGACTAAATTCAAGAAACTAAGCTTGCAAAAGTCAAGTATTCCAGTCTTAGGAAATTGGCAGAATTAAGCCTTGCTGTTGAAATGCACAAAAGTGAATTTTTCAGCCACATGATTAATTCTGTTTTCTAATAATTCTGTCTCTGTTACTGTGCAAAAAGGCATCTCCTTAGTTAATCATTGTCTTTCTCATATATTTTTAAAAATAATTTTTCCTTGTGCTGGCCTAAGACATATTTATAGAACACTATAAAAACTTTAGTCTTGGGACAAAGTGATTGATTTTTGCATTAACATTTTGATGACATTCATGAGAACAGCAATGATGTAAAGAATTGACATTAATGAAGTGATCTCACAGCATCATTTTAACTGGTAGGACTTTACAGATGAAGAATTTAAGCCCAGAGAAAACTGAAAGCAAAAATACAGACTCATTTTGGATGATCAATTTGAAATATTAAGGACAGGATTTTCAAAAATACATATAAAAACATTTTAGTATGTTCAAGATGCAACTCCAATTGACTCTAGTTGCAGGTTTGATTGCTTAGATTTGTCTTCAATATTGCTGAAAACCATGCTGCATGTGCTAAAAAACCCGAGGAAACAAAGCAATCTTTTATAAGTAATAATGTAAAAACTTTGATTTAAGTAATCCATCTGCTACTGCATAACATTGTAGACTGAGAATACACTGCCCAGGACAACAAGCAATGCTTTCACCATGCACTATCTATTTTTATCCTGCTAATGACAATTTTTGGTTCAACCTGATGATCCTTGAGGTCCCTCCAGCCTGAGATTCTGTGATTCTTGACACTTCCCAGCTGATGTACATGGAATGCATTTCTACCTGGAAAGAGGTGGGTGGGTAGGGAAGGGCAGAAGGAGCAATGTATGAAGAACACGTCACTTGCTAATTAATACAATGCAGATTTAACTTTGTTTGTTAAATTTCCTACTTTCACATCATTATTCTTTATGACAGATATTGTTAAAGGTTCATTTATGTTTAATTTCCTAGGTTATATGAGAGAAAAAAGTAAAAATATCAATTGAGTAGCATAATATGGTATCTGTACATGTGTTTTGGGTTAGAATCATTAAATTTCGGTGCACAGTTGTTTGCCATGAGGTAACTGCAAAGAAAACTTGTTGGGGATGAGGGTAAGGACACAAAAAGGAGGAGATGGTTACAGATGCAGCAGTAATGCCAGTAATTAATGTCAGGGGTATTCTGGAAGGGCATGTAAAGTAGCAGAGCAGAGATGGTTTGTGAGGGGACTGGCTCATGGGTAGCCAGCAGTGCTGTACAGAATCTACCCCAAAAAAGTAATTTTGTGGCTGGCTTCCTTCTTCATAAAGCTGAGCACTCAGCTAAAGACAGCTCACAGCATTTCTGAGGGCATGGCAGGGAAGCCAAAGGAAAATGCTGCAGAATACTAACGGGGAAATATAATAAAAGACAGTGAAACCCTTTGACAGAAAGTCTGGCAAGCCCTCATTAATGGGGGATAAAGAGGAAGCAGGCAGAGGGCTTCAGGCTGCATGGATTTTGATTTGCAGAAGACTGGCTGAGATAGGAAGAGAACAGGGTAAAAAAAGAGGAAGAGTGTAGAAAAAATGTGGAATGGCTTAAGTGGGGGATACTTAGGACAGAGATGTTTACATGCTTAACTTTCTAGATGAAAAACCTGAAAAGATGATACACACCAAACTGAAGCCTGCTCCCCTGCCTCTTTTCAACAGTATTTTTAGCCTTTTTTTCTTGCAGTTTTTCTAACACTGTACAACTCCCTGAGGCTTGCTAGACTCTGGTTAACAGGAGATTAAGTACTTTGCTGTTTGTTCTAACACTTCTCAGATGCTAACGTGCTCCCTGCCAATATTATAGTACAAATCAGATTTAAAGTGCCATTGTCCAGCTGAAAAAGAGAGAAAGAGAGCAACTCCTCAGTAGAATCCTTTATGAAATATTTAATGCTAGAGATCTATTTCATATAACCCATCAATTATATAAAAACCCATTTAAATTTTTAGATCAACTTGAATAAAGTCAAAAACATCTCTCAAACAAAGAGAGATCTGTAATTAAAAGATCTATCCATATATTTACTCATTCTTAATGCATGAAGCTGTTCAATTTTTGGGTTTATTTAGCTGCCAATAGGTGATAGTGCTGTTGGACAACATGCCAGTAACAGAAGCAGTGTAATCACAAAATATGGAAAATAAATAATATTTCTCACAGATGTGTTTGTGCAAAAAATTAGCAAAACCTAAGCAGGCCTTGTGAGCATCAGGATAACTAGGACCACCAGTATGGAAGGTAACAGCATAACAGAGTGATGAAAAGAGAATCAGAGATGGAAAACTTACTTTCTCTGCAGCTAAAAATGGTAGGAGTAGAAACTGAAAATTAACTTTGTTCCCCTTGATTCACAGGGGAAATTGGCTCTGTGTAATGTCTTGGAAAGACATTTTTATCTGCCACTAAGGAAATTCTTTTATCTAGGGCCAGAGGTGGTGAGGGCAGAAACCCCATTTTTTCCTCAAGTCCTTTCAGGAGCAGCTTTGCATAACTCCAGTTCTTGTTGCTCTCTCTGGCTTTGCTGGGGTGATTTTGTGGAGTGCCGACATCACACAGGATCCTCCCCATGGCTGGTAGGGCAAGGAGAAGGCAGGCTGAGACTAGGGCAAGTTATTAGATAATGGTGTCCTGTCAAAGGCAAGGGTTTTACAGGAGCAGAGATGGAAGAATTCTGGTCTTAGCAGAGATCATGTCTTCTGCATCTGGAATATTCTTTATTGAGAGGGTTATCCTCTTCACCAAAAGTGTTGCCAGGCATTGGGATGCCCAGGGAAGTGGTAGAGTCACCCTCCCTCGGGGTACTTCAAAGATGTGTAGACATGGTGCTCTGGAATATGCTTTAAGGGTGGAATTGGCAGTGTTAGGTTTATGGCTAGACTTGATGCTTTTAAGGGCCTGTCTCAGCCTAAAAGGTTCTATGATTCACTTGTATTAGACTAATTTTGATTTTTAATTTAAACCGGAGACTGTTATGAATAACCATTGAATTAATGTTAATAGCAAAATCAAGCCAATATGTCAAACTAAATTCATATTTATCAGGCATAAATTCCATAAAACTTAAGCCTATCCCTATAGCTTTACAAATACAATACACTTTTTTCCAAGATGATGGAATTCCAAACCCTAATTTTTGTATAATGATCCTAAGGGCTGTACCACAATGACCTCCATTTGGAGCTCAGTGATCTGTGCTTTGCTTCCATCTCACTTTGCTATCACCAGTATTAGCAAGCACAACAGAACTGTTGTTGACACAAAACAAGGGCTGCAGTTTTAGTTTAAATAAAAAACTATGACATAACTTTTGAGTTTATGGCATAAACTGAAACCTGCCTAGCGAGGTTTTAGCATTTTGGGAATTTTACATGCACATCTCCTTGTCAAAGTGAGTTTGGACTCTCAACTACTTTTCACCAGAGTGTTCATTTAGCCCTTCAGCTCTCCTGGACTTGGTGCAAAATGCTACTAAGGCAGTAAAATATTATTTTTACCTTTTTACAAGTATGTTCCTTTATGAAAAAACCCCAAACAACCCACAGGTAATGGTCCAGGAAAGCTGCAATTTCTACATCTCCATTTATATAATGGAAAATTGGGCATATTCTTCCCTTGGTTGGGATTTTTGCCCAAGAAAAAGTTTCACTGAGCTTTGTTACAGGACTTAATTTTATTTGCTGAGGTCAATGTCTTCAGTGGCCTTTGTGTCATGTCTCCAATGCACCTGATTCTCACCATGATGTGAAGTATGAGTAGCACATTTCCCTTACTAGAAAATGTGTATATTTGGGTAAGGATGTAAGACTTCCTGGTGAACAAACCTGTACTCTAAAGCACTCTGATTGCATGACAATGGCTCTTGTAGGATTTTAATGAAAAATATCCAATAAAGTGGTAAAGTAGATAAAGCACAAATCACTGTTTTTTATCAACCAAATATTTTTCATTTTTAAAGAAGCGATCCAATAATCGTCATATAAAACATCAATCATTATGAAGCCAAAAGTCTTGAAAACATATTGAGCTCAAAACCAAGGAAAATTAGGTGACTCTATAATAAGCTGGAATTGTGAGGTTCACAAAGAAGGTAAAAGAAAAATTGTTCCCATACATGAATGATTAGAGAATGCACTACATATATTATATATTTCCTCTGTTGACATTTACAAAATCAATTCAATATAGAAAAAGATGATCACAGTGGTTTGTAGAAATAAGCTTATCTAACATTTGATCACAGGATATTTCTGTCACAGTACATAGAACATCTATTTTTTATCCATCGTATGGAAAACAAATGCACACTTATGAAAACTGCATCCAGACACCAAACAAATGCATTATTCTTCTGTTGACTAAAAGCTTAATTTAGTTTCAATAGCAATTACATTTAGATATTACATATTAATTAATTAATCATAAAGAAGTGAAAAATAATGTATCAGTCCTGTTTCAATAAATTTTTAAAGTGTCTAACAGCTTCTGTATAATCTTTGGTTCAGAACCTGTCCAGCCTGACCTGTTAAAAAGAACGTCCAATGTGTATGTTACTCAATGAAAAGAAATAATATATATTTAATCAATACATGTTTTACACAGAGATTGTATACATTTAGTCAATGCCCATGTTTTACATAGAAATTATGTATAGCATTCATTTTTGTTCAGCTGCTAAAACTTTAGCTCCACTCATAAAACAAGGTGCCACCATCTGATGAAAAGCTTTTTAGCTACCTTCCTGAAATAAAACATCTGACAATAGAACATAAATAACTTTAAATTTATAAAGACAAATCCTATAGAATCAATTCATATTTCCACAATGACAATCAAATATAACTCATACTGTATCTTACCTACAAGCAGAAAATATATTTTGCAGTGTAAGTCCCAGAAGAAGTTGGCTAAAGGGCTCCATGAAAGCATCCTGTCCCACACAAATGCCCCCTTGTCAGCACTAAGCCAGGGCTGGGACCTGCAGCTGCTGGTTTATTTGCTAGGGAAATCAGCAAAGAGTTAACAGGTCCTATCCTGTCCCCTGCCTTATGTGATTTGAATAGGTGTATACAAAGAACAAAGGGAGTGGAGCACCTGTTAGATGAGGACCCATCTTCATTGCCCCTGACTTTATCATAACCCTTCCCCAGCAGCCACAGCAAATATGACACAGAATGTAATAAATGGGGCACACAATACAAAGTACATTTAATTAATAGAAGTAAGTAAACGCACCAAGTGAACAGGTTACACAGTAATTAACTTCCTTTAGTTACAGTTTCATAAAAAATACTGTGATTCGACATGCTTCTGCTTATTTCAAACTAAAATTAGTATTCAGAATATTTTTTCAGGTCTTTTCTAATGACAGTCTCTTATTTTCATTAAACAGCTAAAACATTAAGCAGCTATTAAAGAGACTTACCAATTTTTTTGCTAGCACTTTCAAGTATTTTTTCCCTTAACATAAGTATAACTCAGCAAAGAATTAATTCCATTTCTCTAAACAACATGTGATGTCAAGTGCCTCTGAGACATTTTTGAAATGAAAATCCTACATCTAGAGTGGACAGCTTACTACAGTTGTTAACTGCTGATTATTGTTTCTTCTCCATTAACTTACATCAGTTTCAATTATTACTAATGTAGGGTTTGGACCTTGTCCAAAGCTGTCACTCACCACACAAATCAGCACCTAACTGGACAACCCCCTACCCTGAGCTGTGCAGTAACAGTTTGCAGCAGCAAATATTGGCTGTGACAGAGATGGTTTATCCACACAAAACCACACAATATTTTTCACTAAACAGCACTTAGAAAGACTACTATGGATTAACAAATATTAGGCTAGACTATATCCTGCTTTGTGCAGGAGGGACTGGTAGCAAGGAATTGCCTCCCCCTCACTGTGTGCTAAGAGCAGGGGTCCAGCAAGGTGCCAAGCCCCCATCAGAAGGGCTGAACACTCAATTTTTACCTTGGTTAAAGAGAGGGGAAAACACCCAGATGCTTCCATGTCCAATATAAGAAACACAAGGGTTATTTCAGGTTAATAAAGCAGAAGTGCAGTGGTCCCACCAGAAATAATATCACCACCTGACATATGTCAGGAGATGAAGAGGGTATTTCACATATTCCCAAAGGCTTTGTGCCTCCATTGTCCTGCCTACCTGAATCTTGTTGTTTGTAACCTGCCTAATCCACTTAATTGTTGGCTAGATATATCAAATTGCAACCTTTTATAAAACTTAGGTTAGAAATTATTACCTGCTTGATTTTACCATGTAATAAAGTATTGGTTATAGAATCTAAGTAGGTTCTAACTGAAATAATGGGACCTTTCGCATTGGAACAAAGTCTGTGTTGGCACTTTAAATGCCCCATATGGGAAAAGGAAATAATAATAAAAAAAGGAACAGATTAGCACAGTTATGTTTTTAAATTGTGTCCTGTCATTTCCAGCACTGAATATATTCTTGGTGTCATTAATATACTGCAAGTTTGTATATAAACTCACACAAATGTAGTGCATTTGCGAAAATGGCTATTTTTTTTTTCTGTAGAATTGTAGCTTGTGCTAGTTGTAAAATTGCATTTAGACTTAATACGTATCAAACCTCCTTCCTTTTAAATAGAAGCAACTACATGAAAGCAACACACCACTCTGCAAATTTTAGTTGTTTTATTAATGGGAAATAACTTTGTTATGTGCTAAACTTGCCAGAGGTTTTCCACAAAACAATTACACGATATTTCCAATGGAAGCCCGAAGTAATGAGCTCCCGGTAAAGAAAGGAGGGAGGGTCCCTGGGTCCTTTGTCAGTGTGTCGTTTCCAGGACACCTGCCCTTGCCTGCCCCACCCTGCCACAACACACCAGCAGCTGGGGCGCCGCGCAATCAGGATTTCCTGGGCACCAGGAAACACGCGGAGCTGAGCTGCCCGCACTCCAGCGGGAAGAGAACCCTTCTCCCACAGCTACAGCTACGCCACCCTGGCTGTGCCCGTAGCCTCACCACCCAATGCTGTCTCCGCTCAAGCAAAGACTTGGGATAAATTCTTGCTTTTCTTGTGCTGATATAAAATAGATTAAAAAAGC
>VZRX01005114.1:0-18210 GCA_013398075.1 Notiomystis cincta | reverse complement strand
CGGCCCGGCCCTCCCGGCCGCGCTGCCGGGGCTTGTAGTCGGGCCGGCCGGCCCGGAACTACCGCTCCCAGGGAGCCGCGGGCGGGCGCGGTCAGGTGGCGCCCAACATGGCTTCGCCGTGCCCCGGCGCCTTGCGCGGCCGCTGAGCGCAGTCGGCGCGGCGGCGGGGCCATCATGCAGAAGATCAAGTCGCTGATGACCCGCCAGGTGAGCGGCTCTTCTCAGGGGGCGGCGGGGTCCCGCCGCGGCCGTCCCGGGCTCTCCTCGGCGCCGCCGAGCCCGGGCACTCCGGAGAGCCGCCGGTGCGCGGGCATCGCCCTCTGCCCTGCCGGGGAGGGAAGGCTTGGGGGTGTGAGTGTCGCTGCACACGCATCCGCCCTGTTTTTCTCTTTGCGCCGAGCAATGGAAGCGAGCGCAGGTGCCAACGCGTAGCTCCTGTCACAACATAGAAATCGTTGCTGAAGATGACAGGGCAGGCCTATGTTAGTTTGCTTTTTGATATATAATTATGAGCGCTGGGCTGTGGTTCTGTAACATGGCTTTGTCTGGCAGCAAAGGCTTTTGGTCCAAAGGCAGGCGAGGCTGAGGAGGTGCCAGGGACGTATTTGGGTGGGCACATAGTGAATGTGTGCCAGAGCACCGGTGTGTGTGTCAGGCCACTGCTGTGCGCCACTTGTACCAGTTGTCTCCAGGATTATGTAGATCTAAGTCTACGTTTGGATCAATATTTCTAAGGCTGAGAGTCCTTTTAAGGAAGTGTATCAGCAGATCATTCCAGTTATTCACATATATAAGATACCTCTGAAAAGAAGCCTGTTTATCTGTGTCTAATTGGAGAACTTAAAAAAATCACTTGTGTCACCCACTGCATCAGATATTCTAGATAGCTACAGAAAATCATGGGAAAGTNTGCGAAAATGGCTATTTTTTTTTTCTGTAGAATTGTAGCTTGTGCTAGTTGTAAAATTGCATTTAGACTTAATACGTATCAAACCTCCTTCCTTTTAAATAGAAGCAACTACATGAAAGCAACACACCACTCTGCAAATTTTAGTTGTTTTATTAATGGGAAATAACTTTGTTATGTGCTAAACTTGCCAGAGGTTTTCCACAAAACAATTACACGATATTTCCAATGGAAGCCCGAAGTAATGAGCTCCCGGTAAAGAAAGGAGGGAGGGTCCCTGGGTCCTTTGTCAGTGTGTCGTTTCCAGGACACCTGCCCTTGCCTGCCCCACCCTGCCACAACACACCAGCAGCTGGGGCGCCGCGCAATCAGGATTTCCTGGGCACCAGGAAACACGCGGAGCTGAGCTGCCCGCACTCCAGCGGGAAGAGAACCCTTCTCCCACAGCTACAGCTACGCCACCCTGGCTGTGCCCGTAGCCTCACCACCCAATGCTGTCTCCGCTCAAGCAAAGACTTGGGATAAATTCTTGCTTTTCTTGTGCTGATATAAAATAGATTAAAAAAGCTATCTGGTCGGCTTTGGTGTGTATTTTTTTTTTTTTTTGTTACCAAAACAACTAAAGAGTGACACAAGCCCGTTTTGGCGACGCAAAGCTACATCCATCACCCGAGAACAGGCCAGACTCGCTTTGTGCGTAACCCCGAAACGCCCGAGACAAGCAGGAAATTCTCCTCCTCTAAGCGCGTGCTTTAGCTTGGCTCCATAGGCAGAGCCTCGTTTGTTTTCTGCCTTCCAAATCCACACGGGCGAACGGCAATGTTCACACACGCCCCGGAGCCGCTCNCAACGCGTAGCTCCTGTCACAACATAGAAATCGTTGCTGAAGATGACAGGGCAGGCCTATGTTAGTTTGCTTTTTGATATATAATTATGAGCGCTGGGCTGTGGTTCTGTAACATGGCTTTGTCTGGCAGCAAAGGCTTTTGGTCCAAAGGCAGGCGAGGCTGAGGAGGTGCCAGGGACGTATTTGGGTGGGCACATAGTGAATGTGTGCCAGAGCACCGGTGTGTGTGTCAGGCCACTGCTGTGCGCCACTTGTACCAGTTGTCTCCAGGATTATGTAGATCTAAGTCTACGTTTGGATCAATATTTCTAAGGCTGAGAGTCCTTTTAAGGAAGTGTATCAGCAGATCATTCCAGTTATTCACATATATAAGATACCTCTGAAAAGAAGCCTGTTTATCTGTGTCTAATTGGAGAACTTAAAAAAATCACTTGTGTCACCCACTGCATCAGATATTCTAGATAGCTACAGAAAATCATGGGAAAGTCAGGAACCTTTTTTTTTTTTTAAACTATGCCCTCAGGTTTGTGATCCTTGTGCAGGAGGCAGGGCTTAAAAATGAACAGTGGCGTGAAAGTGGAATCGCCAAAATAATGTTGTGGTCTACTTCAGTAGAGGGGTACATGATTTGTTTTCAGCTTGACTAAGAGGAGTGCTGGGAAGCCTGCCCAGTATGGAGATGATATTGTCTGCAAATGATACAAGTTAGGCAATTTTCGGAAGGATTAGGTTCCATTTACCATTTGATAAGTGAAACCTTTTATTTCTTCTGGAGATAAGCCACTAGAACTGCATATTTTTGAGAGAACATGGGAGGATTTTGTGTGGAGTATGAGAAACTGCAGCAATTGCTTTGCTTGTTCCTTACTTTGAATTTCTGATGTGTAGAGTTGAGTCACCTTTGATGGTGGCAACTGCAAAGGGAGGATGTTTTGAAATGATGTGCAACAAAACCTGAGAATCAAAACCAAAATGGGGAGGTTTTTCCTCTTGGGAAGATGAAACAGTTGTAAAATGTAGTAGTTACAACAGAAGTGATGTACCGAGTGTGTTTGTCAGTTTCAAAGAATAAATACAAACTTTCTCACCACAAACTAACATAGTACTTGCATAGATGCCTTTAGAAATATAGGTACCCAGGGATGGAAAGGGGCATGGAAAAAATACTGTTAACATCAATCACAAGAGCAGGAAGGAAGTCTGCCTGAAACTCGTGACTCACAGGAACACTCTGAAGTCTCAAGGGAAGCTGGAGTCAGAACCATATCTGAAACTTGAATGTGAGGATTCATTTCTGCCTAGGCAGCTGGCAGAAGATATGCTGAGCAGCATGTTCTGTGGAATTGCTTTATGCAGTGGTGAGATGCTGTTTCAGGTTGTCAAGAGAAGCTGTGGATGCCCCATCCCTGGAAGTGTTCAAGCTGGATGGGGCCCTGGGCAACCTGATCTTGTGGCCCATGGCAGGGCTTAGAACTACATGATCTTTAGATTCCTTCTAATGCAAACCTTTCTATGAAAATGTTTGATAGTCAACAAAAATACATGCTATGTGGCTAAATGTGCTTTAAGGAGTAATAATTATTATAAGGCAGCTAATGTGGGTTATGCAACCTTTTGAGTTCAGTAACACAATGGGAAAGCCAGTCCTAGTTGTGGAATATGGCAAGTGGACAAATATGCATCAAGGAAAAATAATCTTGCTTTAGAGTAGATGGCACCTAACTTGAATTCAATTACTTGATTCCATTAAACCATTAAGTTAGTAGAACAAAGTATGCTACGTTTTTTGGATACAAACTTGTTCTAAAATTTAAGATAACATCTGGACATTGACAGGAGGATGTGAATGAATTTTATAAAGAAAATGTTAGTGAACTGTACAGAAAAGGTACATATTGCAGCAAAAAACTGGAAATGCTTAGATGTTTGAGTAACATAATTTATATACAAATGGTCTTGCTCAGATGTTTCTACAATGAGTTCTTAGCCTTCCAGCTCCATGTCAGAGTATTCATTAAGGGACCTGTAGATATCTATTCAACATAAGATAAGACTTGATTGTATATTACATAAAGGAATCAAATTTAACTGATTATTAAAATTCTTTTAAAGGGTCTAAGAAGTCCTCAGGAAAGTGTTAATGACCTCAGTCCTATTGAAAGCTTTCGGATTCCTACTAAGGTATGCTACAACACCGCTCCCCTCCCACTCTCTTTGTCTACAGTTTTTATAGTTAAATGACAGTTAGTGGTGTCTTTTTTTTTTCCCTTAACACCAGGTTTGCTGTTGTTCTTTTTTCAGAGTTTTATTTCTTGCTGAAAATCTTTTAGAGATATTTATATGAAAGAATTGAGAGCTGTGAGACAAATCAGTTCACCAACTCCAAATGAACTTGCATGAAAATTTCTTTCTTGGAACTTTTCTGTTGTCACTGGATGCTGATCTTAATATTATTTAGGTTTCTTGCTGCTGTGAATTAAAAGAAAAAAAAAAAAAGAAGGAAAAAAGAAAATTGCCTTTTTTAGTTTTATTTTGGAAAGCAGATGCTATATGGGTGGCCTGTATACTTCTAGTCTTAACATTTAGTTTCTTCATGGTTTAGATGGGCTATTTTGTAATTTCATAGTTTTAATATTCAGCATATATAATTAATTTCATGTTCTACTTTAAAAGTGATATCTTTATAATAGCAATAGTTTCTGGCATTTCTTTGGCTCTCACTATGTAAATGAAGCCAGCTCACTGTCATCTCACAAATCACGCTGAATAATCTGTGTGTGAGGGAACAATTGTCACAATACTTGACTGTTCCTTACACCCTGTTGATCTGAGTGGAGGATTCACAAGACTTCTGTGGTTGTTGTCTATTATTTTCTACAAATTTGGACTTTGCCTTTAACCAATAAGATACTTAAATTACTGACTTGAATTTAGATGACTTATTTTACAATAGTTAAAAAATCAAACCAAAAGACCTCTTGTGTCTTGGTCTTTATATAAGTACTGTGTATTGGTCTCTATATAAGTCCTGTGTAATATATTGCTTGTGCTGAGGCAGATCAGAAAATTAGCATTGCTCTATATTGAAAAAATCAGGTAAGAATGTCTGAATTGGTACATTATACTTTGTTAAATGGTGGCAAATGTACTGATTTCAAAGAGCAAAAATATTCAGTTGCATCTATGTTGAAAAAAGTGTCACATCTCCATGGCTTAGATTACACAGTTGCATATTCCTGCCACTCCCTGTGCAACCAGTTTCAAATTCTCTTTTTGCCAAGCTGGCTCTCCAGGTAGAAGTAGATATAGGGTATCTTGGCTGGATTTCCATTCTGTAATGGTTTGATGTTATATGTCTGGTAAGTCCACACTTTGTAGTAATAACTGTTTTTATTTATTTATCTCTTGAATCATGAAAGTCTCTGAAAAAGCTGTTTTGATGACCGAATGTTTATGATGCTGAACTTTCATGTCACACTTCCACATTCAAATTGGTATCTCCAGATTGATTTAGGGCAAGTGTAACTGAAAGCTTCAAAAGCTGCATTAAAGCTGTGCAGAAGTGTACAGACTGAAAGGCTGCAGGGTCAGCATGAATTAGGGCCAGTATGAATTACTGGAAAAAGCACAAGCCATTGGTTAGCCAATGCTAACCCTAGGTACAAACCTGTGTTTTGAGATGAGGGACTGTCACACTAATTTGGAGGTCAAATGGGAAATATGGAGTATAGGAAGAAGAATATGCTGACATTGCATCCCCTGAGGACAAAACCAGCAAAATTCTTTTTGTCTTCGTATGTGAAAGTTGTTTATTTGCTGACTGTTTGCTGACTGGCCAGCACGATGAAGTGATGACCGTACTCCTCAATTTTTTATTTTTAGGCAGTGAAGTTGTTTGGCATTTGGACATTTTAGTGAGTACCCAAGTGTGCTCACTCAAGTGAACTGGTTACTCCAGTAAGTTCTGCAACTATTTTGAAAAGTTTCAGTTTTTTATCATATGAAGACAAATCACCACCAAACTTGCTTTACTCATTGTTAACACAGACTCAGGCAGCCAACTCACTCACACAGGGAAGTATCTCAGTGGGAAGTAAGTGTATAATAGTTTGAATGTGTGATGAGTCTGTAGAGAGGCCAAATCTGAACTGCAGGGCTGGGTATGACAGGTTGCCCAGAGAAGCTGTGGATACCACATCCCTGGTAGTGTTCAAGGCCAGCTTGGATGGAGTTCTGAGCAACCTGGTCTAGAGAAAGGTGTCCATGACAGGGGAGTTAGAAGTAGATGATCTTTAAGGTCCCCTCCATCATTCTGTGATGATTCTGTGATGATTCTTTGATGATTCTATGATATCTAGAAGAGAAAGTTGTCTGTAGAAGGACATAATATCTATTTTGACTGAGATACCTTACTTCATTGGCATACCCTGATCACCCAAGGAAACTAATTCTTTTTAAACCATTCTGTTATTGTTGTTTCCCAAGCTGGTAACAGTTTTGTTTAGCAGATTCTGTCATAAAAGGCTGAGGTAGGTATTTTGCATGCTTGAATTCAAGTGTGTTGGGTTAATGGTGAGTTGACTTTGAATTAGGTTATGTTTATTTTGATGATAATCAGCTTATATGCAATATAAAAGTATTATTTGATTTTGTAGCTTATCATGGTAAATAACACTGAGAATTTTTTTAAATGTTTTTCCTATGGATATAGGAACATAGCTTGTTAGTTTGTGTGGATTTCTATTTCCCCAGCAGTAGCTGAGGGCTTTTCAGGAGTGCATTAAGTGGTAGTGTGGCTAAGATGTGTTCTATGGATAAGCTTTGTTCTCTCCATCAGGAGAGTTGTTTTCATAGTATAATGTTTGTTTTGGTAGAGTGAGGGCTTTTAAATAAGTATTCTCTATACATATTGAACAAGGAAAGATCAAAAGGAGGTTCTGGGCATTTTGTGTGAAAGATAGGGAATACCACAAACTTCTTTGTGGTACTGCCTTCCCTAACTGGGGAAGGGGGAGGGAAGGGCAGGGAGGAAAAGCAAATTAAGCTTATAGATATTGTTAGACATTGTATTTTATGATATTATAGACATTATTGTTATATAAAATACATAGAGATATATTAGATTATTATATAAAAATATATATAGTTATATATGTATATTGTTATATGGAATATATACTCTTATAGTATAATACAGTATATAATATAATGCATATGCAGTATATAATATAATTATATATATGTAAATATAGTGTAATACAGTATATAATTAATAATAATTAAAATTATAAATATATTATAGTATATACATTAGATTAGATACTAGAGAAAGGTTCTTCACCCAAGGGTAGCTGAGCACTGGAACAGCTCCCCAGGGCAGTGGTCACAGCACCAAGCCTGACAGAGTTCAAGAAGCATTTGGACAATGCTGTCAGGCACATGGTGTAACTTTTGGGGATGATCCTGTGCAGGGACAGGAGTTGGACTTGATCCTTGTAGATCCCTTCCAGCTCAGTATGTTCTGTGATTCTAAGACAAATATAATCTCTAAGTCTTTGTATATAGATAAAATGTAAAGATTGTGTTTGCATGCATGCACACAGATACATAAATAAATGCTTTAATAGTTCTTTTATTTCACAGTGGTACAATGTGCAGTATACCTGCTGATTGAATCTGTTGAGCACAGCCCTCATCCTGATACTTAGGATTAGCTTTTAACACAGGTGTTATCCATGCTCAGAATGGAGGGATATAAATCAGCAGCATGTTCATTGGTGTGTTTTGGCTCGTGACAGCGAGGGAGGCTGTGTCCAAATGAGTATGGCACACACTTGGCCCATGGTAATCTCCAGACAGAAGTGCATAGGCTGTTGCTGAACTTCAGCTTTTCACTAGATTACAAACTGTTTAGAATTTTTTTTCACTCTGAGCAATATCAGTTAACTTTTTTCAGTGTCTTCACTTCCCAGTCTTTTAGTTGCTAGTGACTGGAATGCAGAAGGTGTTTGCCTCTACTCCTTATTAGTAATGCTTTATTCAACAGAGCAGTATTGGTTTTGCTGCTACAGGCAACGTAGCATACAAGGAGAGTGGGAGTGTGACGCACTGGGGAATAGCTGGGTAGACATCTAAAACTTGCTGAACTGCATTTCAGATGAGTCTGCAATGAGATGACTCTTCTGAAATATATTTCAAGGAATTGCCACAGGCTTTTAGGTTGTAAACTCCTATTTCCATAGAACAGAAAGACAAATGATGCAACATGTGTGTAGATGCAAGCACTGTGTTTTGTTTAGCAATGGCTTCTTCGAGTAGGCAAAGCTTTCAAACTTCTTTTTCCTTCTTTCTTTTCCTTCCCAGATGCTGTCTTTCACTGATTTATTTAGGTGGCATTATGAGAGAGACCTGCTGCTGAGGTTTGCACTAATGGTAACCTGACAGGATAAATTGTCTTTCCATGAAAGTATGATCCCAAAGTACTGGGGAAAAAAAAAGTACAATTGGCACCACGAGGGACACAAGTTTTAGATGGGAGGTGAAGCCTCTTGCTGAATAAAACTGGCAAAATGAGTAGCCTGTGAAACTATCTTAGCAGGCTGCATTTGGCCTGTTATTGCTTGGAGAGTTCCTACTGCAGAATGTCTGTATTAACCTGGACAGGTGGATTGAAGTGAATAGTGTCCACCTTGACAGTATTCTGCTCTTCCTGACCTCCTTTGTGTCTAACTGATTCAGTTTAGCAATGGCAAAGTTCTCTGCAAGGGTATTATCTTGAGATTCCCTCTGTCTCAATTTTTTGTAGGTTTTTCTATTCAGAGTAGCACTTGGAATTGCTGAATTAACATAAAATGTAAAATGTTAAATGTGTTTTAATGCTGAATAATTTTTTTTTAAGGAAAATACTTATATGACAATAGCTAGAAAGGTTTTGAGGTGGAAAAATACCTGGAGGGATTTAATAGAGCTTCTCTCTTTCTTTCTACAAAGTGTGTGAGTACCAACTCCACAGAGCTAAACCATCCCTTTGCCAAGACCCCTGAAACTATGGGCTTATTTCTATATAAATTGGTTTTGTGTATATAATTGCAAGGATGAGGAAAATGGAATGTCAGCAAATAAACTTTAGCTAGGCATGGTTGCCTCCTTTAGTGGTGAGTGAATAAATTGGCCTTCACTATGTTGGTTACTTCAAACTACTGGAGCATGATGTGCTGAAAGCTGCAGGTCATCATGGCAGAAAGTATGGTGCCAGATAATGTAATTTATTTGGGAGCTGAAATTTATCCTGGAGAGCTGTTCTAACTAGACTGCTTTTCTAGAAAAAATCAATGAGGTAAAGAAAAACCTTGTCATTTAATAAGTATTTTCCTGGGTAGTGTTGTGTCAAGAAACACTGAGATAAGTCATCTTTCTGAGAGAGGATAAATGGTTTCTTAGCAATTTTCCTAGGTATTCCCAACATCAAATCCAGAATATATGTCCATAATGGCTTTCTTAATGCATCTTTAGCAGATGTAAATCACCACTGACTTATGACACTGAGATATTTTTTCACCAATATGACAAGATATCAGTAGTCCAGAATTTCAAATGATCTTAAGCATTTCTTCTTTGGTTAGTTTTTAATTTTTCTTTTAGGAAAGAGCCATGCAGGAACTTGTAGGCAAATATCAGATGATAAATTCAGTTATTCCATTTGCAGTGGTTTAATGGACCCTGTTGCCTGTCTTTGATAATTTTTAATTTTAGTTTCATATAGCTAAAACTCAATGTACTGTAAGATGTGAAACTGATTTACAGAGAGCTGTACAGTATAAAGCTACGATTTGCTAAGCAGTCCAGAGGGAAATAATTTTTTTTCTGTTTTAAAGGACAGGAATGCATATGGTTAGTTAAAAGCTCCATTGCTTTTAAAATTAAGTTAATGAAAGAGCAGTATGCCATTGAATCTGAATGTGTGCATCCTCTGTCAATCCATGCACCCTCGTGTGATGGAAACTGCAAAACCATAGACTGATAAATTGAAATAGACTCTAAATGGACTATTTTTCAAAAAACTGTTTGCTCTCATCCCGAACCAGCCCTCCTCTCCTCCGTTCCTCAAGATCACACTGAAATGCGAGGTGCAAAGCGTCACTGCGGTGAACCGAGTGGCTGGGGCTGAGGGCACAGTCCTGCCCGCCTTCCTGAGCCCTGGGTGCGGCTTTGGCTGGGTGTGGAGCTGCAGGCTGTTCCCGGGCAGCTCCGCAGGCCCCTTGGCCCCTTGTGGCGCGGCGGTGCGGGGCTGAGGCGGCCTGTGCCCCGTCTCGGCAGGGCCGCCTCAGGGCTCCGGCGCAGCGCCCCGAGCTCGCTGGGAGCGGCTCCGCATTCCAGCGCCTCTTCGGAGAGTTCGCCTGAAGAGCGGCATCCGTTTCCTTTGATACTGTTTTGTGTTGTTGTTATATGTATAGTATACAGATAGATAACGATATAGCTGTATTATTTCCTTGTTTCTCTCGGTCTGTCCGTGCAGTCCATGTCCTTTCTCTGCTTGGGTGTGGGTTGCTGCGTTCAATGGCGCTGGTGGCAGTGACTGCATCAGGCGTTTCAGACGGGGATCGGAGGCGCCTGGGGCCTCACGCAGCGGGAGAAGGTGGCTGCTCGAGGGCTTTTGTCCGGTTCCCCGCTGCCCTCTCGGTGGTTTTTCTCCCGTTCNTTTTCTTTTTTTTTTTTTCTCCCCGCCCCCCCTTTTTTTTTTCTTGTTGGAAGTATTTCAGAGGAGCGGCAGCTCCTCTGATGCTCTTCCAAAGCGTCCCCTTTGTGACCCCTTGGCTGCCTCTTACTGCGTACAGAAACAGCACCTTGCTGTGTATTGTAAGTGTCGCTTTGCCTCGGAACATCTACACTGATCTTGTCTCAGATGACATGCAAAATAAGCAAATTAGTGGTTGTTCAGTCATTTAATCTAAAATAATATACTGCTAGCTGGTGAAATGAACCCTTGAGCTCTTTGTGATGAAAATACCAGCACCTTGCCCCACTGTAACAACTCAGCGGTGCTGGGAGGCTCAGGATCATTATGGGACTCTTCTGTCTGTTGGATTGCTTCACCAGAGTTTAATTTCATTATCAAGCGATTTGATCCATTTTGTCTTTATTTTTGATGAAACAATATTCTAACACTTCTCCCTTTTGAGTCTCTGATAAAGGATTTTTCATTCTTTTTGAGGGACTGACATCCAGGAGAGGGCCAGTATTAGTTGCAATGTCCAGTGCAGCAGGGGAAGAGGAGGTTCAGGCTGAGTCCTTGGTTTGCTTCAACCACTGGAAGCATCTGGGTTGTCGGGGAGACCGTCCAGAGGAGATCGTGACAGCAAGGAGGGGGATGCTTATCTCAGGAATATTGGCTTTCAGAAAGCAGACAGCACATCTCTGCTTAGACCACTGTGCTAAAATCTGAGAGCTGTTAATCTTGTGCAAAGAAAGCAGATCTGTTTTGGTTTTACCTGCAGAAGTTCAAGTGTTTAATGGCATGACTTTTATTTCAGTGAGTTGTGAGGGCTGAGCTGAAAAGTTATGCATTTGTCTACCACTCATTTACAAAGAGGGTTCTTGTGTTTTTAAAAATTCAGGTTTTATTTGTTTTGTTTTTTGAAATTTTTTTTCTCCTTCTGGAGAAATAGTCTGCCAGTTTATTTTTAGTTTATTATGAGAATTTGTAAAGTTAAGGAGGAAAAAACTGGACTCAACATGCACTCGGTGCCATAAATGTTTCGATGAAGAAGTGTTTAACTGGGCTGCGACATTGAAGTCTACACTATTTTTTTTTGAAAAATTTTAAATGTTGCTCTCCCTAATGGGAAGCTCAAGCCACATTGTACTCTTTCTCTTTTTTGCCATTGCTTCTTGTGCTCATGTTGGAAGTGGCTTTTGAAGTATGTTTGTTCTGTTAAAATGTTGTTCTTCCTAGGATGTGTTATTACATTATGGAAATTCTTTTTTGTTTTGTGCAGGAGGAGCTCAGAGAACTACATGAAGAACCAACTGATCCTCAGGCACAACAGGAAATAATTAACAGCATTGAAGAAGTTTATTTTTCCAATGACTCCTTTGATATTGTGAAGTATGAGTTAGAGGTAAGCTGTCATCTTAAAAGAACAAGTGGTAGCATAACAAAAAATGAAGAGCAAAAGTATGCTTGTTTCAGTGAACTATTGTTTCTTAGATCTTGCTTAATACAACACTGTATTCCCCTACATCATCTTGCAGGCCTGTGAAGCTTCTAGCATAGAGTATTGGTCCATATATATAATATATAGTCTCTTCTTCTAATGTGGTGGAATTAATATCAGATTTGCTAACAGGCATTTCATAATTTAAACTGTAGTGAAAAAGTCAAGATAGCTGAGGGAACAAATCTGTTTTATATTTTGTGTGTTTTTTTAGCAAACTGAGACTGATTTCTGTAATTAGGTGGTTGTGTGTATTCACATATGGTGTAAAATAAAGTAACTTTGAAGTAATTATAATATGATATGAGGCAATTATGATTGTATGTTGTATATCTTAGCACTAATTGATTTCAGTATTCATAATTTGAAAAAATGACTTTATACTGCAAATTAGATTGCAGAAGCCATAAGAATATTTCTTTAATGAAACTGATTGTCTAGCTAATACTATGTGTGAGTTAACATTCTTTAATTTCTCACTGATTTTAATTTATTATTTAAATGCAGAGGCTTCCTCCAGTACTTAGTCTTCAAGAACTGGAAGAGTACAGAGACAAACTAAAACAACAACAAGCTGCTGTAAGTAAAGTTTTTTCCACTGTACCCTCACACAGTTTGTTGTCTTTTTTGTCTATAAGTCTAGCAAGAAATGTAACTGAAAAAGGTTTGATTTCTTACACCTTAGATACTAAGTATTATTTTTAATATTACATTGTGTACCTTTGTAGTGCAAAATTATATAATCATATGAAATCATGGAAATAAATCTTAGTGTTAAGTATTGTAACAAGGAGCAAATGTGCTATTTCTTTAGAAACTTGTCTTTTT
Organism: Notiomystis cincta; assembly: GCA_013398075.1. Classification (NCBI taxonomy): domain Eukaryota; kingdom Metazoa; phylum Chordata; class Aves; order Passeriformes; family Notiomystidae; genus Notiomystis; species Notiomystis cincta. The sequence continues at coordinate 5,414 of VZRX01005114.1, read as the reverse complement.
AAATGTTTATCTTGTAATGTTCAACACAGTGCTGAGTAGTGCAGTAGTATCTCTTTGAGGGATTTCTGGCAATGTAACACATAAAGTGTTTTAAAAACTCTCTCCTTGAATATGCTGTTTTTTCTTACTTTTCATATGCCAGGATGTGAATTGTTTTTAGTGAAGACTGATACACAATTATTATGTAATAAACAAATGAAAAATAACAAAGGAATGAGGAGAAATCAGAGTTGCAGCTTTTGAAAGGTGCTTGTTACATTGCAGACTTTTTATTTTTCTATTCATGTATTAATTGTTTTTCCATTGCTCTTTTGAGTTGAATAACATGGTACAGGAAACAAATCTATTAACTGTGGCATTTGGAGAGTATCTGCAAGTAAAATAGAAGTAATAATCCTAATTCATGTCTTTAAATAAATGAAATGTATAGGAGAATGTTGCATTGTTAACAATACATAGAGAGCAAGCACCTTTTGCCTTAGTCTGCTTTCCCTATAATGTACCTATGAAGTTCTGTGGAAGATTAGTGAGAAGTTGAGGAAATGAATATTCCATGTTTCTCACCAGGATTTATAAAGAAAGAAGTTGGAAGTGAGTGAGAGGTAGTTGTTTATTTGTGTGTGTGTGGTGGTGATGTTTTTTTAAGTTTAAGAGGACATCTGGTGGTGATCTTGTTTTGCAAGGAAGTGCTCTCAAGACTGAGACAACTTCACTGAGATATGCTGCATAATCCTAATATATGTTATCAATGTCCTGGCCGTTTTTTGCTTGCAGGATGGGAACTGGCAGCAGCTGGGTGAGTAATTTCAGGGCATGGCTGCTGCTGAAACATTTGAACTGGAAAGTGCATGCAGCTAATGAATAATAGGAAAGAGACCTGAGCCAGTAAATGTGACCAGATGTGTCTTTCTTTTAGAATACAAGCAGGTAAAAATTCTCAAGGCCAAAACATTCGACAAGAAACATGTGCCCAGTTCTTCCCTCACCATCCTCTCCCAGTGAGGCAGTCAGGATTGGTCCTTGCCTCTTTCCTTCTCAATCTCATCAAGATGTGTTTTTGGTATGGGAAGGAATTACTTCCTCCTTGGGCATGTGCCAAGATGCTAATATTTCTTAAATGCTGTATTTCATGTCCTTATGTCATATATTCAGTTAGAGTGTGAGAGACTGTTACATATTTTCTTTTTCTGTCTCAGTTACTATCCATTTATCTTATGATGAATCATTTAGAGTTCTGTCTGCCTTAAAGGACATAAGTGTCATTCATGGAAGACAAAACTGCAGAGTGTTTTATGTTGTTAGTTCAGTCCTAAAAATTATTTTAATGATGAATTGATTATTAGATAGAGAATTCAAGAATCCTGTTGACATAACACACAATACCTCTGCTTTTGCAAAAAACTAAATACTGCCTTTTTCACTTCAGTGTCTGTACCTACAGCTGGCATAGGAATTTATAATAGTAGTTCTGTTTCTAAATTTCTCTAATGCAAAGCATTTATACAACTGTGAATTACAGGTACTACAACTCTGATCTTTCTCTTCTCACTGACTGTTACTGTCTGCTTTTGCACAGCTGATCTTTGTCATCCCTTTGTTTTCAGGGTCACTACAGACTTATTTTTTGTAGTTTGCTCATTAGTTTTTCATTCCATTGGAAGGATTCCAACCCACTCAAACTTTTTTATTGTATGACAACTTTAATTTATAATCATGTTGGTACACAAAATTTGGATTAGAAAGGCTTTTTAGTTGTGTGTCTGCTAGACTTCATTTTAATTAGTAGTCTAATATCCTTAGCTATGTTGTTTTTTCTTCAGGAGATGAAATATTTTTTACTGATGTGATTAGGAAAGAGAAAATTGTTTGTCCCTGCAGCAAATGTTGTTGTCAGGCATTGATAACCACGGTCACATTCAGTGCTAGCGGTTGCAATTCAGGATTCCAGCACAATTGAGATGCCAAAAGGAGTGTGACAGTTTGGAAATAAATGAAGTAACTGGGGATAATATTGCTCATCTGAAAAAATGTCTGAGAGAATAGCTCAGCTGGAAGCTGAGAAAGAAAAGTAATATCACTAAGTTCTGGGAGAGAAAAAAAAAGTGCCTGTGGCAGGTGCTTGACAGTGTTGAGGTTGTTGTTAGTCAAGGGTAACTGAGGACTTGCAAAACAAAAAGAGTGTGAAAACTGAAAATGAAATGTATCTTTTATTCATGTGTACTGCTTAAACATTGCTTAACAGTGATGAATCAAACTGTTAGGTTTGAATAGCTAGCAGGTAAATCCATGTCCTAAGGTTTTTTACAGGTACAGGACTAGAATGAAGAATATGTTGAAAAAAGAAGGTGTTTCACAGTGCATAGACTGTGGGGTGAACAAAATTTCTTAAGAGCCCAAGGGTCATGTGGGCCTGTGTAGCATTTGTCTTGATAATATCCTGTCCTGACCCTACCTCGCTCTGCAGTGGTTCTTTTGTTGTCCTGCAGAGGATAGCGTTACTAATTACAGAAAAAGTAAGAGGTTAAGAACAAATGAAAAGTTTTAAAATTGCTTTGTGGTTCTGGCCTGCTTTTGATATGGAAGGAGGAAAGCATAGCTGGGAATATGCCCCTTGTCCACACTGGCATACTTTGAAGTAACATTGATGACATTGGAATACTTCAAAGACCATTTATATGCAAGTGCTCTTCCAGAGGATGGGAATTGAGCTGGTGGAGCCAATGTAAGTTTGTTACAGGAATGCTGATTGAAGAGCTCAACTTTGTGCTATGTTTGCCAAGGCAGTCAAGTTTAGAAAAACCTCGTTGTTTCCCTTTGCCTGTAGTGCATTGTAGGCTGGCTGTCATAGCCAGTTTTGTTTTATTTTCATTTCTGGGAGTATTGTTCCCCCAAAAGAATATAGAGCAATACCAATAATTTCTTTGTCATGTTTGAAACTGTTTCTTAAATATTTTTGGTCCCAGATGAAAAACAAAACTAAATATGCTATTCTCAAGCTGTCATTTATAAGACTATTACTGTTGGATTTCTTTTTAAGCTTCTGTGTTTGTGCACAAGAGATGGATTAAGGTAGCAATGCTCAGTTTTTAAATTCAATTCAGGCAGCAGCTCTCAGGAGCATTCTACTTAGAATTCTGCTTGGAGCAATGGAGAAAATTTAAAAATATGCATATTCTGTGTTCTAAAGAAAGCACATAATGTGTAAAGAGTGAATATGTCATTTTGACGTAGTTTTAATTTAATACATTGTCAGTCTGAAAGGTAGGGGTCCTTATGGCTTTCTTACATCTCCACATGTTGTGGTTTAACTCTAGATGGCAATGAAGTATCACACAGCCTCTCACTCACTTCCTCACCAATGGGATAGGGGGAGAATGGGAGGAGTAAAAGTGAAAAAGCTCATGGGTTGAGATAAAGGTAGATAATGCAGAAGAAATAGCTAAAAAATAGGTAAAGCAAAAGCAAGTGAGGCAAAACAAGGAATTAATTCACTGCTTTTCATGGGCGGGCGGCTGTTCAGCCTTCTCCAGGAGAGCAGGGCTTTATCATGTGGAACAGTTATTTGTGAAGACAAAAAGCCATCACTCTGAGCTTCCTTCCCTCCCTCCTTCCCTCCCTCCTTCCCTCCCTCCTTCCCTCCCTCCTTCCTTCCCTCCTTCCTTCCCTCCTTCCTTCCCTCCTTCCTTCNTGTCAGGCATTGATAACCACGGTCACATTCAGTGCTAGCGGTTGCAATTCAGGATTCCAGCACAATTGAGATGCCAAAAGGAGTGTGACAGTTTGGAAATAAATGAAGTAACTGGGGATAATATTGCTCATCTGAAAAAATGTCTGAGAGAATAGCTCAGCTGGAAGCTGAGAAAGAAAAGTAATATCACTAAGTTCTGGGAGAGAAAAAAAAAGTGCCTGTGGCAGGTGCTTGACAGTGTTGAGGTTGTTGTTAGTCAAGGGTAACTGAGGACTTGCAAAACAAAAAGAGTGTGAAAACTGAAAATGAAATGTATCTTTTATTCATGTGTACTGCTTAAACATTGCTTAACAGTGATGAATCAAACTGTTAGGTTTGAATAGCTAGCAGGTAAATCCATGTCCTAAGGTTTTTTACAGGTACAGGACTAGAATGAAGAATATGTTGAAAAAAGAAGGTGTTTCACAGTGCATAGACTGTGGGGTGAACAAAATTTCTTAAGAGCCCAAGGGTCATGTGGGCCTGTGTAGCATTTGTCTTGATAATATCCTGTCCTGACCCTACCTCGCTCTGCAGTGGTTCTTTTGTTGTCCTGCAGAGGATAGCGTTACTAATTACAGAAAAAGTAAGAGGTTAAGAACAAATGAAAAGTTTTAAAATTGCTTTGTGGTTCTGGCCTGCTTTTGATATGGAAGGAGGAAAGCATAGCTGGGAATATGCCCCTTGTCCACACTGGCATACTTTGAAGTAACATTGATGACATTGGAATACTTCAAAGACCATTTATATGCAAGTGCTCTTCCAGAGGATGGGAATTGAGCTGGTGGAGCCAATGTAAGTTTGTTACAGGAATGCTGATTGAAGAGCTCAACTTTGTGCTATGTTTGCCAAGGCAGTCAAGTTTAGAAAAACCTCGTTGTTTCCCTTTGCCTGTAGTGCATTGTAGGCTGGCTGTCATAGCCAGTTTTGTTTTATTTTCATTTCTGGGAGTATTGTTCCCCCAAAAGAATATAGAGCAATACCAATAATTTCTTTGTCATGTTTGAAACTGTTTCTTAAATATTTTTGGTCCCAGATGAAAAACAAAACTAAATATGCTATTCTCAAGCTGTCATTTATAAGACTATTACTGTTGGATTTCTTTTTAAGCTTCTGTGTTTGTGCACAAGAGATGGATTAAGGTAGCAATGCTCAGTTTTTAAATTCAATTCAGGCAGCAGCTCTCAGGAGCATTCTACTTAGAATTCTGCTTGGAGCAATGGAGAAAATTTAAAAATATGCATATTCTGTGTTCTAAAGAAAGCACATAATGTGTAAAGAGTGAATATGTCATTTTGACGTAGTTTTAATTTAATACATTGTCAGTCTGAAAGGTAGGGGTCCTTATGGCTTTCTTACATCTCCACATGTTGTGGTTTAACTCTAGATGGCAATGAAGTATCACACAGCCTCTCACTCACTTCCTCACCAATGGGATAGGGGGAGAATGGGAGGAGTAAAAGTGAAAAAGCTCATGGGTTGAGATAAAGGTAGATAATGCAGAAGAAATAGCTAAAAAATAGGTAAAGCAAAAGCAAGTGAGGCAAAACAAGGAATTAATTCACTGCTTTTCATGGGCGGGCGGCTGTTCAGCCTTCTCCAGGAGAGCAGGGCTTTATCATGTGGAACAGTTATTTGTGAAGACAAAAAGCCATCACTCTGAGCTTCCTTCCCTCCCTCCTTCCCT
>VZRX01005113.1:111412-219378 GCA_013398075.1 Notiomystis cincta | reverse complement strand
CATTTTTTCTGTAATATCTGTGTTTTGTGTAATTAGATACTGTTTTTCATTCTTGTGTTTACTTCACAAAAATGAACATGCTGAAAAGTACTCTACTGGGTTTAAGAGTTTGGTAATGAATTGCTGGGTGAGGGGAATGGAATTGTCTTCAGGCATGCACAGACCTTCTCTTCAAACACTCTCATTGCTGGCTAAGGAGAATGTCACCTCCTTGTGTGATGGCTTTCCAGTTTTGAAAAGGAGAGCAATAAGATGCATGTATGTCAGTGCACTAGGCTGCAGCTCTTCTTCTGGCCTCAGAGTTGTGATCAGGAGTTCATTTAAAACGTGATACGAAGCCTAAATTTGGAACCTAATTGTTCTATGTCCCTGACAAACTTACATATAGCAAGTGTCACTATTTACTGTGATGAAATGTGCTGCTTCAGCAGGCTTCATTTAAAACAAAGTCTTATTAGAAGAAGTCTCTGCATACAATTTAACATCAGTTGCATAATTGTTGCAGCAATGTACACGAGTTATTACTTGACTTTTGTGTATAATGACTTCCCATGCAACACTGATTCTTTTGCACCTTTCTAGTTTGATTACCTTTGCCTGAGGAAATTCAGCACATAGCATTCAATTCCAAAAACTTTCCTGCAGTCACAGAACACTGTGAAAGTTATAAACTACATGTTTTACTGTGAAAGTAAAAAAACCCCACAGTTTCTTTCTGTAATTGAAAAAATTCATGGTAGTTCCTTTCTTTTCTCTCCCTGGACTTGTCTTGCACAGAAGAAACAAACTATAACTTTCTTTTGTTTGTTTTTTGGTTTAGAGATAACTTGCTTGTATAATAATTTTTTTCCTCTTAATCTTAATGCTGTAATTTTCCTAATGGTTGTTAATATCAAGATATGAGACAATAGCAAATATAGATTGTGTTATCATAGCTGAGGATAGAAAACATCTAATTGTTAACCACATCTGATGTTAAAAGCAGGCAAAACCCCTCAAAAATAAAAGTCTTAAAGTTATGCTAAGTTAATATGCTAAGAACAAAGGGTTGCAAATCTTGCATTTACCTCCCACTTTTGCTTTGAAATGCATACCAAAGAGCTTGTGAACCACGTTGGAGATATGTGCTTGCATACTATGGTAATGAGCAGTGCAGCAGACTTTACAATGTGTAAGAGCTTATGACACAGAAGATAATTGTGAGCTACCTGCTCTGTCCTTCCCAGATGGCACCGAACCCTCCCATATGCACTATGAAAATGACGAGAACTACTTCCGGGGCTATGAATGGTGGCTGATGAAAGAAGCTAAAAAGAGGAACCCCAAAATTAAACTGATTGGTAAATTGCTTTAAGCTTTTAGATTTAAATGCCTTTTTATTCCCCTGACTAAATTACCTATCTGACCCTTAATTAACATTTTAATGGGGAGATGTTTTGGGGTTGCAGGAGACAAAGTAGAATCTGTGATATCTGTTAAGCTTGTCTTGATGCTTACCATGTTTTACATTATTACATCCTGATGTTGTGCTACTGTAACAAGAAGCAAATCTAATAATTTGCTTGTATTAAGTAATTAATACCTTTAGTGTATCTCAGCAATGAATGATTGATTTATCATGAGAGATGAATTTCTGAATAATTGAGTAAAAAAATAGGGAGGGATAAAGTTAAGCTACTGCAAGTATAAATATGTAAATCTTACACACATTACATTTGATTGTATGTTCTTACTATGAACCAATCACCCCTCCTCTACTGTAGTGGTTCTGGTCTTCTGATTTGTCCTACATGTGTAGTTGAGTTGTAAGGAGAGTTTCCTTTCTTCCTGTTTTGATTGTGAGTTGTGTGTGTGCTGTGGCAAAACAAACGTGGAACTCTAGGTTGTATTTTTGTATTTTGGAAATACAAAATGTATTTCACACAAAACGAAGTAAGAAGTCTGCTGGCTAAAAGGTGTCTAATTCCCCCATCTTCCACAGGGCTTTACTAAATCCAGCCATGAAGCAAGGCTTGGTGCAGGATTTGCCAGTCAGGTTCTGTTAAGCCTCCTATTTATGACTAATTGTAATTATTAATAATATCCCTCTTTCCTCAGACCAAGCCCTCAACAAAGGAAGGAGGGTTTGCTTTTGAATTAGCCTATGGTATCTTATACAAGTTGGCTTGCAAATTAGCAGCATCTGGTTAGATTAATTTGTTTTTCTTACTTACTGCAAGATCCAGTGAACAGCTGAGACTTAGAAATGCTTTTCCATGATCATAATCTTCATCTATTATGGTCTGATCATTGTGTCTTCTGACATTCATACTCAGGAGATTAACAGTTTTTCATGTTCTGTATTGATCCTTTGTCTTTAGCTTTGTAAATTTTTATCCTAAAATCTTTATATTTTTAAACCCATTAAAGCTAATACCATAAAACTGTCAGATTGTATGGAGTCAGTTGTTCTCTAATAACGAATGGTTCCTAGCTCATATTAAAAAAAAGCAGCTATTAATTGCTTGATCATAATTTTATTAGAGCATTCTCTGCAGTTAGATGAGTTACATTTCATTGTCTTCACTGGAACCAAGCAAGTTTCAAGTGCATATCTGTTCCTTCATTTTAAGTAGAGGAAGTTACAGCTTGCTCTTGAAGTTGATTGAGTAATGTAGACCAATCACTTACCTTATTAATTTGTTTTTCTTCCCTCTTTCCAGGATTACCTTGGGCATTTCCAGGATGGATAGGGAAGGGTGAAAATTGGCCCTATGACTATCCAGATATCACTGCTTACTATATTGTTTCTTGGATATTAGGAGCAAAACAGTATCATGATTTGGACATTGATTATATTGGGGTTAGTAAAGCAAAATCTCTTGTATATTTTATGTATATTTTATCTATCTTCACTCCTAAGATCTTGGTCTTGCCTCTCTTTCTTGATGACTGGAGGAGGAGGATGGAAAGAGAATTTTTTGTTTTTGTAGTTGCAGTTTTGGCTTGTACTATTGCCAGGGGGAAGGCAGTAGTTGTGTTAGTTGACAGTCTTCCTGAAATGGTGAGTGTTAAAGCAGAACCTGTGTCAAATGGTTCCTACCTTCCCAGTTCTAAAACAAAGTTACCAAAGAATTTGAGAGTTTTAAAATATCTTCCTTTTCTGCCTTGTTTGTTCTGCTTGCATTTCAGCAGTTAACAGATAACAAAAAGCATCAGTTAACACAGTTTGAAAGTCAGCTAACATGACTTAGCATAAAATATGGTTGTTATTTTGCAGAGGAGCAATCCTCTACAACTTTTTCCATTTTTACCTGCATTATTTGTAGTAGATAAAAGTGCATGTTTTACAGTACAACCACTCTATTGTGCTATAGTGCAATATATGGAAGTAGTGAATGAATGTCTGAGAAAAAATGTCATAAATTAGAGATGAGAGAGAGAAGCAGACAATCTGAAAAAAACCTTCCAGTTCACTATTTGAGCAAAGAAGGCATGTCTAGGATTCCTCTAAAATCAATCCTACACTTGCTGACACTTACTTTGGAGTCTTAAGTGTTTTGATATGAGAATTGCAGGAAAGCTGTAAATCTTTAGTAGTCCAGAACAAAGCTTCTAAAACTGTGGTTCCCATTCCTCAGAAGAAGTCTGATCTTTCTCCTGTAATGTGGGAAGGTGAATCTCACTTGCATCTCCTTGGGAATGCATCCCCCTTGATATTGCTGACTTATTTCAATTGTGTCAGTTTTGCACTGTGAGTAGCATAGTGATATTGCAGCAATTCAGCTGTGGGGACAGGGAGAGCAATTGCTGTTACATTTTTCTCTGCTCTATGCTCTTGGAGTAGAAGGTAAGTTCTGCACTTCATGTATTTGAGTAATGTTGACTTCTGTGTTGTTACTTCATAGTGTTTGGCCTTTTAAATTCTCTCCTTCTAAGAAAAGGGAATTTCTGCTTCTCCAGGCAATATGGTGATATGGCATATTTCTCATTTCTTCGTGGGTATAACCTGAAATACAGGGAATCAGTGAGAGGTCTGTGACAGCTCAGAAATGGTCAAAACAATTTTAGTGCTGTTATGATTGTACATGGTTAGCCTTCACCACTCTTTTTGCTGTAAGTACATGTTCTGTATCACTATTTGCTTTATGATGAGATGAGCCTTTCAGTAAGTAATGTTTTGATTGGATCATTTCTGAAGTCACATGTAAGCATTTATAGAAAGATGTAGAAATATCAAAATCAATTGTACTTACCCCATCTGCAGGAAAGTGCTTGTACATTCCTGGGTAATCGGTGAATGTGCGTCACAGTGTTCACGTTGTGGTTAGAAAAAGAAAGAAACAAAGTTTCTGCCTATGTGTTTTAGAGGTCAGGGAAAGGAAGACTAGTGTTCCTGCTTTTGAATTTTAAACTGTGTTTAGCTTAAACACTCTTTCCATAAGATACAGAAAATTTAGATATTAGCTCATTTTGTGTGTGTTTACTTAAAACATGCTGGATCTCTTTTGTGTCCAAGCTTGGATGTAGTCCTGTGTAAATTAGGAAGAATGGTAAGCTTCATCGATTTGTTCGATATGTGAGTTCCTCTTGCTCTCCCATGTCCTGGATTGCAACAGGAGCCCATTCACCAGGCCACACCTGGGAGCCACAACGTGTTTCTCAATGATTCCCAGCAAACTGTAGAGCCATTGGTAGTGTAACACTGCTGCCATTGTAGAGCTCAAGCAGCTCTAGCCTTCTTGTCAGCAAGAAGGCAATCAGGGGACCTTAGAGGAAGATAAATAAGCGGTTACTATGAACTTTGATACAGAATTTCCCCCAGAAAAACCGATAGCAAAACCAGCCAGCACTTCCCTCTAGCACGCGGAAACCATGGAGTTGATTAATGGATTCTATAATCTTACACATATATAAATAAAATCTTTAATTCTGCATTGACATATCCTGGTTTTTCTAAATGGATTTTACTTTTTCTTTATAGATATGGAATGAAAGGGCATTTAGTAGCAAGTACATTAAGGTATGTATTCTTTTCTTACTTCTGTGAGGTGAAATGCTTGTCTTACTGTACGCAAACAATTAGCTTTTCTGAATTCACATAGGAAAGGGACCTTAATTCTGCAGCTATGTCACTAAACTGAGCTCTGTTTCTTGTAGTTCTGTGCATGGAAGGTAACATGTTCAAATATCTAGGTTTATTTTGTGTGTCTGAAAGTGTTATTTTGAACTTTAGGCATGTCAGCGTATGCTAAATGTTAGGACTTCTAAATTTTAATGGAAGCTTCAGTTAATGCTACTATCATACAAACTTCAGCTATAGCTAGAAGTCCAAGATCTAGAGTTTCTTAAAATTCTGTAACTAAATTCTGTGATTACAGTACCCTTAAATATTGCTATAAAACCACAGTAAAGGCTCTGTATTGTTAACTCTGCAAAATTCCATACCTTTTATTCTAAAAAGTGGAGGAACACAGTATTTCACATAATCAACCTTGAGATAACTCTAATATTTCTCCTTGCTGAATGCTTCTGCAGTCCCCCCTGCTCTGCTTTGAAAACAGTCTTCTTTTTGTTAAATTGTCTTGCAGTAAAATCTTAAGCACAAGCTGCTGCTTTGTTTCTTTCCTTGTTGTTGCTTTGAGGCTAAGACACAATGGCAATCTTAAAAGCAAGTAGGACTTAGAGAATCATAGAATGACTTGAATTGGATGGGACCTTAAAGATCATTCAGTTCCAATCCCCCTGCCATGGTCAGAGATACCTTCCACTAGACCACATTGCTCAAAACCTCATCCAGCCTAGCCTTGAACATTTCCAGGGATGGGGCATTCCCACCCAGTCCCCCTTGTCCTATCACTACATGCTTTTGTAAAATGTCCCTCTTCATCTTTTCTTGTAGGCTCCCTTCAGGTTCTGGAAGGCAGCCATTGGGTCACCCTGAAACTTTCTCTTGTTCAGGCTGAACAATCCCAAATCTGTGTCACCTTGAGGCTTTCTTGTCTGCTTGTCTTAGCTTCCTCATATGGGGAGAAAGAATATGGAGAGCAAACTATTGAGTCTAGGGGCAACATTCTACTTCACAGCTTTTTGAATGCTATTGAATTGTGACTGAGCATTTGGCTTCTAGAGCTGAATATTCAGTTCAAAATTTGCCCTTAAAATCACCCAAATGTTTACTGAAAAGTTTTTGCCTTCCTCCTACTGTATGTTAACTGATAAGAGGTTTTTAATTAAACACCTGTTTTACCATTCATGCTCCTACACTTGGCACCACTTCTTGCATCAGTACGATAGCTCTGTTTGCAGTCTGCCATTTCACAAGAGGTCCATATACTGAAGTGTGCTGCTGCACACCAAACTTTTTCTGTAATTCCTGTTAAATCACAGATAAGCTCTTAGTTATCTGGCTAAAATTTTACTTGTAAGACATTACTCCAGATACTTCATCCACTAAGGCACTAGTTATGTTTCTTACTAAGTAGAAAAAGAAAGAAAGAAAGAAATGGAGATTCTAATGCTTCTAAATTCTTGTTCAAGAAGACCCCGTTCTTTCAGTTACCTGAATACTGGGTGTGAGGGAGCTGTTCTGCATATGTTCTTGTGGAGTGCATTTTGGGTTCATGCAGTTCTGTGCCCTTGGTACTTCTTTTTCAGCATGGAAATTCTGCAACTGTTCATGTTCTTCTGAGCCGTCTCTGTGGTTAGGCAATTCTTCTGAATGTCTAGATAGCTAGAATGCTTTAAATTGCAAAGACCTTCTGGTGTTACGAATTTTTCTTATGTTAGACTTCGTGTTTCAAAGGTTTCAAACAGGTGAACATAACTTCATTGCTGCTTTTCCACAGTACCTTTCTTCTTAGTAAGTTTTATGTCTTAATTACTTCAGATCTAGGCTTTGATTGTCATCAACACTTAGACTGTGATTTTCATCCTTATTTGACTACATGAAAAATAGAAATGTTCCCTATTCTTCTTCACACTGCCAGAGGACTATTACAAGAAATTATTTAGGGGTTCATGCCTACTGATCTTTAAATCCAGTTGCAAAATCTTTCATATGCATGCATGCATGCATACACACAGCACACAGTGCATCATTCCTTTATAACTAAAATTGAAAAAAGCATTTTAGACTGTGGACTGATGTGTTTTTTTTTTTTTTTTTTTCAGATGCAGCTGCACGTGCAAGCTGCTGAGATGTTTCTTAATTTTTTTCTTTTTTTAATTTCTGGTTTGAATTTTCACATAATACCAGCCCTCTATAAGTATGGTTCATTCTTAACTATTAAGGCTGAGTATATTTTGTGGGGATTTATTTTACCTAAGAAGTTCCACAGACAAATGTGAGCTGTTTATCATTTTTAACAGTGAAATAGTAAAGAAAAGTTGGAAAGACAGAATAGAAATTCTTTTCTGCTGGCGTGTTTGAATTCAAAGTTGGTTGCCCTCAGTTTTGTTGTAAATACACAATTCTACTTTTATTCATTGCTTTTCCTGAAAGTTAGTGAAACATGAAAACCAAGTAGTGGGTAAACTTAAATATTTTAAACATCAAAGGTTTTTTTTTGTTCAGTGAGATGGGCAGTGGAAGGAATATTTAGGTGCTCTTCACTTGAACAGGACAGGTGTTTGGCAGATTTCTGTTCTTGTAAAGAGCTGCATGGACAGAAGGTCTTTTCAATTATAAAACTTCAGTCCCTGTTTTTTCAATATACTTTTCTGGGGATCAGTTTACCTTTAACTTCTGATCACCTGGGGAGGTATGTCCACTTCCACATTTCAGCCCAGCTGTCATTTTCAGAGTAGCTTAACATGACTGACTTTATGATAAATCCATTACTTTTATGTAATGAATTACATACACACAAAGGAGTTAGTATGTTGAGAGTGTCCAAGTGGAGTGTATGTGTGCACATGTGGTGTCAAAAGTTATCCAAGTGATGAGAAGCCCATTTTTGTGTAATGACTATCTCAATGTCAATGATGACCCTTCAATTTTAAAAATACTTACCATTAACTTTGTCTTACTTGCCACTGTAGCTCTTGTTTGAGAAGTGAAAACTTTTCTTATCCATCCTGGTCTGAAAATAGAGACTTCCACTGACTCCCGGTCTGAAAGTAGAGGCTTCCACTGTTCTTGTTTTCAGTCTTAAATTTCATGTTGCCTCATTGATGAAGGCTGTACTTTAAGTGGTGTTATCTGTTACTAAGGTGCTTCGACATTATTTGGACAGACTGGGTCTGTGGAACGTTGGCATCATCGCTGCGGATGGAGATTGGAACATCTCAAAAGAGATGCTAGTTGATCCCTATCTTAATGATGCTATTGAGGTAGTCGGGTAAGTGTGGGAGAAGGGAGGCATTTTAAACATTGCTATTACTTCCTATCTTTAAGTCTTCATCTCCATTTTCAAGAGTCATATATTCTTATTTCATACTAGCTGTTTCCAGTTTTTTGCATTAATGTGTGCAGTGGTGATGGATTATTCTTTCTTGTCTTTCTCTCTTCTTTCAGTTTAGTACATACGTAAGCTGACCTTATCTTCCATGGCTTTTTTCAAGTGTCCTTTAGGAGCTATGTTTTAGGCTCCTTAGCACTAGCAAATGTCAGGAAACTTCTAACTAATCTGCATGTGCATGTTCCAAGTCAGAAAAACCTTAGGACTGAATTCTTGGTCTGCAACTGGTTTTCATTTCGGGTGAACTTGAACTTTCAGAGTGGAACTTATCATCCTGGGACTTTCTGTGGCGGCAGCTGAGATTTTTCTGGTCATATCCTAGAGCTAGAAGTTTCTGTTTCTTGCTTATATCTGATAACAGATAATATTAGAAATGCATGCACTGACAGTAACATAGAAGTAAAAACAAACGCCCCAAATTTGTAAACTAATACAGCCTATCTCAGTTTTGGCAGCTGGGAATGCCTTCCCTTGATGTTTCAGCAAATGTCAACTCAATTGTTTGCCTTCACTCTTGTTCCATAATACACTTTCTTACTTGCTTCTGGCAATTTATTCTGCTGCTCTTGCTTTCTTCGTAATCTGTGGTTTCTCAAAATTATACATTGTTTTTTAAAAAATTACACATTCCCAGTGGAACTCACGTGTGTTACATTTGTTAACTTGTTTATCTCTGTTGTTAACCTTACTGTGATAAGAACATTCTTGCGGTAACTCATGTACCATTTATCCTCTGTTTGTAAGGAAGTATGATATGCTCATCATAGTTTAAATTAATGCATGTTCAGGGGTTATAGCAAGTCAGTTAAGCGGGATTTTTATAAAGAAACTACTTTCTTATGTGTTGAGCTTGTAAAGACCAGTCACCTGAAAGTGACTGCCTGAGAAATACCAACTATAGTGTCAGCATTGAGTAACTCATTTGGTTTAAAATAAACTTAAAAATACTTTCTTAGGTTAGTCTTAGACTTGCAGCTCAGCAAGTGGAAATATTTTTGTAATGATTTCCATGACAATACAGCTTGAAGAATGAATTCACTGACTGTCTATGGCTCGTTTCTTTCAGAGCTTGACAGAATCAAGGGTAGGAATACTCATTTTTGTTTGTGCTTTTAGAACCACAGACATGTTTTAATTGTTCTTTAAAATGGAAGTTCTTTCTGTCAGTGGTTTTTCTTGAATGTCATAGAGATTTTTCCCCAACTCCTCCAGCACCACTAATCATAAAAAATGAAGAGTTAAGTTTTCCTGTGCAGTGGTTTTGTTACCTAACAAGAAATCAAGGTTAGTATAAAATAAGAACACCATGTTTCTCAACCAGTGCTGACTTTAAGGTACTACCTACCAAAGAGGGTTCTTGCTGACCTAGTGAAAGATAATAGTAGTTAGGTGTCTGTCCTTCAAATGCTCAGGTTCAGAAATTTACTGAAAGTACACTGTATCTTTATGTCTCTTAGATAAGCATGCCTAGTTGTTTGCAAAATCTGCTAGTCAATCTGTTTTCCTAAATAGTCTTACAGACTTTCTCAGAAATCCTTTTCTGTATATTCTTCTGTAATCTCTTTTCAGGTATAACCCTCTCAGTGACTTTTTGTAGTTCTTTTAGTGTGGAATGGAAACCCGCAATTGAATTTATATTGTTTTATTTAGAAATTATCAAGATGGTCTAAATGATTGCTTTGACATCCCTACACAAAAAATAACTGCCCTTCCCTTTCTTTGTGTTTCATTCAATTTTCTATTTTCTTTCTTTTTGGCATCAGGTAATTTTTTTTACCTTGATACCATTGCTCCCCATGGAGCTTTATCCCTGCCTAAATACCATTTGTAATCTGAAGGATATCTAAGATAGATTAAAGGTAAATGGGATGTGGGAAGAAGCAGAAAGGTAGAAGTGAAAAAATGTACGGTAAAAGTTTGACACCTTAACAGAGAAAGGCAAAACTGTGTCTGCAAGCAAAGCACAATGTAAGTGCAGTTTTATTGAAGACACCAAACAGTATTGGTCCTAATATCAGCCTGTGGGGACATTGCTAGCAGTCTGCTCCCTGACTGCACTGCTCTATCTACCTGGGTAGGAGGCTTTGCTGAAGTCAAGGTACATGACATCCACTGATTGCACTCTGCCCCCACTTGTAGAAAGCAGTCATGTTTGTAAGGCATGATTTGCCCTTGTTAAATTCATGGTGCTGTTCCCAGTTATCCTCCTATCCTTCTAGTGCTTCGACTCGGCTTTCAGGAAGACTTGCCCTGTAACCCTCCTGGGGACTGTGGCTAGATTGATGGCTCTCTAGGTTTACAGATCCTCCTTCTTGAAGATGAACATTAAAACCTCTCTAGTCATCAGAAACCTCCCCTAATTGCTAAGTACATTAACCTTTATGTACAAGTCTGCAAACCAAATGTGTTTTCTAATGCAAGATGTGATGGGAAGGTACAATACAGAAGTATACTCTTAGTAATGTTAGTAATACTAACGTGTTCAGCTCAAGTCCTTATGACTTGAGGGGAGAAAATCTTGATGTTTCAGGCTGGTGTCTGACTGTACATAATCTAGTTCAGATTCCAGTCTGTGGAAGAAAAATTCTGCAGGACTGTTTTTTGCAGATAGTGTGCCCTGTCAGAGAAGATTTTATCTGGTAGAAAAAAACCAGAATTATATGAAGATAGGCATTTGATGTTACATGAATTTACAAGTACAGTAATCACTGTTTCGGGAGCCTCAGGACTTCAAGAAACTGCATTGTTACACTTGATGTTATGTGACATTTTAGATTTGTTTCATTGACTTTCAAGGCCTCAGAAATCTCTAGGGAAGTGTACAGTAGGAGCAATTTTAAAGATTGAAATAAAACAGAGTTGGGTAATAAGGTGTATACATGTTTGGTATGTCTCCTGTTTCTTTTGTTGCTTGTATTCAGGAAGAGCTCATCTGTTTTGTGGTTGCTTGTTAAACTGAAATAGCAGATTAGCAAAGAGAGTAGGGGGCTACTCCTGTTGTTAATGAAATGTTTACTGTGCTTTTGCAAGGCTTATAAATTATAATTCATTTGTCCTTGCCCCATGTGTGGTCCTTGTAGTTTAACCATCAGCACTGTAACATCTAAGTGGCTGATCTGCAAACAGAGTATCTTGCATGAAATGTGATATGCTTTGACTTCTTCTGTACTTTTATGTTTGTAAGAAGAACAAAATGTTTTTAATTTTTCCTTTTATAATGTTCAGTATGGTAGAAGAAGAAGGTGTCCTTTGAAGTCACTTTGTGCTTGATAATCTTGTACATTTTGTTTGGTGTAACAGTTGTCCAAGTTGCAAAAACGTGAATTGAAGCATAGTAGTTCTTTTGGCTAGTGCTGAAGAAGATGCTGCCTTTCCCAATATAAAATTTTGACAATTTGAAAAACTTTTTTTTATTTGTCCCTTCTCTCTGTTCTTTGCTCTCCTTTTTTTTTTCCCAAGCTGTTGAGGTACACTTTGGATAAGCATGGTCTGGAGCAGGTGAGGATCATAGCCAGCGATAGACTGTGGGAGCCCATTTCCTTTGTCATGATGACTGACTCTGAGCTCCATGGAGTGGTCGATGTCATTGGGTAGGGGGTTCTCTCTCTTCTTCTTTCTTGGTGGTTTGGTTATAGTTTGTCTTCATCTTACTTAAAACTAACACAGCCAGAGCTTTACCCCTCTGTATTCTTGCCTGCAAGGAAAGGATTGGTACTATAAAACTTAATTAGTAATCCACATCAACTCACAAGGGTCTTGTCCCAATAACAGTGTCAACCTTTAATTGAATCAGGAATCTTGTATCATGTTGAAGATTCCTGTTGGGTGTGGTTGCACTTTTGATGGATCAAAGGTTTCCTGGACAACACTGTTTCTTCTGAGGGTTGTTTTGGTTACTTTAATTGGTATGCAAAAAGTGCTTTAGCTTTACAACTCTGTACGAAGCCTTGTGTTACTAACGCCCACTGGTTTGTTACTGAAATGTTTGTGATCCAGAAATGAATTTGGGCTGTGATTCTTCTTTGACATACAATGGCTTGATTCTTAGTACCCATATTATTTTGATGACAAAGCTGTGTTTGGATAACATGCAACCAGCTGACTTGTTTTATGAGTTCTGGGTTTTGTTGTAATAATATTTCGCTAGTAGACTAAATTTGAGATTGATTACTGACTCTGTGGCTGAATGGAAATGCGTGTACAAAATGTTCATTAACTTTTCTTTTTACAGTAGCTCTAAACTTTACTTACTAGGTGCCATAAACTTGCCTGACCCAATTACATGCTTCAAATGTGGCAGTTCCTTGCCTCAACTTGAGTCTTTTCCATTCATTTTATACACGTGACCTATAGGAGGTGTAGAGTGAAAGCTTTTTCTGCAGTCGGTGTCATCTACCCTTGAAATCAGTCCCTCCCCCCATTCTGAACATGAACAGTATCCTGGCAGTTTTTCATAGGTGGAGTCTTGGATCATGTCTGGATGAAGCTCAACAGTTTTTACACTGTCTAAGTAAGCTATATTTGCTTAACTCTTTATAAGAGTAAGTTTTACGTCCTTACTCTGATTCAGTCTTAACACGGAGATTAAATACTCTCTTTTGTATTTCAGCTTTTATTTGGCAAGGATATTGACACTTACGAAACACCTTTTCAGGAGTGTAGAAAGACAAATTATTCCATCTCTGCTTTGTTTTTGCAAGCCATGCACATTATGCCATTACAAAAACCTTTTGGTACTAAGGCAATACTTAATGTTTCCAAGCCAAAGAGGAAATACACAGTAATCTGTACAGCAGAGAAGAATGTAGCTAAAATCCCTGCTATCTGTTACATTATCTTAGGAAAGCTATGTATGAAGGACTCCAACACTGGGAAATGGCTCATTGTCCACTAGAGGGAAAATAATGAAAAAACCCCCAAAAGTCAGCCTAGAAAAACCTCTGTAACTTCTCTGGTCCAACTAGCATGGTTTTTTTAAACCTGAGTTTATTAAAAAAGGTGTACAAAATCAGTCAAGTTCACGTTTATTTCTAAGGCATTCATGCAGCTAAATTCTTAGCATAATGCTTAGTGCTGTATCTTACTGTTGGTTTTACATGATTAGTTGGTTTAAGATAGTATGAGTTAGCATATCTTTTCTCTATTCAGCACATTATGGTAATGACCATCTTCAAGCTCAATTTCACGACAGAGATTTGCTTCAGCAAGCTGTGAAAATTGCATGTATCTGTAAATCTAAGTGTATCTATATGCTATCATGTAGCAGAAGAAATAATCTACTGGTATATTTACAGACCAGTAAAGTGTCTTACATCCAGAGTGTAAGCTCTGGAATGTTACAGCTCCCCCTTGTTCAACTTTCTTGTATTCCACTTGTGGTATTCCAAAGAAATGTTATTTTTCATTTTCATTTTGAAGGAAGTGAATTATTGCTGCTGCACGTACTTCCAAACTTTGATTTTCTCTTTGTACTGAGTGCTCTTCCTTTTCAAAATACTGTGTAGGGCTCACTATCCCGGGACAGAAACAGTGCAAAATGCCCTATTGACTGGGAAGAAGCTGTGGTCTTCAGAAGATTACAGTACTTTCAATGATGATGTTGGTGCAGGCTGCTGGGCTCGGATCCTGAACCAAAACTACGTGAATGGAAACATGACCTCGTAAGTGTCGGGCACTGGTGCTCGCTGTCACAGCTCGGGCTGTAAGAATTATTTAAAGCACTGTATAGCACATCCATCTGCTCTGGTGAGAAAACAGGTGAACTGAAAGTCACCCCAATGTAGGCTGAATTCAAATATAGTAAGATAGAAAGTCTGCTGTTCTGACCTCTTTCTGGGGTAGAAGTCCCACAAGTTTCAATGTATTTTTGTTCCCCAGCACTCAATGCAGTTAATTTCAGATGCCTTTGAGACTGATGATTATTATTAAAAAGAGAATGTTTGTAAGAAGAGCTAACAATGAAAAACATTGGGGGAAAATAACAATAAAACTAAATTATTGTATTTTTCCTAAGGTCTTTATCAGATTGTTTGTCTTCAGTTAAACAGATAATTACAGATGTAATTATCTAGTTTTTCCATACAGCTCGTTCCTCAGAATCCATTCTTAAACATGCTATTGTCTTTTGATACATTTACTGTTTTCTGCACATTTTCTTTCCAAACTGAAAACTGTAAAAAAAAATGTTCTCTTTACTGGGAATTTACATAACTCAGTTTTAGAAAAGAATAGAAAATATAGTTTGATGTTCCTGGTACAACAACTGCTAAGCTGAAAGAAAGTTTTATTAAAGAAAATGTAGGCATCAAGATGTAAGCAAAATTGTTCAAAGCTTTCAAATTCTTTGTAACTTCATTTTGGAAAAATAAAGAGAATTCTTCTTGTCTGTTGCTTACAAGTGGAGTGCAGGAAAAATCACTGATACTTGTAAAGGGAAGTTTCTTTAGTCACCTGGTTTCTACAAATCTTTTGCCTTCTCTGCAAGCTGAAATTTTCAAACATGAATATTTCCTGCATGAACTCTTGATCATTCTACTTGCTTCTTAATCCTCATATCTTAATTTGGCGTCTTTCTTTTCCCATTGATTTTCTATTTTTCCAAGCCCTTTTGAATTATATATGCCCCATTTCTTTCACAGCCTAACAGCCAGGCATATATGTTGTATTTATAAATTACTGTAGAATAGTTCCAAGTCCAGATGTCCAACAGGGAAGTTATCTTGGCTTCTATACTGAAAACAAAATCTTTCTGAAAAAAGGCAGCTTATCTTTCCACTAAGCTTGTTTCCTTTGAAGTTGAGTTTCCTATTTTTCTTTCTACGTTTGAAATCAACAGAACAAGTTTGATGTGAGCCAGCTGAGTTTACAGTTCAAGAGTTGTGTATTTTATGCTCGTGTTTTTGTAGAATTCCAGGATCTCTTCTGTATGTATGTATAGTGTGATAAGTCTGTGGCAGTGACTTCAGAATGAGGCCTTTGTACTCACCTGTATGCAATAGCAAAACAGATTGACAGCTTTTGCCTTCAGCTTAAATGCTCTGTTAAGCTGTATTTCCATGCTTAAGGCCCAGAGGTCTTAAGTTTAAAGTCCTTGCAAAACATTTTCAGTGAAGCCCGAATCCAAGTGTGTGAAGTGATTATCCTTGTCAGGATAGAGCAACAGCTCCTTGAGGATGGCTGGTTAAAGTTGTTTTCTCTTTGTTACTTACATGGATAAAGATAAGATCTTTTTTTTTTCGGTGGCACTTAACTGCTCCCCTAAAAAACTCCATCCAAAACAGCCACCACCATGCATAGCAATAACCAAGCAATCAAAAAAAGGCAACCAAAAAAGCTGTAGACTTTGCTAACAAAAGTTTTTCTCTTCAGAACAGGAAAAAACCCAAAACAAATGGAGTCTTTACCCTCAATATGTTTCCTTTAATGTACAACTTTTTGTGGTGATATAGCCAAAGAATTTATCACTTCTTTTGGAAGAAGTTCTCAACACTGAAAGCGGATTTGCTTTATTTTCCTTTCCTGTTGGTTTTCTTTTTACTTTTAGCTGGAAAGATATTCCCTCCACCCCCGAAATTGTTTTCACTGTATGCTGGAGAAAAAGGAGGAATGGATTCTTGTATTGAGTTAATCAAAAACTATCCATGTGAATGGAGCAAACACCTGTTTTTCTTCCAGAACAATTGCATGGAACCTGGTGGCTAGTTATTATGAAGAGTTGCCCTTTGGTCGATGTGGATTAATGACAGCACAGGAGCCGTGGAGTGGCCACTACAAAGTTGAATCTCCTATCTGGATTACAGGTGAAAATTTTGCAGTTAAAAGTTTGATGATCTGGCACCAAACATCACTATATTTTTCAAGGCCTTTATTTAGTTAGTGGTTTTATGTGTATTATTTTGTGTACCAAATTAAGCTAGATCTGTGGAAATTTTTGTGACTACATTAAGAAAAAGAAAATCTCATTTCAATAGAAAGCAGAAAGATATAATAGCAAGGGAAATCTTCATACTTGACCTTCAGCTGTATGAGAAATGATTAAACTACTGCCTTTATAGCTGTTACTATTAAAATACTTTGATCTGAAGTGCCCATAAAGGTTAATTTGCTTTCCTGTTTCCTTTCTCTTTTTTATTTTTAATGTTTGAGTATCAATCAATTCCATTTGGTACTTCTCAGTTCAAGAAAATGGAACAAAGAACCTCTGTATTCTTTTCCTGCTTGACGATCTTGGCTTGTGTAAATCAGCATTTCCTTGAGCTTGGGGAGAGGGAAGCATGTTCATGTAGTGTCAGTGGACACAGGGATTCACTGGCTACTCTGTAATGCTTCTGCAATATTTTACTATCTTTGCCAAAGTCCTGTAGAGCAGCTGTGCAGTGCCATGAAGGAGGAACAAGACAAATGCTTTAATTTTTGTTCTTCTGCTAGTTACCTATATATGTAAGAGCATTAAAGGAAAAATGGCCACAGTGTCCCATGAAAAATTCAGAACAGCTGAGAGTTGTTCCTGTGTCTATATTGCTCAGGATTTTCATGATCTGGGTCACATTCTTCTTTGATAGTTCCACTTACTTTCTGAAAACCCTACTTACTTAGTTATTCCTCATGGAGTTGCCCATCTGTGCTTTCTCTGCCTCAAATGTTTACTTTATTTAAAGAAAAAAAAGGGATTTGGGAAAATCTGAACTGTGATGAATATTCAAATTGAATGGACATGATTACCTTATATAGTTTGTACTTAATGTCTAAAAAATTGCTATCATTTTAACTGTTTTGTCTGCTACAGAGTTGCTATTTTAAATTTGCTGTGGTGTAATTCTTTAATCTCTCCTCTGACATAGGTAAAATTTGTTTTGAAAGTTATATTACTTTCTTCCCCAAATCAGATTTCTGTTTTGTTAGCATGTATGAGAGAGAAATTTAATTAAGCCTACAAATGGTACCATTTTTTATTAAGTCTTAGTTCTTGTATTCTGATTTTTGTCTCAGCACACACCACACAATTTACTCAGCCAGGCTGGTCGTACTTGCAAGTGGATGGACACTTAGAAGGAGGTGGCAGTTTTGTAGCTCTGACAGATGGCCTAGGGAACCTTACCATCATCATTGAAACTATGGTATGTGCATAGCAATTCCAGTGGACTAGAAAAGTGAATGTTTTATTCTGAAGAACCTGTCTTGATTTATGTAGTTTGGTATCTGTGAATGTTCTTTGATACTTGTAGCTTTATTAATGTGTTCACTAGAGGTTGTTTTTTCTGTCTAAACTTTAAATACCCAGTTGAGACTTCTTGGAGGCAAATATATATGACATCTTTATCTTTTTATTACATACACATTAGCTTTAATTGGGTGACACATTGGGAGGAAGTTACATTGTGCTTTCTTAAAATCTGTATTAAAAATAAAATTATTAAACTAGTGTAATTGCAGTTTAAGATTACAGTTGAAATAAATTACTGCTTTTTTAATTTCAATCCTGTGCTGTACGTTTTTCATGAATATTGCAATGTGTTGCATTCTAGTAATGTGTGTTTCTTCTGTTACATTTATATTTTTCTTCAGAGTCATAATCACTCTAAATGTATCAGGCCTCCATTGCCAAATTTCAGTGTCATACCTCAGAGAGCGACTTTCTACCTCAGAGGGTCATTTGTAAGTAAATCTTGAATACATTTGATTAGCCTAGTAAAATGAATTGCCATTCATAATCAAATACATGCAAATCAGTATCACAGGTTAGCAAGAAATTAACAGTCTCCACTATTGGAGGCTGTTACACACCTGGCAAAATTTTGAGCATTCTAGTTTTGTTTTACCATGAGATGCATTGTCATAACTTTTGTAGAAGTTGTAGAATTGCTGCCTCCAAGTCTAATCATCTGTATATTGAAGAAGAAATTTCACAGGACAGAAATGGAACTAAGTTTTTCTTTAGCATTTATTCCAAGGCTGGGTGCCCTGCCATGCTGACGTAGTTTGTCAGGACTGCCTGCATGGCCATGGCCTTTCTAGTTATCAGTTCATGAATAGAGTTGTGGCCTCTAATGTGATCAACAGCTTTAAAGTAACAAAAATTAGACACCCATAGAGGACTGGTATTTCTCAAGCTGCCTATTCAAGGTTGTTTATTTTGCTGTTGTGATTTAAACTATATGATGTGTTCCCTTGTAGTATATGGTGGAAATCCTTCAAGTGTGGCATTCCAGACTTGATTTTAAATCTGGACGCTCCAGTCTTTTCCAGCAACTCCATCCTGTAAATGTAAGTTGATCAGTTTTATTTCAGTCCCTCTGCAATTTCAAGTGTCTTCCTCCTTTGTTGAACCTCGTCAGCTTTGATGCTTAAGCTGCATATTTAGGGAATGTTTTAAGGCTGTTTAACTGCAGTTTTACTGGCTATATACAACCTCACCTCGAGGTAATAAGGAATTTGGGGAAAAGGAGTTTTCAAAATAGCCCAGAGATATTTAAATGCTGAGTCAAGAAGATGGGATTTTTGCCTTAAATCAAGACTTCAGACAATCTTCTTTACTTCAGGAATTTGCGTATTTTGTCATTTAGGCATTAATTATTGCAGCTTGAGCTTTCTTCAATTCCAGGTATGGAAGGGAAGATTTTCTTTAGATCTAAATGTGGATGAAGTCTACACTTTAACCACACTCCAGACAGGACGGAAATGTGGTTTCCCAGAGCCGCCTCCTCCTCCTCAGCCCTTTCCTTCAAATTACAAAGATGATTTCAATATACGTAAGCCAGAATTCTCATATCCCAATCTTAGTTCACACACAGATATAACTGTAATGTAGGAAGGCAGTAAGTTATGTTATTTGAATCCTCTACATGAGGTAGCCTGAAGATCTGTTTTGTTTTTACTTATACCTGTTTTTCCAACAACTTGCACCTGTTTGAGTGTACCCCTTACACTTGCAATGAGGTGTATTTAATTTTATGTCTTAACTGGTGGTCACTAGCACCAATTCTTGATTCAATTGGTATAGCTCTTAACTATAGTGAACTAGTTTTTGGAAGGCTGATAGGGAAGAAAGTAATTTACTTTGTTCATGTGTTTGCAAAACTGATGTCTGCTTAAAACCTTCCATTTTGGGGACTTCTTTGATACAGCAAGTAAAAATCTGGAGAAAATTTTCAGGGAAAACTTCTGAAAACAAGTGCACAGAAGAAAAATAATGTTTTAGAGTTGATGTATATTTTATTTTCTGAACAGGTAATCCACCTTTCAGTGAAGCCCCAAATTTTGCAGATCAGACAGGTGTATTTGAATACTTTGTAAATGCTTCTGACCCAGGAGATCATGTGTTCACACTCCGCCAGGTGGTGGTTCAGCGGCCCATCACTTGGGTTTCTGATGCAGACCAGACCATCAGTGTCATAGGAAATTTTAAGTGGTATGTAATTACTATTTTGTAGTGGCATTTGGGGAAATGTCCTCCTCACCAGTGTGAGTTATGATCAGTTAATCTCTCTCAAGCCTCATTTCTCTTGGACAGCGGGCCTTTGCTTTTGCCTTCAGATTCTCTGTAGTCATGTAGGAATGATGATTCAGGCGCTTCTAAAAGTCCCTGAGCTCTGCTCAAGGCCAATAGTCAACTGTGTCTGTCTGAATGACTCTTCAAGGATGGGGCAGTCCACCACAATTCTTGGTTTAGCCCATTGTTGCACTGCCTTAGAATGTTTTTTGTTGCTCTTGTCCTGCTGGGCATATTTGCCCAAGCTAATTTTTTACGCTAATGGATCTGAGTTGGCATTGAAAAACCAGTATGTGCCCTGAGTTTCTTATTTCTTAGATTGGACCCCCAAAAAAGGATTAATTTAAAATGACATAATTTTGAGTTATTTGTTAGCAATTTGATCAGTCTCATAACTCTCAGACTATTCCATTGATAATTCAGTTTTGTTTGTTGCAGACTGCCATCTTCTGAGCAGTTCGTAGAATTGTGTGGATTTGATATCAACCATTACTTCAACCACTTTCATTTCTGGGTGAAAGTAACTGAGGTTTACTGCTTTGATAAAAGTATGGTTACAATTGCAATTCTTTCTAGGAGATATAAAATTGCTAGGACCTACAATGTTGTTAATTCAGAATCAAGCAGTGTATCTTAAAATAATGTTTATTTAAAACTAATAAGTATTTGGGAAAGAGCTTGTAAGTAATTATGTTTTTAATAATAATAATAAACTTCATGCCTAAAGCTTTCTCTTCTGCTTAGAAGCCTAGCTTAAATTCTTCTGATATGTTCTTTAAAATAGCCATTCTGTCAGGCTTTTTCACTTTGATTAGATCATTGATCTGGCAAATGCTTTTTCAGAACATGCTTCACACTTCTAATTTCAGGCCTGGAGACATGATTGAATCACTTTGATCCAAAGCCTGGAAGATTACCACCCTCTTGTACTTAGAGGTTGTTCTTCAGTTATCTGACATTTTCTTTTGCATCCCTCTGTTTAGAAAAATCTCATATTCCCCCTATAATCAACTTTCCCTCATTGAGTTATACTCAGTGATTCCTATAACAGCTACACAGGCTGTATTCTTAAATTACTGTACTGAGATTCCTAAAACCTTCCTATTATTTTATTTTGGTTCCATTTCTATGTGAATCTTCATCTTGTTTTCAAAACCAAACTTGCTTCCTGAATATTCAGTTTATTATTCAAGTTTTACTGGTCTGTAACTTTTCATAATGGTACTCCTCAATTTCAGGCCCTCAAGTTTGCTTTATCCTCAGTTTAAGACTCAACTTGTTCCTGGCAGATATTTTCAACAATAAGCACCTGCTATTGAAATTCTGAGCCAATCTTGCATGAAATTTCTCTGTGGGATAATTTACTTCAGTTGTCAATGCCAATTTATCATGATTCAATTTCAGGATTATTTAGTTGGTTTTAGTTTGGGTTTTAAACTTGTGCATGTGAAAGCTTTTTGTTCTCAAATCCTGAATCCGTTAGTGCTTTTCTCTGAGGGTTTTATTTAACCTAGGTATATTCTGAAAGTGTTACTATGAAATTAATTACTTATTGCTTTGAGCCTCTATAATGGCTTAAGGAAAATGTGGGGAGTCTCTTTTTTAACATAAGGGGAGGCAAGAAAGTAATCTTGTTTGTGTAATGAGTATATATACAAGAATCTGGAGTATTACATTAAAATGAAAACTCAGGTTATTCTTACTACTATGCCAGAAGTCAGAAGAAAAGTTACTAGAATAGATATTCTCTGATTCAGTTATCAGCTGAGCTGCTGTCACAGAGTCTTTTCACATTCTATAATAATTATGGATAATTATTACTTCTTAAGTATGTGAGCTTGTGGCTGTATCTGTATTACAAGTGCTTTCAGACATGGGATATAGATTTTTACTTTGGATATCCATTAATGGAGGTAAAGAATACTTTTAAGTTTTATGATTAAGAACCTTGTAGCACAACTTCGGGGAGGAGGAAGTTGTGTAAATTTTCTAGGTACCTGTTTGATGGTTCTGGTATTACTTTGCTTTACTCTCCTTTACAGTTCTCATTGCATGCATAACACAGTGCTTTATTGCAGAGCTGAAGTATCATATCAGTAAAATCGAATAATTTCAAATACTTGAACATTTTGTTTAAAAACATTTGTTTTGCCTTTTGAACAAGCAGTTTCAATTATTTAAGACTTGTCCTATATTAAAAATCTTAGAGAAATGAAGATGAAATTTTAACAGATGTGGTACTTGAATTTATGATCTGATTATTTATCTAGAAGCAACTTTTCATCTTGCAGACCTGACAGTTTTTCTATGGACATGCAAACCTACTGTTTGGTGGTTTGTGGTTTGTGTGGGGTTTTTAAATTTTATTTTAATAATTAATTGAAACTCTGACAATACATTTTGGTTTTCATTTCTGAGAATTGCCTGCCTATGAAAATCTATGAAGTCACATTTGGGATACAAGTCTAAACAAGTTCTGTGCTTCTCCCACATTAGGATTGCTAATTGCTGTACTATTTAGGGAATACTTTTCTACCTACTGGCTGCTCAAAAAAAATTTGATTCCTTCCTTGTTAAAACACCAAACACTTCTCTTACAGGGTAAACATGACAGTCACTTGTGACATCTACATAGAAAAGCCACGTGATGGGGGCGTGTTTATTGCAGGAAGAGTTGACAATGGTGGGATATACGTGAGACAAACCAAAGGGGTTTTCTTCTGGGTTTTTGCAGATGGCACCTACAGAGTCACTGGTGACCTAGGTAAGCAGCTCTTTGCAAAAGTGGATGCTGGCATATGGACATGTTGTTTTGATGACTTTGATAAAATGGATAACATTCAGATTTTATAGTTCATTTGTCATTACTATGAGTTTAACCTGTTGTGTTCTAATAATGGCCACTTTTCATATGTGGAGAAAGCCTCTGAAAGTTACTGACTGGCCTGTTTCTCAGGCTCAGCTTTCTGGAGCTTTTGTTTTTCCACTGGCAAAATCTGTTTTTACACTAGCAAATATGAACTATTTTGCTTTTCTTAAATACTCTGATA
This sequence comes from Notiomystis cincta, assembly GCA_013398075.1. Classification (NCBI taxonomy): domain Eukaryota; kingdom Metazoa; phylum Chordata; class Aves; order Passeriformes; family Notiomystidae; genus Notiomystis; species Notiomystis cincta. The sequence goes on along the minus strand of VZRX01005113.1, from coordinate 196,399 downwards.
CAGTATTAATTACAGGAAGATTTGATCTGTATTCTTAAACTACATGTAGAAAAAAATCCTGATTGACATGAAGTGGCTTTGCTTAGAGAGCAATTCAAGTCACTGTACTTAGATCTGGTTTAAGTGATGATCATAAGTGGCCTCCTGTTTCCTCAAATTATGCATCTCCCTGTTAATGTAGCTCAGTGGAGTGAGCACATGTTCTGCTTGTGATGCTAACAATCATATGTGTTCATCTGTAGAGCACTTGAGAGGCAAATGGAAGAGTGTATTATAATACTTCATCAATAGCTAAAAGTTCTTTTCAATTTCCTTTGAAATAGTAGCATATTTAGTTGTTTAAATGCATTTCTTATCACTTCATTAGTATAAATTAAAATCTTCAGTAGTTTCTGGTCAGTCAAATGTAGCATCTAGATCTGCACTATATCAGATAATAATATCTGATAATCTGATACATTTTTTTGTGTATGTGTCTGTGTTCCTTTCCTTTTTTACCATGGACAGGTAGCATAAAGAAGGTTTTACATAGCTTCTCTTAACAAAGCAGTGCTCCCTAGGGAAATTTTGCAATGTCTAACTCCATAAAAACTTAAATGTCAGCTGTATGGAAATGCATACTTGTGTTTAGGATCGACTCCAATTTTTATTTGTAATAAGACCTAGCAACATTACCTGATTAGTTTCTCAACTGTCAGAAATACTTTTTCCTAGATGAAATGAGTGGATTTTGATTAATCACCCCATTATTTCAGGCTGAGACTCTTATTACACAATATGATAATTTTTTTCTGTACACCTATTTTCAGTCATCTTTATATTTTTCTAGAAGGGAGCCTGAATGTTAAATTATCTTGCAGCTAAAACTATCTACTGAATAATTGAAGACTTGTAGCACTTAATTTGTTTCAGGTCTTTCCTCCAGGCATCATTTACACCCTATTTTTGTTTAGCTTAAATTTTGAGTAGAACTAAGCAACATCATAGTGTGGCAACTCATAGCCTGTGATTTAAAACAGTTACAAACAATACAGAAACAAGAAGATCTATAGAATGAGCAGAGTGATAGCTACTGTCACACTTTGTGAACCTGTACCCTCCATAGAGTGAATCCTCATCTCATGCCAAATTGCCAAGAGCATTGGAGATTTCAGTGAGAAAACAGTTCTGGTAAAACAGGGAATACACTGATAATGCAGAGTCCAGGTTTGCATATTAAGCCTTCCATGCTGGAACTGAAATTGGTAAAATGTTAATCCTGAATGCTTCTGAAAAATAGATATTATTATCCTTTCGCTGGCTTGGTATTTATCAGCTTCAGCAAAGGGCTGAGGTAACACTTTGCTAACTTAAGTATGTTTTGCAGCTGGAAAACAAATATTAATGAAAGGACTTTCTGGTGTCCGGGATAATGCATGGCACACACTTACTCTCAACATTCAGGTAAGGACACAGGCAAAAAGCTAGAAAATCACTTAGGAAGCTTTCAGACCTAAATGGCTTAGAGAAAACTGTGCTATACTATTGATGATATACTTGCATTAGTTTACCCTATCTGAAACATAAATAATATCTGTTAATATTAATAATATTTAACCAATATTAAAATACCATATCAAGTTCTGCTTGCCTGTATTTTTAAAGAGATCTTGAGAAACTGTAGAAGGTGCAGAAAATAGCTGGCAAGCTGAATTGAAAGCTGGAAGTAGAAGGGTTAGAGAGGCAATTCTGTTGTTTATTCTGATGGAAAGATGATGGCCTGACTTCCTGTTAAGACAGTAAACTACTAAAATAGTCTGTGTTACAAATCTGTCTCCCACCAGTTCCCTTTGCGGACTAAGGCCTTGTATGAGGGGGTGGTAAAGGACTGGGAAACTCAGACAAGCTGAGTTTCTTCTCTGCTGTGGTGGAAGAGCACGGGCATTGTGTTACTGTATAAATGGGCTGCAGTTAATGAGAAGCCTGTCCACATTTTTTTCCTTCCCTCTCACTCCACCCTTATTGACCACAGTGACTTGGTGAGTAAAGTAGCCCTAAACTATACTCCAAATATCCCTGTGTGCTTTGATGGATGTGGTGTACCTAAAAGTCATTCCTCTTCTGAATGCCTGATCCCTTTGTCTAATGTAACATTTGTAACTGCAACTGGCCTGAAATGTGGGGAAGCTTAAATCCTAGCTGAGGAAAGCTACTACTGAAGGTAACTCTTTTAAAATTATACACTGAGTCCCTCATGCTAAAACGCCACTGAGTATTAGAAGCTGGATTTTGTCCCTTTGAAGACAAAGGGACACTTGTACCTGAGGCATTCACTGAAATGGATATAGTTAGGTTTTGGCCTTGGTACACCTACATTTGTGACAGTGATTGCCATCTGTAAAATGGGCCAAGACATTGGGTTACTGAAGATGAACATTAATCACTTAAAACTCAAAACAATGAAGGTAATTTTAAAATTGCAATGCTTCAAACTTCCATCTGTGCTGTTAAAGTATTGTGTACCTAATATGCCTTTGATGTAATGACTGAAGTACAGAGCCATCTTTAGATAATTCTTACACTGACTCTTGAAAAATATTCTTTGCTTTTACCTGTGTGTATAATTGTCTTTCAGATTAAGAAATACAAATAAACTAAAGTACTTTTTTTTAAATACTGTTTAGTGGAATGTAGAAAAGATAAATTGTAATTTTTCCTGAAACTGCTTTTAACTTCAACATCTTGAAGTAGCTTGAGTGATACTTGAAACTTCTGCTGTCTCCTCTTTCTCTTGACTTAATGACTAAATTACATCTTTCTTTACTTTTGACTTCTGCCTAATTCTGCAGAATCAGTGCCAAGTGTATCGTATCATGTTAAGAAAGTTGAACTGTTTTTCTGAAAGAGTCTGAGAAAGAGGAAAACCAGTTTACCCTTCAGATTCTGCACTGAGTTAGCAAAGCTGTGAGTAGGAAAAGAGGAGCCTTTTATGTATTCACTGTAAAGGCATTAGATCTGTTTCACAGAGCTGATAGACACCAGAGGATTCTATGCAATATTTAGATGCATCTCTGCATGAAAAATGTGTGAAATGTTGAAAGTTGAGTTGACATCTTTCTGCTTTGTCTTGTCTCCCATGTGAGCAGGCTCAGTGTCTGCACAGAGCCTGGATTTTACAAAGCTATCCTTTTCCTTTTTGTGACAGGGCAGTTCTGCCTCAGGACTGTTGAATGGTTATCCGCTCTGGGAGAACGTCACCGTTTCCAAACCCAGCAACGGCTGGGCTGCTCTCGGAACTCGCTCGTTTGAATTTGCACAGTTCGACAACTTCCACATTGAAGCTTACTGAGGTGGCTTTGGCATTTGGAGAACCTGGTTCTCATGTTGCTTTGAATAAGAGCCAAGTCAAACTTGGAGGGGAGCTGAGTGCTAAACTGTGATTGATCTCTTGGCAAAGAGTCTGGGTTTGGTCCGTATTATTTGTTAAAGGTTTACTTGAGTAGATATCAACGTGATTGTAGCTTTATCCCCTGTTGCTGTGGGATTTTTGCCCTTCAGTTTTTGGGGGTAAATTTTAGTTCAAGGTAATGATGAAAACAAATTCTTGGATTTAAATATCTTTTAATAACAACATCTTAACTTACCAGCTCACTTCTAAGATAACTTTAGAAGTTAACAGAAGACAGATGCATCTTAAGCTGCATTTTTTAACACTTCCACTATTATGTCCATTGCTTTCACTGTGAAAAGAAAGAATCAAATGCCAGTAAGCCTTATGAGCCAGTGGGCCCCATAGTTTTGTAGGTCTATCATTCTCAAATTTCATTTGGATAAAGTACCTAGATTTCCTATAGTAAAAAAAATATGTTTTGTCTGTTTTTTTGCTGCAGTCTGTGACTAGACATTACACTACTCCAAGTGCATTTGATTACTACTTCCAACTTTCATTGCCAGCCCTAAAATATATCCTATTTTCAGTGGAATGGAAATGTGCCTTATGACTGATCAGGGAGTGCAGGATGTGGCTTACTTTTAATCTACCTCCTCTTTCCACTGAAAGGGTTGACATGGATGAAAAGATACCATAACTTAGAGTTTATTGATGATAATATTGTGGGGGTTTTTGCATGGTGCAAAGAATAAAAACTGTCATGGATATTTTCATGTCAGGTCACATGTGGAAACTGGCCTTTTGTTCCTAGAAACTTGGGCACAAAATCTCTCACTTTTGATGGATTTAGAGCTTTGAATAGAAAATAATTAAAGCCTATCAATGATACTTTGTTTATTATATTACTGTGGTGCAGAGGAGATATGGATGCTATCACTTCCTGCTATAAAATAAATTAAAAAAAAAAACCCAGTCTTTGCTTTAAAGAGTTTTCAATCTGATCATAAGGTAAGTGACAGTAGGTGGACACAGGGAATTGTTTAGTGTGCCAAGGAGTGGTAATAACACAAGAGTGCAAGAGTGTCTGTTTTTAAACTTTTCCTAGCTATCATGGAGTGAAGTTCAGAGGATAATTCGGATCCTTGGGAATGGAGTGATTCTGTTTTGCTGTTGCTTAATTTTATTTTTTTCCCAAGTTACTGTGTTATAAGAAAAGCAATTAATTGAGAATATGAGGTACTGAATGGGTTTTTCCTCACACACATTTGCAGTTCAGTTGACTTCAGAATTTTTCTTGTTTGTTGTTGGTCAGTTTGAATGAAAATGATGTTTATTCTCATAATGAAACGTGTCTCCTGTGTCCATCTACTTTTCACATTCACATCCTGTTTAACTGACAAGCAAGTCAGTCCACATACTTGATAGGGCTCTTGTAGCTGTTTGAGGCCATTTGTAGCATGCAACATCTAGAGAAAAAGATTTGTAGTGTACTTTGATTTATAGAGATTATTCTTCTGATTCCCTTTATTTTGAAGGCTGATTCCAGTAATTGTTAGCTTCAGTCTTTGAAGTTGTCATCTAATATAAAGTTAATGTTACACTAATCATTGCTGGAAAATTTTTATAAAGTTGATCTTCCATTCTTATTTTTGGAGAAGAATTCTTAAAATTCCATCTCTAGTAAGTAAAAATGTGTCTTTTAGCTCTTACACTGATAGTACTTATTCATACTTGGAAATTTCATGCATGCCAGTAACCTTGAAAAATGGTTTAAACCACTAAATTTTAAAACTCTAGTAGAAGGCTTCCAAATGTTAAGTAACTGTTTACTTAAGTGGGTAAAAAATGAAAGGCATTTTTCCATGTCATTTTCAAGTATGGATGCAGATCTATCTGTTCATTACTTGCTTGATTTCCTAAGGAATGTCACTGGTCACTCCACATGTGAAGGAATCTAATTTTAGGTTCTCATATTCATGTAATATGAGTATAATAATCTCAGAATAAATTTATTTTAGCTGTGATGAATTTTTGTAGTTGGATGCTTCTTGGAGAATTTCTGGTAGCTTCTGTGGCTGCAAGCAGAGAGAGATCAGCAATGATGCAGTTATTCCAAAGGAGCTGTCCATTTTTTTTACCTCTAATGCACTAGTGTAATAAACTGTACTGTTATGTTGTGTACTAAACACAATGTATTTTATCACTGGAAATGTTGATTTCTTTTTTTCCTAATCTTAATTTACAATGTTTGAGGATTAAAGTGTTATGAACAGAGTAAGTGATTTAATGGTGACATAATGTTATTCATCTTTATATGTCTGTAATTCTTCACCCTTCAGTAGACTGTAAAATGTTTGGCAATAACAAGCTGTCAGGTTTTTCACTGAGGGGTGGATTTATGTTGTTGATTATAAATGCTAATCATTCCAAATGGACAAATAAAACACTTAAAAACACTTTATTTGTGCAGATGCTTCTGTAAATGGGTCTTGGTTTTCTCCAGTAAGAAAGCTGACAATTTTTCTATTGTGATTTCTGATAAATATGCTTGGCATTAACTTAATTTGATTGGAAGAGTATAGCCAACCAGTCCTTATTAAAAATATCTTAAAATCCATATGCATTAGGATCTGTGCTATTGATAAAATGATTTTCTTAGAGCACTCAATATACATTTTGCTTCTTTCTGGTTTTTTGGTTTGGATTTTTTTTTTTTTAATTTAGTGAAGGGAATTAAATTGTATTTGAGGACCAGTGATGCAAAACTGCTGAGTATTAAGGTCTTGTGAGATTTAGCTGAAAGTCAGTTTCTAGGTTTGGAAACAGACAGTTTTTTACTTTTATGGTTTGAAATCTTCTTTATTTTGAATATCCTTTTGAATTTAACTTCGAACACACTGGTTTTTTTTTTTTTTAAGCTAAACTTTAGGGTTTGGTTTTACAAGGAAGGGAGAAATTTCATAGAGCTAGTTATGTTTCCCAGTCCATCATGCCAGTAGATATTATTTACCCTGGAATTATTGCCTTCCAGTAACCAGGTATGTACTAGCACCTACACAAACACTGCATCAAAATCAATTCTGTCCCTTCTCTGCACCCCACCTTTGAGGTTAGACACGAGCAGTTCTTGGGATTTTCAAATTCCTGCAAAACACTGGGACTCCTGTGCTTTCAAGTTATGGGAGACTTACTTTAGGCTACCCATGATGGTCCTTTTGCAGCTGCCTCCTATCTCTATCAAAAATAAACAACTACTTCCAGATTTGATTTAGAGTGGTAGTGGTTTGCTTTTGCCTTATAGAATCAGTTGTACTGCATCATAGCAGCACGCTGGTTGTTTTCACTTAATAAATTCTCATTGGTTTACCTGAAGTTTCTATCCAGAGTTCATTTTCTGGAGGGGTGTGGGTATCATGAAATTAACCATCGTAATTATAATTGTCTTTGATGATGTCAGCAGTATGGCTAAAGAGGGACAGTGCTTGGACACTTTGTTTTCCTCTCTTTGATATTTTGGTCTTTTTGGTTTTGATTTTTTTTTTGTTGGTTTGTGTTTTGCTTTTGTTTGTTTGTTTTTAAACCCTTCGTAAAGTACTACATTCATACAAGTCTAGCACATGCTGGGAGTGGCAGACAGGCAGGTTGTAGAAACCCTCTAATTTTGAAGACTTCCTAGGCTGGTAGTGGAATCATCAGGTGGCTTTTTAGAATTCTGACAGTAGTGTGCATGGAAAAGTCAGCATGAGCAAATTCCTCTTGCTGTGTTCCTTCCATTTATGCCCAAGTGTTGCTGAAACAATGAGGGTTGTGTTTCTAGAACTTGTGTGCTAAAAAAAGCCCCAAACGCCCACTAGTAATTGAGCAGAGGAAAATGTGTGCTGCAGCAGTGTTGCCAAGCTTTTGCTGTGTGCCAAGATACTTCTCTGTGGTTTTCATAGTGGCTAAGACAAACAACTGTGAAACTCTGTTTTTCCCCTCAAGGACTTACGTTTGGATAAGGTTAGAAACAGACACAACCAGTTTGGCAGGGGCTCCTGGTAACTTTGCAATGAGTGCATTAAACCTGACTCTTGCTTTTGTGCACTCTAGGCTAAACCTAGACATGTCTCTGGAAAGCAGAGATGAAAGTATCCTAAAAGTATTTGTTGGAGTGTTGACTTTTTAATTTTTTTAAATGCCTTTTCTGTTGGTATCAAGTGTACCTGACTGAGTTTAAACTTCACTGAGGGCAGGAAAACAGTAATTTTTGGTTTTACTGTGCTCACAGATGCATTTCGAAGACATCACTGTAGTAGAGGGTGGCTCAGTACAGAGTTAACTTGAGGGTGTGTAAGAAGAAACTGAACTGAACCTGAAGTGCATAATGCTAGTGTAATGTTATGCAGCCGTGGTCTGGGGATCCTTCATGGTTATGACAGAGGAGGTAACACCAAAATTACTATTAAAAATACTAAAACAGCATCACCAACAAAAAATCCCCAAACTGCACATGTTCCCAAATAGTACAGGGAAAAGCAAAGAACAATCTGGGTTTAGCTTGGCTTCCTTTGTTCAGTTTCTGCTGGAAAATACAGCCATCTTCCTTACTGTTTTCCATGGACAATGATTCAATTAAAATGTCTGTAGAGAGCACAAGACTTCATTGTTGCTAAAAAGCAAATGTTTACCTAATTATAGGCACTGGTGTTTCCCAAGAACAGTTGGATCAGACAAGGTTAGAAAACATGAGAAGAGGTTATGCAGCTGAAAGGCGTGACTGTGATGTGTGAGTCGGTCCTGCTCCCACTTGCAGAGGATTCCTTCCTTGTGAGCATGGCAGCAGAGCTGTATGAAAAGGGCAAATATTTCTCTGTTACTGCCACCCCCCTTCCAAGGTTTTGGGAAGCTTCATGTACATTGGCCAGTCTGAGATTGTGCAGGAGTGACTCTGTAGCCTCTTAGCTGATTATATGGTGTTAACAGAGCCATTTGAAAGAGCAGCTGGCAATGGCTAGCAGCAAATCGTATTAAGGATGTCCATATTCCCTTCTGATGTGATTGCTCTTGTAGTGGGAGCAGTAAATGGTAGAGTTCACTGGCAAGAGATCAGGCAGGTTTTGTGCTGAACGGAGGTGCACACAACTGTCTCAGTGCAGAGATCTGTAAAGCTTCACTGGGATGCACAATGTCTCTGGCATAAGCTGCCTATTTCCTGTTCAGTCTAAAATTGCTGTTTAATGGTTCAGCTTGATTTTTTTCTTGCTGCTCAGCTGATCCTTTATCCTAAATAAATTGTTTTGCCAGCATTATACGAAACATGCTCAGTTCAGCAGAGCAAGTACCAGAAGGAGGAGGCTGTCGATCATCCAGCCCATCTCCTTGCATCCCATTTTTAGGGCCTGTCTTAGAATGCTGAGACAAAAGGGTGGGAGAGCTCCCACTTCTCTTTTGTAGGTGGCTATTCTACTATGGATTTTGAAACAAACAGCATCATCGCTTTTGTTTATGATCTGTGTAAGGGGCGCAGGGAGATGATTCAGTTTTTCTTCCCAATTCATGATAAAATCAAGGTTGATACTGCAGACTGTGTCTTTTATTTATTGAGCTCTAGTATTTACCTGTGAGATGGGTTGAGTCCTTTGTGAAACACCTGTGATTCTACCTTGAGAGACGAACTACTTTGATTAGATGAATGCTTTCATACAGATATATCAACTGTGAACACCCACTTCCCAAGCCAATGGAAGTTTCTCTTATGGTGGAGACTCATGTCAAATACCATAGTAAGGAAGATATAAATATTTTTTCTAAATATTAGTTCTAGTAGATCTGATTAGCAAAAACTCCAGCCTCCCCATGTGTAAATACATTCAGTACATACCTTGGTTTCATTCTCCTTTCCTATTTGCACTTTTTAAATGGTGAAGACTTAGAGACATCTGTCACCCTTCTCAATCAAATAAATACTTAGCCATGTGAAAATGAAACAATCTTCATCTTTTGAACTTAATTCAATCTTTACCTCTATTGCAGCTAATTATATTTTTCTTGTGCTGAATCTGAATATTGTCACTTCACTTGATTTTTATAATGAACAAAATTCTTCTATACCAGGCCCTGCAAGAAGGCATCACAAGGGCAGTGTAGGCACCTAAAATTTCTTGTGGTGTTTTAGCCTCCAAGGCACAAGACACCTCACCTCTATTTTTCCTTTCCCCCATGCACTTTCCAGTGCCATGTAGAGTGGCTACCTGGGTAACATACTCAGTGGTAGTATTAAGGATTAAAGGACAGTGTTTTTCTTGTGTGTGACATGGTGACTTGGGAATGATAGATGCCAATCTTCTGTACCTTCTTTGTAGAACTCAAGCTCCTGGCAGTCAAGCAGGTTTTTGATCATTCTCATTATACAATCAGGCACTGGAAAATAATAGTCTGGAGGATTTTCTTTTTTTTCTTTTGAACAATGTTTCTTTGTTGTTGATGGAGGTGGGGTTTTTTGTTTGTTTGGTTGGGATTTTTGAAACATTTTTTATTTTTTGTTTTCTATTTTTTCTTCAAGAAGCCTGATGCAGAAAGGGTGCTTGGTTACTTTTATTACATCAAAACCTGATTACAGTAATTCTATGATCAGCAACCTCCCTGATGAGCATCCTCAGATGCCTTTGAAGACTTCTGTTGGGGTTTGTTATCCATACTAAGTCATTTCAGAAGGCACTTTCTCTGCAAAAGTAGCTAGTTTCCTCTACAGTAATATGCTGATTCTAAGTGTGGCGGTATTTTCTGCCCTTTGATCTTTTAGCCCTGCATTGTGTAACTGAAATGTCTTTTTTTCCCCATTTCTACCACTTCAAAAGATTGTGGGCCACATCCTGCTTTAATCTGCAAGGACCTCAGCACCACTCAAATATTACCAGTGTCCTCTACTGCAGATGAGAGAAATATGTCCTGCATGCTGCATTTTTCTGATGCTCTAGAGATTCTCTGCTTATGTTTCTCTGTGTTGGGACACTGCTCTGAAATCAGAATATAATGAATTTGCATATGAACCTGTACTGAGTTTTCAAAATGTACTCTTCTGCTTTTAAGTGATTATGGAACATTGTGTATAGTCCTGGATTTTTTAATGTCTTTTAAATTCACTACACTTACCAGAGCTTTAAATGAGTGGTAGGTGGAGGTCTGGAGTACATCCTAACCTTGTTCCTAGGTTCTCTTCATGCCTCAGTTTCCTCATGAGGAAACATGCAACACAGAGATACCATGGCACTGAGCATCCTTGCTTGGTAGACCTGAAACAGCTGCTGCTTTAACTTCCTTGCTACAAAGACTAAAAGCATTGGTGGGGACAACCTTGATTAAAAGCTCAGTGTCACCTCCTGTTGAAATTGTGAGGAAATGACTGCCCTGAGAACAAGCCACTGCTGGTGTGCCTCAGCTCTGTGTTAGAGACAGTGGGGGACTGGAAGGGATGACTATGTTCGCTTGAATCTGCCACTGAATACGCTGCCTTTTTTATTCTTAATGTCTGCATAGAACAGTGATAGCCCTCTGCCTCTAATGATTGTCACACTGTGAGTGGGGGTCTCTTCACAAAGTTTTGGGAGGGTCTCCATTGATTCTGTGTACACTGTGGTGCTGTGGGTTCACAGTCTGACAGCCTCACAGTAGAGAAAAAACAGGCGAGAGTGGTGGAGTCAGTGAACTGAAACACAACATCACTAACAGCTGCCCACTACCTGCAGGGAGATCTTCTGGAAAAGGTAAGGGAACATGTTGTGCTTCAGAGTTCCCTTTCTAGTGGAGTCAGTAGAATGAAGATGAGTAGGATAGGTTGGAAATGCTTTATTTGATATAGAAACACATAGTGGAATGATGCAAAGCTTATATGGTGTCTTCTCAGGGTTGGGTCAGTCTCTGTGTATTTAATGTGATTTAACAAGGTAGGAGGAGTGTTATTGCATCTGTAAAATCCTGTGTCCATAATATGCTCCCGCATCCAGGCTTTCTCCTTTTTTTCCCTGAAAAAAATGTTGTAAGTTGAACCTAGCAAAAGAGCAGAATGGTGCAAGAGGGAAACAAGGCCAAGTCCACTTTTGTGTCTGCAGTCACCTTTCCTCAGTGTTGTTTTCCTGAAGCTAATGAGCACTGCTCACATTATTGCGTGACTGTAGCTACTCCTCCTCTGGAGACCCAGGTCCCTGTGAAAAGCCTCTCAGTCCTAACCAAAACCAGATAAACAGCAATTCTATTCCAGTTCACTGAGTGTGACTGACACGGTGTTTGGAAATCACCACTCAGCCCAGACAGTCAGGAGGGGTAGCTCATACTTCAGGCTGCAAAAAAACCCCACCTCATTACAGCAAGTCTGATCTGTTCTCAGAAAAAAAAAATCTATAGTGGTATCACAAAGATTGGTTTCCGAATGAAAAATTGAGGTTTGACATGAACCTTAGGACTTTTTATCTTTTGTGACAAGTTCGTAAAGCAAAAGAGGCCCTTGCAGTCTGTGCTGGAGGCACTAGATGGCAGTGGAAGCATGGCTAAGAAAATCGCTTTCTTGCTGGCCTTGGGTCCAGCTTCTCGGAGCCGTGAAAAACAAGGAATGAAGGCAGCTTTACTTGAGAAGAAAGATAAGGTTGAGACTACGGGCGGCCTTCTGTGCACAAAACTCAAGGCTTCCCTTACAAGGAATACTAATTCCTACTTTAATTTGCATCTCCTTAAAGCAGATTAACCTACAAAACCCCAAATGCTTTGTAAAGCATCTGTTACCTACAGTGGTTTGTCTGGATCAAAGCCATTAAATGAAGAAAAAGCTAATTTCCAATTGCTGCCAGTGGCACCGCTTTTGTGTGAGTCTCGGTAATTTTTAACTTATGTGTTCAAGCTAAGAAAGGATCTAGAGTGATTATTTTTAGAGTACAATGAGTTTGCTCTTCACTGCTACAGCCTGTCTCCTAAAAGCTTTTGACAAGCCACAGCCCCGCTGTAGGAAGGTCTCCCTGTGAGCTGTGTGCAGCTCTGTGTGCTCTGGTACTGTCTGCGAGAGCTGTGCACAGTGGGATCACAGGATGAAACCCCACACTGGAGCGAAGGAGAATGCTGTGCAGGAGCTTTTTACAGTGTACAGCTGCAAGATGGTTATTTCCCAGCAGTTTGAGGTTTTCTGAATTATGAGGCTCATGTTCTCTGCTTAAGTTTTAAAATATGAAATTGATAGCTTGGGCAGCTGCAAGGGATGGAGACACTGCGAGAAAGAAGCAGCATATTTGTACTGAGAGGAATTGTCATCCAGCTTGAGCAAGGCAGTTCTTTGCTCACATGGATCTGGGGACAAGGAAAGGCAGCAGCTCTGTAAACATGAAAGGGGGACACAAAGGTCACCTCTGAAGCTGGAACTGGTTGACTTCGGGATGATCGAGAAACTTACGAAAAGGAAGAGGTCAGCGGTGTGAAAGCAGAAAGGCAGGATGGGTCTGGCCATTATCAAGTGTCAGAACAGCATAATCAGAAATATGGGAGAGGTAAATGAGCAGTGATTACCAGGAAAGCAATTCACTCCCTCATGCCAGGTTTTCAAAAGCTTTATGTGTTGTAGGTTAATAGCCAGCTATTTGCTTTCACTCTGGATTAAGCCCCAGGCTTCCTGAGGTGACGTCCTTCCCTGTCCCTCACAGACCCCCATGGTCAGGCAGCTCAACTCTGCACATCAGTATGGGCAATCTCAGCTCAGCCTCTCCAGCAACACCTTACTCAAGGAAATCCTTGTTTGTGGGTTCCCTGGTTTTCTTTCTGTACCTTTTGCATTATCCTAGAAAGAACCTACCTGGAGGTATGCAGGGACTAGGAAGCAGGTCTTTGTGTAAATTAAAACAAAGGTACAAAGTCCTGACATGAGAAAGTATCACTATGCCTTGTCTTCTGGAAAGCAAAGTGAGAAATGTTTCTGATTTTGACAGAGATTATTGCAATACCTAGAGGATGTGTGAAACTGGAGTGGGGACTGTTCTTTAGTCCTGTTTTTGTGCAAGGCATTCATGAGGTTTGCTTCTTGAAAGGGTGGATATATCATTTATGTGATGGGAAGAATGCACAAGGCAAGGAGCTTGGTGTTTATTTGTCTTATGTGGCTCCTAAGACTAGTATTTCATGTGAGTTTCTGGGGGAGAAGAAGATAATGTTTTCTGTGGGAGTGTCATGCCCCTCTGTCTAATGAGAGGTAATGTCTTTTTTTAAAAACTACAGAAATTCTGATTATTGGTTTATAATTTTAATGCTGTCTGTGTATTTTTTGTCTGTTTTCTTTATGAGAGTCCTCTGAGGACTGGTTATTTTTATAGCCCTTTAGGTGCTCTGTGCTTCTGGGTCATGGCTCTTTTCCTTGTTTGCTCTGACAGAAAGAGATCTTCAAGAACATCTCAGGTTTTCATTTTGCCTTTCCTTGCTATAACTTTAGTCTCTTGTGCAAAAGTGAGAAAGAAATGTGGTTACTGAACTTTGACAGGTTTTCCCTTTCACCCACAGTGCTTTGAAGGCGAATTGCTTTCCAAAAAGGTCCTTGGATGAGTGAAGGATATACAGGAAACTGAAGGAGACATCCCAAGGTATCATGTGGCCTGTTGAGAACAGTGATTATTTGCACGTATCTCTGGAGCAGGTGGGTAATGTGGTCCTGTCTCAGCCAACAGGATAACACCAGGATGACTGTGCTTTGTATAACCAGTGCAGGCATGCAGCTTGGCAGCCTGTTAGCAATATTTTGAGTAATTTTGAAAAACTCCTTTTGCATTATTTAGTGAGTGAATTTTTTAAGATGGAGCCTTTAGTTCCTGAGAGAGAAGGAAGAACCCAGGCACGATGTTGTTGTAAATCTGTTCTTGCCAGGTGCCAGTGAGAGCTCCTGTTGCTGGATTCCCCATCAGTAATGACAAAGCAGCTGTTTGGGCACCTGGGCTGCCCTGTGCTGTGATACAGAGCACAGAGCAGTGAAGCTGAGGAGGGGGAGTTTAGCAAGGGACCAGAGCTATAATCAGATACCTCGGAGAGCTGTACGCAGTGCTCGGCACAGCACAGGCTTCTGAGGGCTGTGATGTGGAAACCACACCAAGAGCAGGGCTCGTGTCAGCCCCTGGGCCAAGAGAGTGGGGAGGGGTTCCTGGGAGTAGCTGGCTGAGGAGCAGCCCTCTGCTAGCTGTAGGATGTTTTAAGTGAGGGAATGGAGCTAACTCTCTGGGGGAGTGAAGACAGGGGTGACCTTCAGCAGGAGCCGAGTGTAGTGAGCCCTTCTGCAGATCAGATCCATGATTTCTGGTTAGGCTTCATTTGTGCAATCAGTCCTTAAAACTCACTTAGTGAAGAATTGAGACTGAGAAGCCACATTAGATTCATCACATTCACAAAAATTGCGCAAAATGACATGAAAAGTCTAATAATTTTCCCGGTTTTTCTTATGCATGAAGAGCAAAAAATCTTTTTCAGTGTGATTCTTTGTTGAATCTGCTGGGTGCATCGGGCACATCTCCCTGTCTTAGGTTCAACCAAGAGCACCAAAAGAATTGACTTCAAGCCCGAATTCCTATGTGTATTTTGTGGTAGACATGGACAGCCCTTCGTAATGCTGATTTTAAAAGTGTATATTAGCATTCCAGAGCAGAGCAGGATTTTTTGGATAGAGGAAAGAAGAGCTCACACCAGAACAACACACAGCCTGGCAGTCGAGTGGGTGAGTCTGGATCTGGACCCTTGTTCTCTGTGCTTTAGCCCTGGAAATTAAACTAACAGTCTGTTTTCCCATAATGTTGAGGCTGATAGCTATTTGGGGGGGTACATGAGGCTTGACTCAGGACTCAGCCTCATTTTATGCTGGTTTACAATTGTTATCAGATGAGTTATGGTATTTGAGATGAGCTGTTGTAAAAACATATGTATGTTCTTAGCTGGCAACAAATTTTAGTCTTTTAATGATGCTTAAGACAGCTCCAGCATAGAGAAAACACCCTATTAAAAACAGTAAATCAAGCTCTGCAAGCATGATAGCTGAATTAGAGTTTGAGCTATTCCAACGGCTTTGAATTCTGCTTTGTTGCTGATGTGTACATACACAGACATATAAACTATTTGCAGTTATAGTTTTGCAATTCAGTGTGTTCTTACAGCAACAATACATTTTAAGCAAACAGCACAATATTGGATCAGCTATCACCAATAAAGCTGGTTTTGCTTCATAAAATACTCCTCAGGGCATTCCTTCTTTTCCAAACTGAGTACCTTCATAAGCCACAACTGGAAGAAGAATCTTGTAGAAAGACTAATTACCTGAATAATGGTAAAATGTGTTTCCCATTTACCACTGTCTGATATGGATGAAGGGGTAGGGAGGGAGGTCAAGTAGTAGGGGATAAAAACTCTTTTTCCTGATTCTGCACTGAGTGTAGCAGTATTCATATCTTAATAGACTGGACAAAGGCGAAATCTCAGGTACTCTGACATGAGAAGGCATCTGTGATTAACCTTAAATTCTTCTTTTATGGAATATGAATATTAAACACCAACACTAGCTTACTCTGACAGGTGAGGTTCAGCTTAGGGGGTCTCTGCTCTCTGTGTCAGAGATATAAACCTGTGTTATCTCTGGCTTCAGAACAAGCTCAGTAGCTACTTCTCCACTTTCCACTTCTCATATTGTCTCTGCATCTCAGACTACAGGTAAACAAAGTCCTTCTATCTTCTGCCTTTCAACTACATGAGGCAACACTGCTTAAAATTCTGGTCTTTCATATTCCATGAGCCCCTGGGAAGTCAATAAATGTCAAAGAAATGCTAGATTATTTACGTATTTATTAGGTCTATGCTACATTTCTGAGAAGGCCTTGTGGCATTTGGTCATCACACTCTTAGAAGACATATCACAGGGTAACAGCACTGTACATATATCAAAAGATTTGAGATGTTTCCCACACTACAGTGAATCTATATTTTTCTTGAGACATTATGGATTGGAAAAGCACTTCCCTCCTCATTATATCTGTTGCCAAATGACTTGCTCAGTTCTCCTTTATTTGGTTTTTGTGTGCTTTTTTTAAGGATTCATAACCAAATTTTACTGCAAGAAGGAACCAGCCTGGTCTTAGAATTTGTGCATTTCACACAAAAATTTTTTTCTTGATCAGTTTCAAGTCATGAGTGCTCTTTCATAGCAAAGGCAAAAAGAAGCATCTGATCAGGATGATGCTTAAGCCTTTTGGTAGTATTCAGGTAAAGATTTATGGCTCTAGCACTGGTGATAGCATCTTTCTGGCTGCATGGTTGTACCCTGTGATGAATTGCCCACTTACACAGTTTGACCAGGCATAGCCTGGCACTCAGCTTTGGCTAGCTACAGACAGGGTCAGTGCTGCCTGCCCCACTGTGTTTGAATCAGATGGTGCAGACAGAAACTTTCTCTTTGACCTGGGTGTCCCAGCCATGGAGGTGGTGAGCACTCTGTTGTCATACCCTGCTGTAGTCTCTCTGAAATCACACAGCATCAACAGACTATGAAATAAAGTTATTTGTAAAGACTAGAGAATCCAGCCATGGTGGCAGAGGGTCCTAGGGGCTCTCCTCTTCCCTTCCCACTCCAGCCCACCCCATATTTTCTGTGTCCCCCTTGTTTTGACTCTGGGATTTATTTAGAATTCAGCTGAATTTGGCTTAGGATTTATCTTTTAGTTTGGATGGCAACAGCAAACTAACTCTGTCTCCATTAGTGATGTTAGTAATGGAAAGTCAGAACCTGTAGCTTCTGATCTGCACTAAGCTTTCAGAGCAGTGTTACAAAGCAAGGGACTACACAGAAACAGAAATGTGTGGTTTGTGTTGAATAAGAAGCCACCTTCCAAAGCTTTGCAATGAACAGAAAGATGTGAGTCAAGCGTGTGCTGGACTTGAGAAGATTGGGCAAGGACACCGTTGACTAATTCTTTTCCTTTAATGAAAAGCCAATATGGGATTGTTATTATCCCAGCAGGGGAGACTGCTTTCTAAGTCTTATCTACATTCAGTAAACACCCAGTATGTGGTCTATCATCCATAAAGGGACAGAATGTCATGCCTTATGCTTGGATTCAGACTAGCAGTTCATGGGCATTTGAATTCTTCAAATACATTGTGCTCAGACTACTGAGCCGTGTCTTCTGAAATCCGTCATCTGCTGTGGTGTGATAGTTAAAGCTGGTAAACTGGTAATGCTTATTTAATGAATTCTAATACCTTGCTTTTATGAGTAATCTGTCAGGAGGCCCCATTCTCTTTATGCATTTGTCCATCGATCTGTTTACGTGAACAGCTTGCGCTCTCTTATTTACAAATTACTCTCAGATTGTGTTCTCCATTTAGAAAGTGCTGACAGTCAAGTGGACAAGATGATGTTTTTGATCAGACAATCGATGTCCAGATCATTTATGACTAACAGGAAGTAAATCAGAGGCCTTTCTAAATAGTCCCATGGATATTACTGACCATAGGCATGTGTGGTGGCGTTTTTTTCTCTCAAATCCCCCATGTACACAAATACATCATTCATGCTACTTTTTAAAATAATAGGAAAAACTGACATTGTGCTAAAAGTAGAAAAAATATCACCTAATGCTTTATTGTTTTTAGTATTGTTTTAAGCCTTCTGGATGTGTGTTGGTTACTTTGTAGGCCAGACAGGGACACAAGAGCAGATTGCCCAGGTGAGTCTGCAGTAAGACATAGTGTAAGTTACATCTGGGGCAGCAAAGAAGAGAAATGTAAAGGGGAATAAAGGTTACTTCCAAGATATTAAATACAGGCAGAGCCACATCTTGATGGCATACTCACTTAGATGGAAACACATTCACCTAAGTGTGCATAAAATATTATTACTTTTTTAATGGGACAATTTAGAAGTAAGCCCAAGAATTCCAAGGTCAATTATTTGTATTTTTCATTATTGTAGATAATAAATAATATGACTGCCAATGTCATTGGGGTACCATTTTACTGAGAATGAAGGTGGAGTGCTATAGGACCTGCAAGGAGGTGATAATTTCTGGCAACACAAGACTGCAGTCAGCTGGGAAAGGAGTTTATTACTGACAGAATTTTTACTATGCTGGCTGTAAGTTTATTAAGCAGTATAGTGCATAATTTCTGTCAGCATATTGTGTCATTTTCTGAGCTATATAATAATATTGCTTTGAACTTCTAAGTGCCTTCCATTTCTTGAGCTTCCTAAAAAGTTATACCCACCTTAATTGCCATGGCACCTCAGAGAGGCAAAGAAATATTTTCTTTCTCCTGGGAGAATCAATACCACTTCTAGCAGTGAAGGTGAAGTGAAATGAACGGCTCAAAATCAAGCTAAATATTTGTCTGGGCTTGCAAAGGAAGCAGCATCTTGTGTCTTAGCTGTTGGATTGACAGGTCTCAAAGCAGCTGGTCTTGGCCACAGACTTTCTGCACAACACTTAAGTAAATTCCTTCTGCTTCACTTCTGTGGATGTGATGTATTTCCTGCTCCCAGTCTTGGCTTTTGTAGGAATGGGTTCTTTGGGGCAGTATGATTTCTGGCGTGTGCTTTGCTCAGTGAAATGGCTGGGTTCTTTGAGCACTAATCAAAAATACTCTCCTAAAATAACAATGTATATATACAGGAGTGCCACTTCTCCTTAGTGATAGAAGGGCTTTCCTCATGTAGTGCAGCACAAGCAGAGTTTCTCCTGTGACAGTGGTTGAGACACCTGAGGGGATGAGCAGCAGCCTTTGACTATCTCAGACCGTGCCCAGAGCACCATCACTCGGGCACCCTCAGGTCATCAGTGCCCATAAGCTGGCCAGAACTTGGACAGGGAGCCTCTGAGGGAAACCCAGGATGCTGTAGGCCACTGAGGGGAGATTTCTCTCACTGGCCTGTGTACCAGCCACAGGTACACAGATGTGTCAGGATGCAAGGGACCTCCTCAATAACTGTCTGTCAGATGTGGTGTTAGATAAGTCCTCATTATTTGTAAGGCTTGATTCGTCAGTCAGGCTTTGCAACAGCGAGGCTCTGAGCCCTGTAACCTGTAATAATGTTCTCTGTGCTCTGTTTACCTGCTCAGATTCTTGATCATGGGTACACAATCTTCTTCATTGTTATCTCTGTGTGTGGCAATGGGCGTGGTGAGCAGGGCCTTTCATACAGAGGGCTGGGATTACAAGTTTGTTACGCCCTGAATTCTTTGTGATGCTTCATTCCAAACTGCAGAACAACCCACCCACTCTGGAGTGAAACAATCTCACTTGCTCTCCATGGCAGAACAGGCGACTCAGGACAGAGGGAGAAAAATAATGTCTACTTTCTCTATCCTTCTTCTTCTTTTGCTACAGAACCTTTGAGTCTATTATTTAGTCAGGACCATAAGGACGACCTGAAGAATCAGGTTTCTCCTCTTTTTTATATCTTTATCTGAGGGCAGAAGTGAAAAGTTTTTATAAAGAAAAAAAAGTAGTGTTTTCCCTATTTTTTTTTCCATCCCTGTCAATGCTGGGAATGTTAATTTTTTATGTTTTCTGGTTTGGCTGGAGATTTCCTTCAAGGAAAGGGCTAACAAAGGGATGAGCAGGGCTCTAGTGGTTCTAGAACAGTCATAATTGGAGAGGTAAGGTCTGGTTCTCTAATAAAGCTTTCTTAATTTTCAGGATTTCCACATCAAGACACTTTTTCTCGAGAGTATTTTTGGCCTCCCTGTTACAGGAACTGAGCAGCAGTTGCTGTTCTGCTATTCTGTAATATCAGAGTGATAGGGAAATCTTGAGAGCTTTGAAAAACTTGGTCAAATTTGATTCAGGAGCTATTTGTAGGATTAATTAAATGTAGAGACTGAGCATCCACAACTCATGGATTTGAGGAAGATATTTGGGATGAATAGCACCTCAGTCCCTGTCAAGCTGTAGCAAATATATTTCATCAGACTGATGCCTTCCACTTTTGTCTCCTTTACCTTGTCTATTCTGCCTATTTATCTATTTTTATTTTAAATAGGACTATTGCAAAACCTGTAGGAAAATATTTTATCTTTACTCTTGATAGGTTTTGTAAAAGCAGTACATGTGTTTAATATCGACACAGAAGAGAGGAGAAAAAGTCAGTGGGATTTGGTGTTTACCCATCAAAACAAAGAACAGAAGTAAATCCCAGAGAGTTATTCCATTTAATAGTACTACTTTTTACAGAAGACAGAATTCAGCAGCCTTGCAAAGGGGAAAATACTCTTGGCAGATCACAAGTGGAAAAAGTGAGGGAAGGAGATTAAACTTGAGGATAAAACACCTACATTGATGAGAAATAGGTAAAGTAATGCTCTGCTTTTCAATTATGTTAGAGCAGTAGCTACAGAAGCCTGCTCATTAGCTGAGGCTATAAAATGCCACATTTATTGTGTCATTTTTCTTTCAAATATTTGCCTGATGGGCTTGTGGAACATTTAGCTCTCACTGCCTGAAATTCCCACTGGCTCTCCCAAAGAAAGCTTCTCTTCCCAGCTTTATACTCAGAAATGTCAAATCCACACCTGTTAGCTCTCCCTCTATTAAAACAGTGCTCAGTACTAACCTTTTTCACATACTCCTTGTGAAGAGAAACATCATGTTCTACTCACCCTCCTGCTGACCATCAAATCTGAGTTGGCTCTCTGGGTTGATTGCCAGACAGCCCTCTGGGTCAGTCTGTCCTAGTGTCTTACTCCTCACTGAACTCTCCAGCTCCCCGAAGCTATTATTGACTCAGTTTTTCTCCACAAAATGAGCATGTGACATCTTGGTTTTATTTCAGGGCCCAAGCTATTGCTTTATTAATCAAACAGTAACTATTTCCCTTATATTTAGTACCTGTCTAAGTCAATTGCCATCAGCCTTCCATCACCTTCCTTACCCCAAAGCATCCTCAGTGTCACATTTTGCTTTGCTAGTCACAAGGTATCAGAACTTCTTGAGGTACTTGGAGGCCTCAAACAAAAGTAAATCCCTACTGGTCTGTGCCTCTCTCCCTTTTACAGGTGTGCATCCTTTCTTAGATGTCAAAGGGTTTTCTTGGGGGATTCATACTTAATTCAGCTATTGAGATGTAAAGATTTAATCGTTGTTGCTTTTTGCAAGCAATCCCTTGGATTTTCTAAGAGTTTCCACAGAAATGACAATGTGTTTCCACAACAATCTGCATGACATGCTAACTGCTATACAGGATATGAGTACTGTGTCTTCATTATATTCCCAGCTCTATTAACAACTGGTAATCAGTTTCATAGTAAAGATACATGTTCTTTCTGCTGATATTTTCACTTGTTGTGGGCTATAGACTAGCAAAATATTATCCTTTAGCCTGTAACTCCTGTAACTAGTGACTTCTGTTTGCTGAATAATAACTGACTGAATTCAGACAACCTAGTGAAGTAAAAAGCAAAGAGCTGTGAGCATTGCATTGCCTCCTTTGTGTGTTTCTTGAAGGTTTTCCTGGTCTGATAATTATCTAATGCAGTAATAGAGAAAAGGTCAGAGTTATTGTGAGGCTGCTTCTGAACGTAATTTTTCAGCTCATTTTTGGCATGTCATGTATATAATCTCCCAGTGATGAATATTTGCATTTCATTGCCATGATTTAGGAGGGTTTTTTCCTGTGTTTCAAATTACTTTCAGTGTTCTCTGCAAAATGTGCTTTGCAGCAATGCAATGTACTTTCTGAGTTCATTTTAGAAATTTGATTTTGTTCTTCCCCTTCACTTCTGGTGTCAGTCTGGTGTCAGGGCAGCCTGAAGGAGGTTGGAGAGTGGGAAAGGAGTATGTAGAAGATTTGTAACTTAATAAGAAAAAAAAGTATAGTTCAGTTTATAATATCATCCAAAAAATTTATTTCTCTGCAGAGATTAACATTCAGAGGTTTTTAAACCTGTGTGCTTGTACAGGCTCATAGTGAATTACTATTATTATTAAATCTAATGAGAGGAGGGAAGCACTGGGGAGGAAACACAGTGTTTCCCTGACTTCTCCAGGTCCCTGCAAATACAAAGAAGCTTGTAGAACAGCCAGCACACGGCATGAGAGGTGCTCAGAGATGTTTGTTTTGATAGTGCTTGCAGTGTTTTTGTCTCAGAAGCAGTGTTGGTATGCAGGGCAAACCATACATCTGGTTTCACTCATCTTGCCTGAGAGCCAGTCAGTGCCTTGTGGGGAAAGGTTTAGAATTGTGGACGTGGTAACAGCTTTTATAAATTTAAAGATAGGGTTTAAATGTATCTTCAGGGACATCTGTATGCCAGGCATGTGCCACTTTGGATTCAGGCAATAGACTCATTTCCAGAATGGTGAGCCCACACAAAGGGCTATGAAGACATCGAGCGCTTGAGGGAGTTGTATCTTCTTGCAGACAGATCTTATATCATCTGTCTAAAGTGTGGGCACCACTGGTCCTATAATTCAGGAGTTTGGAGTCATAAGCCTGACAGTATTTAAGAGGCGTTTGGACAACACCCTTAATAATTTAACTTTTCATGAGCCCTGAACTGGTTAGAGAGTTGGATTAGATGATCATTGTAGGTAGCTTCCAAATAAATATTCTATTATAATCTGAGGTCCCTTCCAACAGAAACAATCCTATTCTATTCTATTCTATTCTATTCTATTCTATTCTATTCTATTCTATTCTATTCTATTCTATTCTATTCTATTCTATTCCATTCCATTTAATTCCATTCCATTCCATTCCATTCCATTCCATTCCATTCCATTCCATTCCATTCCATTCCATTTTCTCTCTATGGCTCTAAGTAAAATATCTCATAGTTTTTTTATTATTTACAGAGTCCTCATGTGGATTTCTCTCCTTCAGATGAATTGTTTTATGGAATAATTCAAGAAAAGATTCCAGAGAGGTTTTTTATGTATCGTTATATCTATTGACAGCAGAAAAAGTTCCTACCCTTACAATATGTGGTGTAAGTAGCAAATTTTTTTTTGAGTGCTGTTCTCTTTCTTCATTTTGGAGTGTTTGGTCATCACATCTTCTGCTTATTATTAGTGTAAATTGTATGTTTGCAAAGAAATATGTGAATGTAATTGAAAAGCAATGAGAATAATCAAAAGCCTAGAGAAACATGGATTGTGAGAAAAAAAAAGGATGGCTGTTTGATCTTTTAATATGTATAAAAGACTGGTGCAAGAGGAAGGCAATAATTCATTTTCCATGCCCAGGGCACAAGTAATTATGGCTTTAAACTGCAATTCTGAATCTCTCTGAGCATTCTCCATCGGCTTGTATTTCTTTTAAGTGACCGATTACTCACCTACTTGCTATGCTCATAAAACGTGCTCCAGTCACAGCTAGGCAGTGTGATTCCACTCATGAACTCTCTGTGACTCTCAGACAGGCTGCTGTGGGGCAGCTCTCTGATCTAAGTGCAGGTGGGGCAGAAATCTGCTGTTGGCTGAGCAGGGAGCCCAACAGCAGAGCAGAGGGAGGACTTTGGATCTGGGACTCCATCACGAGACTCATACAGGAGAGGGCCTGCAAATGAAATCACCATCCAGGATTCTCTCACCTCTGAGAGCTTGACTTTGGCATCTTTCTCTTCCCCTCTTCTTGTCCTCAATGATAACCATCATATGGCCCAACCCTAATTATGAAGTGTACCCTGTTCCATGGTCTGTAATGGCTCAGAAAGCAGTTGGGCCCTCTGCTCTGAAAGTTAGCAATACAAATGTTATCTGTGACTGAGGGAAACTTTATACAGTTTTTTAATCGTTGGACATCCTGCTTGGAAGAAGGAGTAATTTTTCAGCTGCAGGAAAACCATGAAAAGGAAATATTTTGTTGCATTTTGACTGATTTTCACACTGATAAATAGAAACAATCAGTGGAAGTTACCAGCCTGGGAACATCTATCTTCCCTTTTTCCCACGTGAAAATCTCCAGTCTAGAATGAGAGCAAGTTTATCGGGAAACTTTATTGAACTAGAATTCAGATATTTGCACTGATGTGGTGGTCTACTTCATACTGCTTACAAGACTTGTAATCAGAGCTTTCTGGATAATACTAGTATCAGTTTAAGTCTTTGAGGACTTTCTCAGTGTGACAGACTACTTGTTGATTTGTGCAGTCACATCTGCCATACCTGCAATTCTAATTTTGAATCTTTTCCACTCAAAAAGGTGGAATTAATTTTGGTTGGGTATTTAGTGGTCCGTTTGAGGCTACTTCACATTCATCTGGTAACCTTTAGCAACAAAAGCTGTAAAGGGAAAGGGAACTAAAGATGTGTGATGGCTTCTTTTAGTAATGTCATCCCTAAAACATAGTATCTTCCATAACAATTATTCTATCTGCTGTATGGAGAATAATCTCTTAGGCTGCATTTCCCTCATAAGGATGATACAGATGTAGGTAGCACTTCCTTGGCTGAGGATTTGGCTCACATTACATTTCCTCTCCATTCCAGTCCTTGGATCTATCCCCATATGGTTCACATTCCTGCATGTCTGGCACTGGTGTATGTCTGCTGCTCTCTCCTTTCTCAGTCAAAGGATTGGGGGAAGAGGGGTGTCTGTTCTAAATTATAATTCTTTTTGCTTTATTCTTGATCTAAAAAGGAGGCCGTATTTGTTCAGAATCCAGCAGGAACTGAAGACTCTTCTTGAGATGGAAAAGAATATCCAGGAAGAATTTAAAGTATAAGGAACTAGGCAAGAGTCTCAGCTCCTTTGTCACACAGTGGGTAGTCAAATTTTCGAACTCACTGGTAGCACTCAGAAACTGTGTTTGATCTTGCTATGCTTTTACATAGATTATGCAGCTCACCCAGCTGTGATTGCTGTCGGTTCTATGCTGGAAGTAACCAGCAGCTTGGTGCAGCCCAGTTGCCCAGAGCCTTCAGGCCAGCTCGTCCCGGCGCAGCTGGTGAGGTAGGAGGGAGCCTGGCTGGAGCTCCTGCAGAGCAGCCTGTGGAGCTGCAGGCTGGGGCTGACTGCAGGCCAGAGCTCTGCAGCTCATGATCCAACAGGAGCCTCTCGCTGAGCACTCGGGCTGCAGGCTCGGCTGGACTACATCCGAGCTCTGCATGCAGGGCTGCAGAAAGCAGGTGGCCACCCATCATAGCCATGGAATCTTACACACCCAGCTTTCCAGGATTTGCAAACCGCTGATGGGCGATTTGAAGCTCAACCCAGAAGGATCGTGGGGAAAAAAGCCCCTTACCTGCATACAATAATATCTTTCCAACCCTATAGCTTCTAGCACAACTGCTTCCCTGCTCAATCCTGCCTGTTTTTATTTTTTTGAAGAGAAATGGTTCATTTTTCAGTGGGGTGGTAAATACAGCTGATAACTGAAGCCAAGATGTTTTTAGCCAAAATAACACTGAAAAAAGAATGATCCACACAAACAGCTTTGGCTACTGTAATTCAGAGTCCTGCAGCATGTAAAGAAATTAATTTTTGGAATTCCTTTGCAAACAGACAGACCTGCCACAAACATAATCCAGAATATGAACCAGTTTTGCTAGCTTTTTTCAAGATTTACAACGGTTTGCTTATCTTTATCTGATTCATCTTTTCCTATTATGCATTTGGAATTAGTCTGTGCTGATGCAGAAACCACCAAAATGCTGAAAATGGATCCTGATATTTTCATTCTGAGCAGAGGCAGTGACAGGGGGGAGTCTCATGTAACTCCTCTGAAGAGCCAGAAAATGCCTGAGAGACATGAGTAGCCATACACTCACACTAGGCACCATCCAGACATGAAAGAAAGCCCTGCACAGAATTATTGTGATGCTTTTGCCACAGTAAGAAGGACTGAAAAATTTTCATCAGAGACTTCGTGGTGCTTTTCAGGCTCAGCTCTAGGTATTGAAGAAATGTGTGTTTCTTCTTGTTGTCGAGCCTTAGGAAGTTTAGTGGTTGTGAAGCCATGAGAAACAGCACCTTGACTCTGTGCATGGCTCTTCCCCCACCAAAGGCTCCACTTAAACTGGAAAGCAACTGACAGTCAACTCAGTCTTACAAAATCCTGACAATTCCCCCACAGATACTGAAAGAAAGAAAACCTCTGCTTTGCATCCTGCCTAAAGTAGCCTTAGAGGATCACTGTCCATTTTAGTACTCAGTTTACTCCTTTTCTGTCAGTTTATTTGTCCTTGACTATTTTGTGTTGGGATGTACTGAGTCCAAATGAGAATGTACACTTGGCAATACAGATAAGTAACAGACTTAATGGCATTTAACATATTTACTTCAGACCAGCTTCAGTGAAATAAATGCACAAACAAACCCTTCTGACATGGATATGGGTACAGACACCTTTGTGATCAGAAAACACCTGCACACAGAGAGCTAGTGCTCCTTTAGACTTACCTACAGCCACACAAGTGTACCAAAGAGGCATAATCATGTTAGGCTTTTGGAGTGGTAAAAGTATCCTGTTGAGCTCCATCTCTGCTCCATCTAATTTCCCTGGTTTTCTGCAACCTGTATTATTTTTTAAGTAAGAGGAAACAATTTGCTTGCTAACATTGCGCTGGTTTAAATAGACTTTCAGGTATAGATTTTCCATAAACCTAGAAAGCAGCCCAGCCTATCTGTTGGCTTTTAATTCTGAAATTTATTAGCTCTCCACATCCATTTCAGATACAAGCACAGTCTTAATTGCTCCATTTTTATTTTCACAGAAGATGCAGTAAATCTTAATGGTTGTGCTTCAAACATTAAGAAGTAATGTAGTAGTTGTAGGAGAAAAGTATTCAAAACACATTAAATTAATAACTGCTTAATAACATTTCATTCTCAAGCTGTTCATCAGAATTCGTTTTGAGTTTGAAAGAGTAAATGTCACAAGAATTCTTTAACGAGAAACCCAACTGGAACACTTTTTCCCCCCAAATTTAAGATTTCCTTATAACATTTTCCTAACTCCTCCTCCCCTTCTGAGATTTTCAGAAGTGTGAAAACAATATATTTTTGCTTTAATTATAATGCTAGTTGAGAATGTGTTATTTTGGCTACATTACCAGCTCACATACAGTTTGTTTATAGCTCTCTGCAAAGCCATTTTAATAAGGTCAGATTTGCAATTTAAATTAACTTTAATATTTCTTGCAAACTCCAGTTCTGTTTGTTTATGCAAGGGGTAAACATACTGGAAATTTATTGTTTTAAAAATACATTCCTTTGTTTCATTTGCAAATTGATGCATCAGGTAGTAAACAATCTTGACTTTGTATATTTTCTTGTTTGAAGGGAAGAAAACTATTTCTTTTTTTGCAGGAAGAGAATAAAAAAATGTGAGAAAGTGAGAAAGAATGAAATCAGTTATTCAAAATGGAAATTTCATCTGAAAAAACAATCCACAATGAACAATTTATTTTACAAGTGAAGGCCTTTTTCTAGAGATTGCCCCTTTAAAAATTTGGTAATTCATGTGTAAAAACAAATACATATGAATATCTTAGGACACTTCACTGGTAATTTTTATTCCCATACTGGAACTGAATCTTAAAATTGGGCAGGCGGTCGGTCATGACACTATGATATAATTTTTTTCTTTCAATTTGAGGACCTTCTTCTTTCATGAGAAATTTTCTTTCATCCCTATTTATATCAACTACAGATATTTTCAAAACCTAGCATTTTAGCAGCTAATGCTACACTCCTCACAGAATACACTACTGTGAAGCCTGAACAGGAAACACATTCAGTTTTGCAATTAAAAATTTTTGGAAATTAAGAACTTTTTTCCCCTAGACATTGATTTGAATATATAACTCCTCATGTGGTAGCCTGCCAACAGGAATGTGAACCTTATCAGATGAATTTTCTGATGAAAGGTTCCTGAAACAGTGAAATAATTGTATTCATTTCCCCCTGCTTTTGTTGAGCAGTTAATGTTTGATATTGTCTTATTTCTATAAAAGCTATGAGACTGTCTTGTAGATCAAACACATGGCTTGATTCCTGCCAGTTTGAGCTAGTGGAGTAACTCTATTATCTCACTAGTAGCAAGTTTATATTATACTATATTATTTTATAAAAAATGTGAAACATTCTTGGCTGGAAGAGTAGTTTGCAAGCAGATTCCTAAGCCTTCTGTTATAATATGTTGCTGCCTCTCACCTGATTAACCCACCCAAGAGCCAAAGTTGCTGCAGAATAACTTGTTTACAGATGTGAAATATATTGTGGATAGATTTGAAGCGCTGGGTTCAGTACCCTGGCAATTGCAGGCAGGCAGGTGTGACAAATGTGCTTAGAGGAGCCCTGCCACTCCTCAGTCTGCTGGATACAGGCTCACTGTATTTCCCCAGCTCTTTGCATCCCTGCACAGACAGGGAAGGTGCTCCCTCCTTTTGCCTGAAGGAAGGCAGGGGTGACAGTCAGGTCTGTGACTCAGAAGCTTTTTGATCTCCAGAGAGCCAGTGGAGAGGCCATGCAGCATGTGTGATTTTGTGCCTGTGGACATGCATTTGCTGAGGAGAGAGGTTGCTAACCAACCCAGTTATGAAAGATGTTGTGTTGCTCAGATATTTCAGAAATTCTAGCTTTCTCTTGTGGGGTTTTTGTTTGTTTGTTTTGTTGATGTGTTGTTTGTTTTTGTTTTTGTTTTGTTTCCTTTTTTTTTTGCCAGCCTGCTAGCCATTTTTAAAACAGATAAACACAGCCTTCTTGTGAGGCTAAATGTGTAAGGGTGTGAAAAGCACAGCAATTTTTCGGGCAGGAGTAAGAAAGAGAGGGCAAAGCTTGGCAGGCTTAAAGGAAGCAGTCGGAAGATTCTTAAGGAGGTGACACAGAGGTTATGTTCAGGATTTATTTCCCTTTAAAGTGATTTGTTTTGTTGTTTTTAAGGAGATAATTTCATCCTGCTTTGAAGAAATACAGCTCTTGAGATCATTTGTCTCTAGCAGCAAGGGCAGGAAGAAATAAAGGCATGGATACAGATTTTCAAGGCAGTGATAGCCTTTGCCCTGCTTTGTTCTGATTTGCCTGGAAATGGCTTGGCAGAAACATGGATATTGGTGAGGGCACAGATTTATCTTGTAGCTATTAAAAAGGAAGAATTTTGCTTCATGAAAACACCGAGCAAGAAGTTTTCATCAAGATATCTTGTCTTAAAATGAACTCAGTGAAAAATTGAAGTTCATAAAAATGTATGTATTTTGACCACCTTCTTTTCTTAAGACAATTTCTGATGTGAAGTTTGGGTCAGACCACCACAGAACAGTGAATGACCAATTCTTGACAAAGTAGCCAGGAGCTTGATCCTTGATCCTGACATTGAACTAAACCCTGAAGTTTGCACAAATCCATGGAGCTGACCTATCCTAGGAACAGCTGGATGTTCTGAGGCAGTACTCAGTTTTCCATCAAAAAAGTAACAATAAGAAAATATAGACTGCAAACCCTCTCCCCTCCTAAAAGAATTAAATACCCACATCTTCTCTTGATGTACAAGGAAAACTCCTTTTAAAACCCTGGCTGTTTGACATAGAAGAAATATTGTTTTCTGACCAATCTTGAATATTAGCTGCCTCCAAAGAGTTTCCTTCTACTATCAGAAGAAAGAAAATTAGATGCATAGGAAAGATTAATTTTCCAGCAGACTGTCTGTGTGACTGACAAAGGTTTATGGGAGAAGAAGCTGATTTCTTCCCTGAGGCTTCTTCTCATGAAGAAATATCACTTTTCTGGTTTTCCCATGCTACACCTGGCGCATCAGAGCTTGCCATGTGTCGTTGTATCTTCTTAGGGTAGCATGGCAATTTTGTTTCTGGTTGAGTCTATTAATTCATTTCATAATTATGCATGCTATTTCCCTTCTCCCCATCTAGCTGTGCATTGCCTACAGCTACAGCACTGAAGTTTTCACCTGGTGGATTCTAACTGTTTGTTGTTGGTATCATTGTCGGATATATTTAATAATTTGTTCAGACTTTGGAGGTTGAAGAGAGAGGTTAATCCCATTTAAAATGTAATATCTGTCAAAGCATTTAAAATCCAATTTAACAGCTCCAAAAGCTGACTCTTACTGTGTGCACAAATAAAAAAAAGCTATGCTACACAAGATATCTTGATGAAACATGACCTACACTCCTCTCCACCCTTAATAAGTCAGTGGGAAGATATAGGTTTGTCCCTGGGATACTGTTACAGTGTAGACATCATTAAGGAGGTAAAATTGCTTCAAACATTGCTACTGAACATTTTTGCAATGTGGAGAAATAAGAAATGATTGAAACTACTCCTTGGTCAGGTTAAAAATAAAAAAACCCACAGCACAGAATTTCAATCCACATCCAGACTCTTGAAAAATCTTAGGGCAAAAATGTCCATCAGGAACAGTTTGTTTCTGGGTATGAGAGAACCTTTAAGAAGAGTTTGCCCATTCTGGTATTTTATTTTTTTTTAAATTAAAATAATTTTTCTTTTCTGGCCTTCATTTCCTACAGCCTGACCTTCACATAATCACAGGATGGTCAGGATTGGAAGTGACCTCTGGATATCATCCACTCCAACCCCTGTGCTAAAGCAGGTTCACCTGTAGCAGGTTTGTGCCCAGACAGGATTTGAATGTGTCCATAGAAGGAGACTCCACAGCCTCTCTGGGCTACCTGTCCCAGTGCTCACTCATCCACACACTAAAGATGTTTTTCCTCATATTCAGATAGGACTTCCTGTACCCCTGTTTGTGCCCATTGCTCCTTGTCCTGTCACTGGGCATCACTGGGGAGAGTCTGAGCCCATCTGCTGGACATCTCCCTCTGAGGTATTTGTAAACACTCCTAAGGTCCCTCTCTCTCATCTCTCCTCCCATCTAAACAGGCCCAGCTCTCTCAGCCACTCCTCACAAGGGAGAAACTCCAGTCTCCTGGTCATGTTTGTGCCCTTCTGCTGGACCTTCTCCTGTAGTTCCTTGTCTTGTACTGAGGAGCCCAAACTGGACCCAGCACTGCAGATGTGGCCTCACCAGTGCAGAGCAGAGGGGCAGAACCACCTCCCTTGACCAGCCAAATTTTTCTTAATGCCTCCCAGGATACCACTGACTTCTTGGCCACAAGGGCACACTGCTGCCTTGTCCAACAACAGGTTGTCTTTGTCTGTCTCTCATCCATGCTGTCAAGTAGGAAAACTGAGGCTGACTGGAAATATACTTATTTTGGAGGATTCTCCTGGGAAACTCCATGGGTATATGGTACATTTCTTCCTTCTGGATTACAAGATGAGGACCACGACCTTCCATGATTTTCTCTGCATCTGCCCTGCTTATATTTTGATGCTTTATTCACATCAAAATCCCCTGTTTGTATCAACTTCTGCATCTATTGATGACTTTAATGTGACCTTGGACTTAAAATTAGTTTGGAGGGTCATATTTTCAAAATGAAATGTGCTGGAAAAATTTCAAGAGTGTGTTCCTCCCTGGACTCAGAGAGATGAACTATCATCACATGCCAGTGAGAATTCTCAATGGCTATGTGCATTACATCTTCTTTTCTTTTGCTAATAAATTGAGCACTCAGGAACGGCTACTGTTGAGGGCAAAGTGCCAATCTTGATCAACCAGTAAAGCCATTCACCTGAGGAAATGTCATATTTCAATGAAGATAATAACCCATCTGTTCGGTTATTCATTATTGCTCATATTTTTTCATCTCACTTCTCACAAAGGGTGAGGGATGTAGGCTTTTCAATCCATTTGCTGCTGCTTCTTCTCCCCTTCCACTAATATATTACTAGTACTAATTCTTTTTATGTGATTCTTCTGCCTTATGAGACAGGAAGACTGAGTGATATTGGTTGGCTATATAACAGTAGTAGAGGTTACATGGAGAAAACATCTTTTTTGTTTGACTCTATAATGTCCCAACAAAAAAGCCATGAGTTCCACATTTTGAAATGTATAGTACAACCATATTTAATAATTCCTAAAGAGATAATGATCAGGCTGAAGGATGAAAGGAGAGGAAAGAAGTGGTCATGACCTCTGCAATAGCTGTGGAGCAGGAGCAGGGTTGAGATGAACCATCCCTTGCACTGAAATGCATTTTCCTAACCCTGCTTGCAAGTAGAACTTATGGGATGTTTTAATTCCTATCAGGTCTCTTATTATCTTAGCACTGGTGTCCCAGTGATAAGAGCACTAGGTGTAGAGTAAGGAATCTGGTATTGTGCTCTTGGCTCTGCCACTGGCTTGCTACATCACCTTACTTGATTTATTTAACCTCTATGTCTTAAATTGTCTTCAAAATGAAGGTAGTTTTACCCCCTTTACATGGATGTTGAAATTTATTTTTTTTTAAATGACAGTACTGTGTGATCTCTAAAGACCAGGCTGCTTGGCATTATGCTCTTGGTCTGTATTTCATGAGTCTTCAGTGGTAAACACTATTGTATTTATTCTGAAACTGGTGGATATTCTGGCCTTCCTTTCCCAGAGACATTTATTCATTTTCTATTCATCCCCCTGTCACAGTGCTCCAGCAGTACACAATGATCAGTCACAGCAATGTAACATAGGCTGGCTCCAAAAGGACTTGAGCCAAGAGCACTCAGAATAAGTGAGTTTCTTAATGTAGCACACGGCTGATAAAATAGAAAGATAAATGAAGCCCATAATTCATTCACTGTTTGCACTTTCTGGTAGTGAGACATATCAGGTTGCTGACTAGGATTTTAAATACAACCCCTTTACTTTACTTACTATTTGTCATTACAACCTTCCCCCACCCCCCCAACCAGTTATATAAAATAAAGTGAAAGCAACATTTAAAAATGAAGTGTAACCAAGCACTACAATTAAATGAGATCACTTTCCTTTTAGGTTTGTTATTTTCAATCAGACCTTATATAATGAGAATTGAAATTAAATTTAAAAATTCTCTGATGCAGTAAAAATATAAATATAAAATGGTATTAATGCTCTTTCACTACACAGTGGCTATCATCATAGCTGTCATTGGGGTTGCTAAAAACTGATTAGATGAAGCATTGTGTCCAGAAGGCCCATGCACATGATAATGGATTTTTGTGCATTCTGTGGTTAACCAATTAAAATTCACCTAAGTACTGTGGGTTTGAAAGTCTGACAGAACCACAGAATTTATTGATTTTCTATTTCAACCTAGGCTGTCTACCATGAGACACAGCAGAGGGAAAAGCTGAGGCACAGGTGACATGGAAAACTGGTGGTAGGACAGCAAGTGCAAATAATTGAGTAAGATACAAGTATGCATAGATGTGGGGAAAAGGGTAAAATGTTAAGAGATATTTCCACTGTCTTCTACAAACTGTTCTTGAAAATCTTTTGGCCTTATTTTTCTGCTCTAACACAGAATGCAGCCCTTGTGAGGGAAAGAGGGCAGATGGACACTGATCTGTTCTCTGTGTTGACAGTGACAGGACCCAAGGGAATGGCCTGAAGTTGTGTCAGGGGAGGTTTAGTTTGGATAATTAGAAAAAGGTTCTTCATCCAGAGGGTGGTTGGGCACTGGAACAGGCTCTCCAGGGAAGTGGTCACAGCACCAGCCTGACAGAGCTCAAGAAGTGTTTGGACAATGCTCTCAGGCACAGGGTGTGACTCTTGGGAATGGTCGTGTGCAGGGCCAGGAGTTGGACTCAGTGATCCTTGAGGGTCCCTTTCAGCTCAGCTGATTCTCTGATTCCTATGTTAATTTAAGAAATATGCTATTATTTGACTTCATAGATAAGAGATTTTGGGTACCTTGTGTTATTTAGTAAATCCATAAGAAATTTTCATGACTTCAGAGGAAGTGCCCTTTCTCTGCTTATAATATCATCAGGTAGGAATAAACAGCACACATTGCCCAGTAAGCTGCAAGCATCTGGGAAATTTCATGTAGCAGATTATTTTTCATTTACACTTTCATGTATACAGTACAGTATTAGGGCTACTGATTTATGAATACTAAGGCTTAAGTTGGGAGAGTGAGATATTTTATAAGGTGAACAAAATTTTAAAAATTAATGACATTTCTACTGCTGTCCACAGACATATTCTTTTATGCAGTTATTCTGTAAGATTGTGCTGAAGTATTTTGCATAACAGAACCTGACAATTGATCTTAATGCAGCACCGTAAGAGAGAAGACAGAGTTTGATTAAACTTCATTTTTATCAAAGATTAATAAGTTTTTAAGGCCA
This sequence comes from Notiomystis cincta, assembly GCA_013398075.1. Classification (NCBI taxonomy): domain Eukaryota; kingdom Metazoa; phylum Chordata; class Aves; order Passeriformes; family Notiomystidae; genus Notiomystis; species Notiomystis cincta. The sequence continues at coordinate 161,864 of VZRX01005113.1, read as the reverse complement.
GGATCATCTAATCTGATTTATAGCAGGCCACCAAATTTTAGTCAGTAGCTTCTATTATAAGGCTGATACCTGCATTTAAACTACTGGCCTCCTTAATTTAAAGCAAACAAGTGATGGAGATGCTGATCCTGAAGGTATTTCAGCATCACAGTTGAAGCAGTCCTGTTAACAACAGCGTGGTTTGATGGGATCATGACTGATGGAGCCATAAGAGAAGGCCTTGGGTGGGCAGTGATCATCCTGACTGATGCATGGCTTACATTTGTATGTGTGTGTGGACTCTCCCTGACCCCACTGTGCTGCCAGCCAAGAATATTCTCCATTTACTGAACTCCCAGAGCTAAAGGTGCTGCAAACACTCAGTTCCAGAGCTGATGAATATGCATATATGAATGCACGAAGCATGGTGGGTCAAAAAATGTTGAAGGTCTTACTAAAAGCTACACTTTCATTCTAGAACAGATTTCTATCAGCAAATTAGTGAATTTAGTGTTAATTTTGTGCTGAAATCTGTCTTCACAAGCATTTTCATTTAAGGGTTAATGCTTGTGGCTCATTGTGTGTAATAATTGTTTTCTTAGGACAGTTGACCTACTGTTGGCACAGTTTTGAAGATGTCTGTGTTTATACCACCAGGTTATCCAAATGAAGTTTGGGTCATGAGTGAGAGATTACTTTGGGAAAAGGGATAATTTTTTATCAAAAAATCCCATAATATCCCACATTCCTTTGTAGTTCTCACAAAGTCTTGCTGGTTTAGATGTAGTACAGGCTATGAGTTTTTATTCATTTTTTATGGCTGACTGCTGGTTTCTCTCTGATATTTGGGATCTTCACATGCCAGCCACTTTAGCTGTGATCTGCAGTGGTTCACTCTACTGAACACAGCTGCACCTACCAAGCTGTATCAAAACACTTTCATTTATTATATTATTTATTATATGTGTCAGTTGGGAAGGAGAAGGAACTCTTTCCCTCTGCTTTTTTCTTCTGAAGTATGATGAACACACAGTTCTCCTACCAACTGTTTCATTCCTTTCTTCTTTATTTCCTGGCAGGATAAACCTGTGCTTTGAGGACCAGGCTGACAAATAAGTGCAGTAACTAGGAAGGCACTGAGGAAGTTCACTGTTACCATTATGTGACAGTAAGGATGTTTGGAAGCTCCCAGAGGTACTTGGTGTAGAATTCTCACTTTTCGTTTGCAAAAATGCAACAGATTGTCAAATCTAGAAGAGATTTCCTGCTAGGAATTCAGAGACATAAGAACTCCTGAATTTTCCCTATTTAGTATAGGAAGCATCTGTGCATGTGTTCATATGCCAGGTACAGTTTTGATGGCTGCATTACATGTGTAAGGGCCTTCTACCCCCTTCACTGCTATTTTTTTTCCTTCAGTAAATTTGACTGGTATGGTCATGACAAAATGGGATATAATTTTGAAACATTGAATTTTTTTTGTTTCCATCTGTTCAGATACTCCTAGATACCTGATATGTGTTTTGATTATCTGAATTCCAAATTAAGGACCCAATTCAATTGTAATGCATATTTTGTCATAGGCAAAAAGTCCTTTGCCTTCATGAACAGTGTATTTTACATGAGTGAAGGTGAGAAGAAGACAGGTTTTCTAAATCCAGTCAGAAACGTTTGCTCTTTAGACACTGATTGGATGCTTTCAGAGAGTGAAACACAAGGAATTAGAGTGTTGTAGCTATGTGAAGAATCTGTTTTAATAAATTCAGTGGGTGTCACCTACCCACAGTCTGTGGAGATAAATCCAATTTTCTCACTTTAGAGAAACTTCCCCAGCAAAGCATATCTCTATGGCTAACCAAAGCAACAAAATTATTTTCTATTTCTACCTTCCCATCTTTTGCAGAAGAGGTGCAGTGCTCTGTAACTTACTGAATTAGAGGATATCTGCTCTTGAGAGATATATCAAAGAATGTCAGAGCAGTTCCACTAATGACAATGGCTATCTGAGGGAATATTGTAGCTAGGGCATCATGTCAATAATGAAGTAGTTTGAAGTACTTTTAAATGATATTTCTGCTGACTCTAGTTGAAAATCCATGTCATGTAATAGAGCTGTAAGTGCTATTCTAAAGGTTCTTGTCAAGACAGTATTCTCTGAAAGTGAGCAAATCATCCTGAAGGGTGCTCTGCTAAATGGATTTATAATGTATTGTTGTCTTAATGTGCATGTCTTCTGACTAACACATTCTGATCTGATTAAGTGCTGATTTTCACTTGCTTTTAAATTATAGGGCAATGATGGCTCTGTGGAATAAGATCTCTGTGACTTGTTCGAGTACATCAGTGAAGGAGCACTACAGTTTTAAAGATCTCTGTCTTGTAGATCTTGTTGGCAGAAAGTTGTCTTCAATTAAAACACCTTTTGCTCATTTTTCACTTATTCCACTGCTTTCAAGGCTGGTCTTCTGATGTCAATGCATTCTATTGATGATAATGGGTTAAGTCTGTGGGGATGGATTATTATTACAAGAGGAAGTAAGACTGACTTGTCAAGCTGTTTGTGAGATTTCCATTAGGATCATCTTCTTCATAAACTCCAGGTCTTGCTCCACTCTGTAATACCATCTTTGGATAGTACTATATGGATGTTTTTCTTTTCTGCATGTTTAAACTCATTATACTTAGAAAAAAAATTTCCTTGATTTGGTTTTTGGCAACCTATAGAGGGTTCTCATATACAACTACTGATTTAAAATTTTGCAGTCAGAAAAAGGACACTCCAGATGGCACCTTTGTGTGTATAAAGAGTACAATATGTTTTTTGATTGTATGGAAGTGTACTTTTCTGTCTCTATTTTCTTATAGAATGATGGGTAATTTTCTGCATAAGCCTGAAGTTTGTTCAAATGCTGCTCTACCAATTCTAGCAATGGAATAACCTTTTTTTGTTGTTTGTAAACTGCAGCTCCTATTAAAATTATGCATACTTCTCATAGATAATGGTTAATGTACTTCTAAAGGAGGATTAATTCATTAATTAATTTCCTGAGAACCTACAACCAGTCAGCCTCGCCTTTGTGCCTGGGGAAATCATGGAGCAGATCCTCTTAGGAGCTGTGCTAAGGCACATGGAGGACAGGGACATGATTGGAGACAGCCAGCACAGCTTCACCGAGGGAAAGTCCTGCCTGACCAAGGGTAATTCCTGGTACCAGCACAGGCTGGGGGATAAACAGATCAGAGCAGCCCTGCTGAGAAGAACCTTGGGATGCTGGTGGATGAGAGGCTGGACATGACCCAGCCATGTGCACTCACAGCCCAAAGAGCCAAACATGTCCTGGCTGCATCCAAAGCAGTGTGGTCAGCAGGGTGAGGGAGGGGATTCTGCCCCTTCACTCTGCTGAGACCCCACCTGGAGTGCTGCATCCAGCTCTGGCACAGGAAGGACATGGACCTGTTGGAGTGAGTCCAGAGGAGGGACACCAAATTGATCAGAGGGATGGAGCAGCTCTCCTGTGAAGAAAGGCTGAGAAAATTGGGATTGTTTATCCAGGAGAAGAGAAGGCTTCTGGATGAACTAATTATGGCCTTCCAGTAGCTGAAGGGGGCTTACAAGAAAGATGGAGACAGACTTTTTACAGGACCATATAGTGACAGGACCAGGAGCAATGGCTTCAAACTGAAAGAGTGTGGGTTTAGATTAGTTATAGGAAGAAATTCTATCTGTGAGGGTGGTGAGGCACAGGAACAGGCTGTCCAGAGAAGTTGTGAATGTCCCATCCCTGGCAGTGATCAAGGCCAAGTCTGCTGGAGATCTGAGCAACCTGGTCTGGTGCCAGGAGGGTTGGAACTTGATAATCTTTAAGGGCCCTTCCAACCCAAACCCATTCTATGGTTCTGTGATTTATAAATAATCCTGTAATGTGAAGTCTTATTGTTATCCCCTTTTCACAGATGAAGTGGTTCACAGTGAAGGAGAGATTTTGGTCAAAGTACATGTTAATATGTGTGTGTGATTTGAGAAGCTCAAGGCTTGTGTTCTCAAGGACAGGAAGCGAGGTGGTGACCTGTTGGTGAGTGGTGACCTGTTGGCCAGTGTGCCTCATCCCCTCTCATAGGCTGGAGTGGCAAATCCATGGCAGGGCAGAGAAAGACTCTGCCAGAGCAGCCTTGTTTTCAACAGCCTTAGCAAGGAGACCAGATAACATCTCCTCCAGCATTCCCTGCCTGACAGCCCTTTCAGCTTCTGCCACAAGTTTGACAAGGCCTCTTACACACCATGTCCCATAGAGATCTTATTCCTGCATAGAATTTATTTTTGAGAAACAAAGGAGGTAGATACAGTCCTGTAGAAAAAAGCCCTTCTACATGAAAGGCAATAGTAATACCAAGAGAAATGCTGGGTTCAGATTCAAAAGGCAAATAAAAGTCTTCTGTTTGGCAGACAGAGTAGCTGTGAAGACAAGGGTGTATGACAATACTGTAACAAATCCTTTCTCATTCTTTCTACTGCTGCTATGTTTTGGGAAACTGTAGATTCAGCAGCATTTTCCATCTGTATATTGTAGCTTCAGGTCCCTTTTTCCTTAGTGCTAATTCTGTTTTTGTGCCAGTCGAGTTTGTTTTTACGTTTACTCTGGGCTGGGTGCAATAGTGCATGTGGCCACTACCTCGTGTGACCCACGGGGAATGCAGGAGTGTGCCTGTGTGTCTGTCTGTCCATCCATATGCATGTCTGTGTGTGTAGGGGCAGCTGCTCTGCAGTTGACCTCCTGGGAAAATCTAACCTGTGAAACTATGATTCTGTTGCTAGTGCCATACCTTTCCTAAAACTAGGAATTGTGTCTCTCTGCTTGGAAACACAGGGCAAGCCAAGAGAAGGATCAAGAGGCAGACACTGCAATGCTGAGGGAGCTGTTTACATCTGCAGTTCTGCCTTGCAGATCCAGCATTTTTCTCTTTTTCCTTCCTCAGTCTGTGTCAAGAGAATACTCTAGTGTCATAGCCTTAGAAATACCCTCAAGGACACCTTCATCTAGATTTCCATATCTTACCAAAAGCAGATGACCAGAAATCCCAAAGTCACTTATTGCTTTCTTTCATGCTTTGGAAACATAACTGCAAATTTTTTGATCATTTATTTAAAATGTGCCTGTGAGTTAAACAGAGCAACATCCCAGGAAAAGAAAATAGAAGCAGTTGTTCAAACTTCCTTGAAGTAGTGTTTGTGCCTGAGCTTGACAGGACCTCCTTTAGGGATGAAAGCTTAGAGGAGGAAAGGATTGATGTGATGTCAGAAAAAGGGACTTGACTACACCCTGTGCCTATGCAACATGTACAAAATTACTCCCTGCTAAGAAGAGCTCTCAGTTGTAATAAAGAGACTGGAAATAACCAGGATGATCACCTCTGATTTTCTGCCATGGACAAAAGAACATGCCATTCCCATGGGACCTGGCTGGCTCTGTAGATGGGCTTTTGTCTGCTTGCCTCTGTGCATGTGTACTGAGTTTCTTTTGGCTCTGTGAAAGTGGTGGAAATGAGGGACTTGATTACCAAACAGCTCTCAAGTCCTGGAGATTGTCAGTAATTCTCTTTCATGTTGTGACTTTTACTACTGTCAGAGAAGACTCAGCAGAGGCAAGTCTGCAATGAAGGGTTTTAGAGTTTTGCCTGCCTGACCCTATTTGAAGTCCTGCAGCACATAGGACAAGTTCTTACAGGGTTTTGGAGGGTGAGACCATGAGGATCATAATAGGTTTTGGATTCAAGTCAGATGTGCAAATTCATGTTTGCCCAGAATAAAAAAGTTCAGGATCCAGTTTAATCATAAAACAGGTTAAAAATTTAACAAGAAGTTTTTTGCTTCACAAAGGATATGTAAACAAGACAAAGCCCAGATTTCACTTAAAATCCTATGACCAGGCTTGCATTTTGAGCTATCACATTCTGGATATATCAGGGCTGACTGGTATGAGATTGCTGCTATTTAAATACAGTAAATGGCTTGAAGTCAGACCACAGATTTCTTTTGTTCGTCCCAAAAACATCTTAAGGTGCTGAAGTCTCGCTTCAATTAAATTTACGTCTTAAGCATATTTATAGATTGCAGCAGAGCCTCACAGAAATATAATCTGCAGATGCCTCTGTCCTTGTTTTTGTCTCTTACCCTCTTTGCCATCTCCCACCATAGGGCACCACATGGGATGTCTGACCCTTGAGCTAGGATGCAGATACAAACTTCTGGAGTGACATATTCTATGATCTGACCTGGCCCTTGAAGGAAGTTAAGTGCTGGGCACTCACTCCATTTTCCCAGCAAAAAGTTTTGCAGATATAATATTTTCTATTGAAAAATCAGTTTGACAGCAATGTCCCAAAGAGCCTCACCAGCCAGCTTTATGTGCAGGAAAATGAAGTTAATAACAGGGAAAAGCTTATCTAGCAAACGGGAGAAAGAACTGTAAGCAGTGTGTCTCAGGACAGACTGCCAAGTATTGATTGTTTGGGATAAGAAACAAATAATAATAATCTGTTAGTCACAAGTGGAATAGATAGAATGCTCTGTTTCTGTAAGCATGTCTCCTGGAGCTGAGACATAAAGCAGAGAAACTTTACAAGTGTCTGTCAAATCAGCTCAGCTGAAATAAGATGTATCTCCTGATAGCAGCAGCAGGCTGTCAGCTGTGTGACAGATCTGAATAAAATGCTATTTTCCAAAGATTTCTTCAACAGAACAGAAACATAAAAGCAAAAGAAAAGGATGCAAACAAAAATCCTCCACACACAATCTCTTTATTACCACTGCCTGAATTTTAGGTAAGAAATACTGCTACTACTTCTGAACAGATATATTTCTCTGTTTGATGTCTCTTAGAATCACCGAATTTATCATCAGTTTCTTTGCAAGGTAACCAAGCCCAAAGGTAACCAAAACCAGCAAAGGCTGGACATTATTCTCCACTGTTGGATAGGTGTCTTTTTTTCTGGGTCATCTGCAGCATGGGGGAAAGAATAAACTAGAAACAGCCTAAGCCCTGGAAGGAGTGCAAAGCTGACCTCATTTCTGCAAAATTTATTTTTCACTAGACCTCCAAGAGGGTTAAGAGGATGCATAAATTACAAAGTTGTTGGCTCCCATGTGAGGAAATACTGGAAGAACAGCAATGTGTGGGATCATAACTCATATTTTCCCTGCTCTGTTTCTATAACCAGGCTCTTTCTTAGCCATTCCCTCTGATCTTTTTCCTTACCTCCTCATCTAGTTGCTCTCTCTCTGCCTGTGGCTTACTGTTGCACTCTCCCCAGTGTCATTTCTCATTCCCAGGCTTCAGACTTCTTGCAGTTTCTACCCTTTCCAGAGCTGCTTGTCTCAAGATGGTCAATCACCTACTGTTCACCTGAGATCCAGGTTAAATATCTAGTTTGCCACTCACACTGATCTCCTCACCTGGTGTTTCCTAGGGTCTTCTCCCTCATGCACATTCCAGTCCCACTCTGCTTATCCCACCCCTGTGCTGGATGCTGAATACCACATGTGGATTATGGGTTGTAGCACCAGCCATGGAGAACAGCTTCCAGAACTGCTGTCACACATGCTTCAAGTGAACAGGATGATCTTGTGCCACCTCCTCCACTTCTTACCTCCAGAAACAGAGATGTGCAGGTTTAGAGCTATTCCTGAGGCACTCCTTTTGGTGTTGAATATGTTTGATCACTTCAAAAAGCTTTTTCCCCAGCTTTGTCAGCCTGCCTGTTAGTCTAGACAGACTGCCAGGCTATAGAATGGGAATGTACTGCTTCCCACACCGGAGCTGGGCTGCTGAGAGCTAGATCCACCAGGGGTTTTATTCAGATCACAACATCAACTCTGCCTTCTGGTCTGGGCAACATGTTTTCCATCCATTACACCTGAAAAGGGCATCTACAGCATAGCAGTCACTCCCCAGTTTAGTCTCTGTATTATCCCAGAGCAATAGCTGAAGGACAAATCTTCCTTATTGCAGCATTTCAGGAAGGCAAGAAATCCCTCATATTTTTTGGCCCTTTTCTCCCGAGCTTATTATATTAACTATGACCTGTGTTTTGCTCTGCAGCTGTAAGTTCTGCTTATTCTGGTTGTAGGCAAATTTCTCAATGACCAGGTTAATTTCGCATCTTCTGAATTCCGTAGGGCGCAAGCTGACTGACAACGTGTGGCAATAATAATCACAAGTGCATTAGGTTCTTTGCATTGAGTCACCAAGATGCTTTGAGATTTTGGGGTCAGGAACCATTTGTGACTTCAAATAGAATGAAAACAAAAGAAAAAGAAAGGAGGGAGAAAAGGAATTAAAACTGTGAGAACTCTTAAAAATATTTATCTGACATCCTCTTAATCATTTGTATGCTACATCATTTACATGAGGGCTTGCACATTCTTTTCCAACTTTTTAATAATTGCAATAGTGAAAGTTGTTTTATTTTTCCTTTGTGCACAGACTCAAAAAGGACCCTAGAATCTCCTAAAGTGACTGTGAGATCAATGTCTTGTTCCTTTGGCTTTTGTGTGCATATGTATGTGCTGAAAACAAACAAAAGTATTTTAAAGACAAAACCCATCAGTTATGAGTGTATTACTATATTAGCTAATAGTGTGTTTGGATTAAAGGTATCTGATGAATTGTAGCATAAGCCTTTTTACTCTGATTGCTATTAGAGTTGTTATCCATCCTCAGCTTCTGAAAGGAAATGCTTTCACAACTTGTGTGGTTCCTAGGGTTTTGCCCAATTTTGGTTTTCAATGTTTTTATGGAGCTACTGCTTTATTGCCTTTTCTAATGGAAAATAAGGACAAACTTGCCTAAACAGTGATCAGTGGCAAGACTCTGAGTGATTTCAAGTTGCAACAGAATTTTGCTTAATGAATTCAATAACTTTCAGCGTGTCTCAGATGTCTACTAGTGCTATTATTAATCAATCTGCTGCCAGCTGCTTGGACAATAGCTTCTTGTACTTCATAGCCTTGCTTAATCAAGAAAGTATTGTTGCCTGAGAACTTGGCAAGGACTTTAAGCAGATTCATATTTCATTTACTTCTGTGAACTTTGAGAAATGCTGTGGACATCAGTGGTGTTTTTCTGGTTTTGCCTCTGCATAAATGTGATCGGTATATGGCTCTTTAGTTCTTAAATTTGTCTTAAGAGATTTATCACATTCACATGGAGCTTTTATGGCAAACTCTTTATCTGTGAAAACCCCTTTGCTATGGATCTGTGCATATGTGTGGATGTTCATGTGTTTATTATGCAAGTTGCATAGAGCATTAAATCTTACCCTTTTCATTTGCCTGATCCCTGCAGGCCAGCACAATACTAATTACCTTGGAAAATGATTGATGTTTGTGTTAAAGCCAATATGCAGGTGGAATGTGTTATAATTTTCCATTCTTTCATTTATCTGCTTTTAGCAGCTGATTGCTGCCTTGCACAGGGGACTGTGAAAACCTTTACCAAAGGAAATATTTGGATATATGCAAATTTAAATCACAATTGCATGATGGAAAGGTCTTTTATTTTTTCAGCTTTTTGTTTTTGATTTTTCCCCCATATGATTTGATTGCATTCAGGTTGGCCAGTCTGAGAGGGACCTTTCAGAGAGCTGACAAGCGAATGGGAAAAGGCTATGAAAGTGCAACCAAGCAAAGAGGTGAATTAAGCTTGTTCAAACATTTAAACAGACTGTGGTGAAATAAAACAACTTTCTGTTTAATCCTTCATGCTACTGAGCAGACATTGCGGGTCAAATAATATTAAAAAACAAAGTTCAATATACATACAGGAATATGTTATTTCTATCTCTAGTTTCCAGCATAACTCTCTGTAAAGTTTTGGTTGTAAAGCTGTGATTGTGTAGGTGGCCAATGTCATCAGCTCACTCTGTTCCTAATAGGAAGAAGAAGAAGAAGAAGAAGAAGAAGAAGAAGAAGAAGAAGAAGAAGAAATAGAGGAAGAAAAGGGTTAATAGGACTCTGTAACCTCAGACTTCCAAACACTGCAAGATCACCTTGGACTTCCAAGCATTGCATGGTCCCCCTTGCTTCCTAAGCTCACTAGCTACCTCTGTCCTGACCTGTCTGGACACAAGCACCTGTACTACTACTGTACTGCTCCTGACCTGTTCTTCTAGCACCTGTAATAACTTCTCACAAGATGCTCCTTTTATCACACAGAAACAAAACTTAAATTCGTAGAAGAAATTTTACTTACCAGAGAACTTAGGTGCATTCAAATTTATGCTTCTCTGCCTATCAGAAGATCCATAACTTCTCAGAACATGTCTAGCATTAGGATTAGCTCTGGTTTTACCAAGTGAGGCTGTACTCATGCTTGGGTGATAATACAGTATCTTTCTGATGAAGTAAAGCCTCAGATACAATTTGGTCTCTGCACAAAAGGAGATCTGGGTCGTTCTGTTTGGTTACCAGTTACGTGTTATTCTGTTTGAAGGGTCAGAAGATGAGGGCAAACATAATATCTTGCTTTTAGTAGTTTTCTCTATTTCAAAGCATCAATACAACACTCTCTTAGTTCTGGAACTCTTCAATGAACAACACAGAACTTCTTTCATCATTCCTCTCCCTCGAGCAACGGGTCTGAAATTATATTGGTTCACAGAAAAGAAGAATTACAGATGATATGTAGTACCACTGAATGATCCAGTGGTAAAACTTCCAGCCTTATTCCCAGTTCACCTGATTGTAAATGGATCATTTGAGCTGACAGATCAAAGGTGTCCAACATTCTAGATGTTGGAAGTTGAATTCCAAAATTCAGCTCCAGTAGCTGATGTGGATAGCCACACCTGTCCAGGCATCCAGCTGGATTTAAACATATTTTGGATTAAGCAGCAAGTAAACTCCAGAGCTATTGCTTCCACATCAAATGCACCAATAATTACTTTATGGTACAACAGTATTAAAGAAGAAATTTATTATTATTACCAACAGTGGTACATGCTACACTTTAGCCATTAGACTGAAACCTGTAAATGTTCCACATGAGAAGATCTCGTTAAAATTAATGACAGTCTTTTTGGTACAAGCATATTTACTACTCTCTTGTGATTGACATTTTAAAAAGTATTTTGCTTAGCTTTTCCTATTCTTACTATAGTTCAGTAGAAAGGATTCTCTTCCAAAATTATTCACATGAAGGGGTGGGGAATTACAGAAATGTTTTAAATAAATAAGCTTTGCAACAGAGTACTGTAGAAGTAAAAACCCCAAATGGTGGCTGCTTTGTGGATTTAACAGCTAATCTAATTCTTGTCCTTGTTCACTGGGCTGGCATCAATCTCTTCTCTCATTTTCAGTTAGTCATACTTAACATGCTTTGTTTGCCCATGCTACCTTTGAGTGGTTTTTTTGTGGGGCATGCCAGAGTTCAGGGTTGGGTCTGTGATTCTTATGCATCTGGAATACAGCTAATTGAGAATAAATATCACTCTTGGAAAATGCCAATTAGGTTTAGTGAAGCTGCTCTTGAGGAAACGAATTTACTGTCCTCACCTAACAATAAACAATCCTGAAATGGTCCCAGACTCCTTTGTTCATATTTCTTTTAAATGAAGAAGTTCAGTGCTTTGGGTCAAAATGGTACTTCTTTTATTTTTTCATGTATTTGTGAAAAAAAAAAGGTAAATCTAAAATTCCAGATTGAGCAGAACGTTTTATTATTTTTTAATTGAGTTGATCCAATGTGACAATTTTACCACATCATCACTGTACAAAATTTTTGTGGCTCTTTCAATTTTAGAGTAATAAAATACAAGGTATTTTTATTATTATGCATTTTAGTAATAGTAAGAATTCAATTCTAGCTAATTACAGGATTATTGTGCTTTGACTGTACAAAAGTCAGAGCAACTTCTCATTGCTTCAGTCTTTAATTTTTGTTTTAGGAATGACATAAGTCACAAGTATTTGGTTTGCTTTCTCAAATGCATTTTCTTGTACTTTTTCCTACCTGGGCAATTAGGATATTTGATTAGTGTCAATGACTTTGATATGGAAGAGTTTATATCTCCTGCAAAACAGACACATTACTCAGTTATGAAAACCAAGTGACTTCAGGAGGATAAGAAAGTAGGAAATGTATTTTCCAATAGATACAAAGCCAAATATTTAAGTGAAACAAATACAAGGCCTCCAGAGAGTTGTTTATGTTATAGCTATAGGAGAAAAAGCAATAAAGTGAACACTTTAGGTGTGCAGAAACAATCTGTCACACAACAGACACAAGGATGTTGGCATACCTGCAGATATCTATTTTCTGCATCCACTCATAGAATTCCCAGGATCATCCTCCTCTATGCTATTGATTTCTGTGCTATTTCTTTGATAGATGCAGGTGTCTCACGATGTTCTATCATTGCGTGTTTATAACCTTGCCATTTCAGCGTGGCAGAGAGCTGTATTAATGATGAGGGCAGAATGAAAGGTAAATGTTTAATTGTACTGAGTGGAATCCATCACATGTCTGATAACCTGATGCATTCCTGATGCCATTTAATCACAGTAGGGAGGTATTTCCTAACTTTAACAGATGTTTGCTGAGTTTCCTCAGCTTGTCTTTCCTCAATAGAAAATTGTGGAGTTTAGTCCACTGTGTGTCAACGTGTAGTTTAAAAATACTGTGCTTATTTCAACCAGCTCTTTACTTCTTTTCCTGACCACTCACATCTACATTTTTTCAGCAGCTCATTTGACTAGAAACAAGAAGGTAAATCAGTTGTTGCAACTAGCATTTCTGTTTTATTGCTATTAAAAGTGTGTTGGCTTTTTCAGAGAGAATTTAAAAGCTCCTATATGCTTCCAAAAGTATTCTCCTTTTTATCAAAGATCTGATTAATGGGGAGAGTAAAAGCATTTTCTACTTTTTACAAGCTCATCAGGTATTTTGTTTTTGCTGATAAAGAAATCAAAGCAAATCAGATCCAAAAGACTGTGGGCTTCACTATACATGGGAGAAACACCAAACTTCAACAAGACTAATCCAGGTTAGCCATCAGGTTAGAAAAATCTCAACCCAAAACAGTAGAGGTAATGAAGCACTGGAATGGATTGCCTAAAGTTGTAGTGCTCACATCCTTAGAGGTCTGGATTAGACAAGCATCTGTCAGTAATGATGCACTCACTCCTACCCAAAATCCCCCTGTGAGTAGGAGAGTACATGACCTTATGAGAGTCTATATAGTAATATTTTTTCCACAATCTGTGGTAAGTATTGCTCTTCCTAACTGTTAGGCAGAATACAAACAGCAAAACCCAGAGCAGTGAGCACTAAAAAACCTAAGATTTTTGAGGTAGTTTTTCTTTTAAAGTTCAGGTCTAGGCATCTAATATAATTACCGAAAGCAATTCAGGTCTGTTAGCCAAAAATTATGTTTTTCAAATATCTGCTTCAGCTGCAGCCTGCCTTTAGAGGATCTAACCAAAGTGTTAATGATATTAACAGTCCCTGGAGCACCTCAGCTTTGGCTGCTGTGCATGCTCAGTTGCTTTTCTGCACTGGTGGAGTGTGGAGCGTTGTGCCAGCCTGCCTCCAGCACCTGCTGAGGCTCCCTCTTACCCTGTGTGAGTGGTACCATCACACTGTGCTTACCAGCCCAGGCTCAGCAAAACAGTGATGTGTGCTGATGCTGTGCAAAGCCTAGCTGGAAACAGAGATGTGTTGTTGCTCTGTTGAGAGAAACGAAGACAATATTTACAGATTAAATAGCATAGCAAAGACAGTGGAAGGTCAAGCCATTGTCAGGGAAAGCATGAAAAGGGTCAGTGCTCTACATATGCTTCTCAGGAAGAATGATGTGTTTATACATCCGAGATATGTGACTTGATAGCTGTAAAACTAATTCCACTTTCTCTGGGCAGCAGTCTGAAGGACCAGGCCACATTTGCCTGATCCCTGGTGCTCCCTGCTGAGAGGTGGAGCTGACTGGAGGTTGTGGCAGGTGCTGGAGAGGCTGATGGGAGAGGGGGGATATTACACACGGCAGGCATGAGGCAATGACAATGACTGCCAGGTCTGTGTAGGTGGGAGTGGAGTCTGTGAGAGTGCCATGAAAGGGGATGTATTGGAAGAGAGAAAAACCACCATCCCCTGCTGCAGCTTTTGACATGGAATATTTTTCTCATACCTCTCTAAATTACCAGAGTAAGACTTCACAGGATCTTTTCTCCCTGAGTGGAAGTTCTTCACAGAACTAATTCAATTTCTGTACTTGTTAAAGGACGAGAGGGACTTCCTCTTAACGGGACAGGTGTCTAATAATGCAGGTACAGTGCAGCTGCAGTGATCCATTTCCAGCTAACTAGCTCCAACACCAAAAGCTGTGACAGCCTAAATCTTATGTGGGAAACATAAGAGGCTGGGCTGTTTGCTAGTGCTGAATTCCACAGTGTTGCTGGAAAACTGCTGCCAGCTCCTGAACGGACTCGTTTAGGGCAAGCTCGGACACTGCTGCTCTTGGCCACAGTGCAGTGACTGGCATCAAGACATACACTGCAAGGTACATTCTCTTGCCAAATGACAGCAGGATCAGTTGACTGCTGACTGGAAACAATGAACAACACATCTATTAAATACTTGCATACCTCCTTAAACATTGCAATGGGCATTATTACATTATTAGAGCAAGTACTGTGTACTTCAAGAGGAGAAAGAAAGAAGATGCAATGTTGAGAAAATCAAGTAATTATTTGAACTTTTCAGTTCCTTATAATATTGAAATCTCATTGATTTAACAGGACCTAGGGAAATGATAGATATTAGATCTATTTTGGGAAGACTGTGCTCATCTCCTTCCTTGTCCTGCAAACATGCAGTTGGCTCCTAAAGACACGTAAGGCCAATACTTTTTCTTAGCAATATAAGATTATGCAGTCCATAATATACTGAAGACACCTTATTTTATCTGTCAGTTGGTAAATTTAACTTTTAAATTAACATAATGCATTAGCATAAAATCTTGACCTTCTGCCTTAAAATCTATGATCTCAAAAATCTGATTGCACTAATATCTTTTAAGGACATTGGCTACTTAAACAATTTTATTACCTTGTCTGTTCATACTTCAAACTAACATATTAATACATTACTCATTTCACTTTTTTATTATCCCATTAATAAAACTATAAGCCCTCCCATGTTAAAGTCTTTTATTTATTTCTGTTACATTAACCCACAAAACTTAACAAGATAGGCCTTTCAGGAGCTAATTGGTCTTTTATTTAGAATTATAAGATTGGGACTCACTTGCCCAAGCTTCATGGCTGGGATTCATCTCCCAGACATTTAAGTCTGTTCTACACAATCAAATGCCCATCTGAGATCTGCATTTCTAGAACATATTTGTTGTTTGTATCTACAGGTTTTCAAAGCCCCCTAAAGCTGATGGCTTTCTTTCATACCTATGGGGTTTTTCACACATATCATGCTTCCACCTGCATGTCTAAGCTTTAAGCTTTGCCCCAGTCACACTGTGAGGTGACTTATGCCAAGTTCTTGCATGCCATTGTCACCTATCAAGCTCTTACATTCCCTGACTGGCTCATGCTGGCATGTTTAAATCAGAGGCCTGGAAGAGGCAAGAAGGCTTCAGCCCTGATAACTGAGGTCCACACACACAGTGGTCCCTCTGGACCATTGCTATCCACACAGCTGAGGAGAAATAGGAGACAATGACTTCAGAGACCTTTTACATTACCTGCTTGTCTCCCTTAAGGCAAGCAATGAAATGATCCGGTGCACTTTCTGCTGCTACCACCTGTCTGCCAGCTAGTCTTGATGAGTTAATACCCTCCTGAAATCTCTGGGATATTTGTAGATCCTTACAGGGTGCTGAGCAATTCATTAGCTTCTTCATGGACAGCAGAAAATGAATACAGATTGCTGAATGCCTACTCTTGGGAGCAGGTAATCTCAGGCTCAGATTGCCCACAGCCATGCCATCATCCTTGAGTGGGTTGTTGTCACAAATATGCATACACACCTCTCTCTCAGGCTGCTCCTGATTTCTCTTCAACACTGGGACTAGAATATAACCCCCCTTCTCTTTTTCTTTTTTTCCTTTATTTTTAACTGAAAATTAGGACAGCTTTCTCTCTCCCAGATTCCTTCTGTCTCCTCTACAGCCTCAGTGCATAGAGAGGCATCTCTGAAGGACAGTACATGTCACCTGCCTGAGATGAGAAACCTGATCTGTAGCCACCTTGGACTCCTGGAACATGCTGTTTTGACACACCAGATATTCTGTATGTCCCCCTGCCTGCAGTGCAGGCTGTCTTCTGAAAAGCAAGCAGTTCAAACTGGATTGCAGTATCCTGAAAGTTTTATGTCATGGGTCTGCAAGGTCTACAATGTTATTTAAGGATATCTCTAAGAACAACAGCTTTGATCACGTATCATAACTTGTCTCTGTAGTAAGCAGAGTTTTTTACACAGGAACTTGCAGGAAAGAATGGA
Source organism: Notiomystis cincta (assembly GCA_013398075.1). NCBI lineage: Eukaryota > Metazoa > Chordata > Aves > Passeriformes > Notiomystidae > Notiomystis > Notiomystis cincta. The sequence goes on along the minus strand of VZRX01005113.1, from coordinate 145,380 downwards.
ATTATTTCAAAACATAAACTGATACTGAAACAGGGCACCCCAGGAATGTGGGGAACATCTCAAAATTATAAACAATTATATTAAAGCAATAATATATATTCAAAATTTTCTAGTTTGTTTGTTAAATGTTATGCTTTGTGGTGTGTTTTTGTACAATTATTGAAGCAGGCATTAGGTTACTTATTAGATGTATAGCTTCATATCCAGTGACTTTTTAAGCCTTCATCTTTTGAATAATTACTATGTTTGTAAATAAACAGCAAGATTTAAATAAATGTAAATTGGAGAAAAAAACAAGATATATCACAAAGATAAAACTTTTAGTCCCTTTTAAGGAGGGGTTTCTCTCAAAGACTTAATCTTTAATTAAATTTATGTATTTTATTTATAGTTCCTTTTATTATTTTTTCCAGAACATGCTGACACAGCAGTGGTTTTGCTAACAGAATCTGTGGTATTACTATAATAAATATTATGACAAAACCCCCCTCTGGACTATTTCCCTAAGCATTAGCATTTTGAGAGTACATTTGGGTTTGACCACCATGAATTCATGCATTGTATATTTGACCGTAAAATCATTGTTGTTAAAATATATGGCCTTAATGGATCTGCACTGGCACAGGAAAGCCAAAGACAGAGCTAACAAAGAAGGAGGGAAAAGGAGAGATCTGGAAGTATTTTGGCATAGAGCAGAGCTCCCGTCAACAGCTCACCAAACTTACATTGTCCAGTGACTGAAATGATGTTACTTGGTTTTGTTTGCTTGGTTTTTGTTGTCATTGTTGTTGTTTAAATTTTGGAGTATTTTGTTTGTTTGTTTTTGTAATTAACTCCCTTGCAGTCTCACTTTTGTTTCTGCTAAGTCTGCCATCGGTACCTCTTTCCCATCATTAGCTATGAATTTACTTAAATGAAGCAAGGTTTGAGATGGAGCAGGTTCAGGAAGAGGGTGTGTCAGCAAGCAGATAAACAAGCAAACAAACACAAAACCCCCTGGAAGGCCAAGCACTGAGAAAGAAAGGCTCCCTTGGTGCCAGACAGTAGTCTAGGCTGGGATTCACGAGCAGCTTTATGCACTGACTCATTCATTTAACAACTGCGCATAAACAGGCTATGTTTATGACTAAGTTTAAGTATCTTTAGACTTCATGTAACTATTTTCTTCTCCATTGGGGAGCTCCTATCTAAGCTCCCAGACAGCTACTGTAACTGAATAGAAGGATGATGAAGGTGGCAGAATGTGACACATCTGTAGGAGAAAGGGCATATTTATCTTGTGTGTGGTTGAGATCTGCCCCTCTTTACAGAATAAACATATTTAACAAATGAAATATAAGAGATGAAGGCAAATGATAATGGCTGAAAACAAAGGAGTAATGTTTCACAGAGTGATGCTGAGAGTAGAAGGGAATCTAGGTATAGGAAAGCACAGATAGAATGCTTTTGGGAGAGTTTATCACAACAGAAGAGAGGGTAAGAGGCAGTAAGCAAAGGCTAGCAATGTCTCAGATTGGAAAGAATTCATGGAGGACATTACTTATCTTCTCCTCTTTCCTTCCCCAAAACCAGCACTACCAAAGCACAGTTTTGGAATAGAGCCCAAAATGAATAAGGAAATGGCACAGTTGAATAGGCCTCTGTGTAAATGTTTTTTGTTCAGAGAGAGATGAGAGACAGTCTTACTGTGTCTTGATAGGATGGATGCAGAAGTGTTGATCATATGTTGATCAAGGTTGTGAGATCAAGAGATTTTATGAGGAGGTTTTGAGCACAATCAAAATACTGGCACACTTCTCAAAACAACATAGCTTAAATTCAGGATTCTCTCTTCTAGGTGGTTGCAAAAAGGAGAATTGCTCTGAATAAGCAAAGTTTTTCAGGTACACAAAAGCCTTTCCAAGTTTCTTTTGTCTTCAAAAAAAGCAGTTTCTTAGGAGCCATTTCGATTCTTCAGCTGACTAAGAATACCAAGACTGGTATTGTATCCCTGCACTCAGGGCAAAAAGCTGTGAATTTTCTTTAAAAGTAAGAGAGAAAAGAGAAAAATACAGAAAGTGAACTAGCATTGTCCTATTTCAGGTGACATGAAATCTGTACAACAGAAATTTAAGGAAGTCAAAGGAAGGGTGATGGATGATTTCAATATGGTTGATCTTGACATGAAGGGTTTCATGATCTTCTAGGTCTATTTTCTACAGTTCTACAAAATTGTGATGAAATATAGATACTCATGGGCTTGGAAATTCTGAAAAGGTGCCAATACAGTTGACAGGAGGGGTTATTTTAATTATTGGTTTGGTGGTGGGGTTTTTTTTGGGAGGGGGTACTGTTTGGTTGAGTTTTTCTTATTGCCAGTTGTAAACATATGAAGTTAGATGCAACACACTTTCAGCAGTGTTTTATGATATTGTAGGATAAGTTTTTAATACTTCTGAAAATAAAACAGATAGGGAAGAGAAAAATAGTACCTTTCTTGAACCTGAAAATTCTGAGAGGATGTGAAGAAAGCAGTAGATGATGGAGTAGTAGAGACAGACTTGTCTACAGATGATTTTTCCTCCACTACTGGTATAATTGCTGAATTTAAGATATTTTCCCTGACTGTATCTTAGAAGGAAATTTAAGTACTCTCTGTCAAGACAGGAGCAGCACCTGGAGCGATTGTTAAAAAAGATGTCTAAGTACAGTTGGATAATATCAGGATCAAAGCAACAAATGAATAGGCAAAAGGATGAGCCAGAAAACTGAGAAAAAAAGTGGTAAGGTTTCATTCTTAATGACTTTTTCCACAGGGAACACTCCTTGGAATAGACCATGAATGATCCATATGAATAGAGACAGAATGGTCAAAGAGATGTTACATTCGGAACCCAACCTGCCTCACTGACATGCAAAGAACAAAAGGCCTCGTTCAGAGTCTTGGAGGGAGTTTTTGGGAGTGCTAGGACACACTTCTCCAGCCCAGGTGTGTACCACCAGCTCACTTATCTACCACTGAAGCAGCTGCAGGTACCCCTGGGTCCTCCCAGCAAAGCCCCAGTGCCCCTGGCAGCTGTGGGAGCCAGAGTGCCCCGAGTCCCTCAGGAAGAGCAGAGCATTGCCAACATCTGGCAGGCTGAGCTGTACAGCTTGGAGGAATTAAACCACCAATTAAACCTTTCTCTCAGCTCTCACAGGGGGCTCTGCCTGGTCCTCACCACGACTCAGCCATTCAAGTGTCAGGTGAAGCAAGGTTTATTGAGTGTCCTGTACTGGATGTGGGGTACCTGAGTGGCCAGAAAGGTAAAAATGCTGTGAAAAACATTGCTTTGGAGAAAGCAGAGGTGGCATGATTTACTTATGGAAAGAGAAAATGGAGCTGTTAGCAGCCTTTACTTTGCCTTGACTCATTATACTGTTCTGTGCATTTTGGTCAAAGTTCATGGAAATCAATATATTTCTGGAGTGTTTTGATGGACTGACATTTTCTAACGTGAAGAAAAACCCAATTAATTTTATCAGAAGTGCCATCAACTCGTGGGAAAATTTTAATGGTTTTCTACAGAGTGGGGATTTTATTATGTGTTTTACTGTTATTTAGAAACAATAGCAAAATTTAATGTGTTTTCACTTGAGAGTGCTAGCCTCCCACACTTTCTTTTTAAATCCAGTCTACCACAGACTGCTTCTCTGAAACATTGTGCTTGTTCTTTTTTGCCTTATTTAGGTCTAAGAAGCATTTGTCAAGTAGGCAAGTCAACTCTATCTCTTGCTGATGGCAAGTGTTTTCTGCAGGTTTTGATTTCCTGCTGTGCACAGTGACTGATACTGCACCTTCACCCCATCACTACCTTGACTGGCAGCAGTGGAGAAAAAGATTTGTACAACTAAATAAAATATTTGAAAAGAAATACACCCAAGTCTGGGTGCTTGAGAAGGGGAAGAAACAGCAAAACATTCTGGATTTATGAGGGGCTGTTAAGGGTATTGTACAGGTTTGCATGAGCAGTTACATAATTTAGTTGCTCTCATGCGATATTCTGGTTTATATTTACAATACAGAGAGAGTGAACTGCACCCAACTGTATTAAATAGAACTATTTTTTATCAGGAGTTGCTAGTGACAATATTACTCTAACAGCTTGTGCATGTCATCAGAACCCAGAGGTAAAAAATATAGCACTCTTTGGATGTATTTGATTAATTCATAATAACTAGATGGCATGGCACCTAATGAAAATTTACATTAGGCAGACACCCAGTGTAAATTTCACCCCTTTTTAGTCTTACATCCTCTCTTGGTTGGCTTAATATACCTGCTCTGGTATTTTGGAAAATATTATTTTTTATGAATTCTTATGAAATTAAAATATCTAGGGAGCTTAGAAGTATTTTTCAGCAGGAAAATAATTAATAACACTACTGAGAATTAGTTGTTTACTTTAAAGTCAGCAGGATCTTGTTACTATTAGCAGGTTTGGAACAATGACTCAGAGAAATGGTAAAAAATGGTTTCTTAGAGTCTGAGTCTACAAACAGGAATGCACTTGCCTAAATTTATATAAGCAACTTGTTTCACTGGAAACCCTCCTAAACCTGAGCACACATGTAAGCATTTGTAGAAGAGGCCCTCATTTTGGTTATATCTGACTGAAATAAAAAAAAACCCCAACTTTATTGAACTTTTTCTGAAATTTAAAAATGCCCATGAGTGCCAGATAAAATGTAAGGTCAGTTCCCATTTTTGCTGAAAGTAGGTTGACCTTCCTTAATGAGAATAGCATTGTGTTTATTTTAAATAATTTTAAGGGAAAGTGTTGGGGAGCTTTAATGGAATGTGCTTTCTAATAAAAAGCAGTAACACTGATTTTACAGCACCTTGCATTGTAGGTCCTGTAGTGTCTTGTGTTAGTCTCACATAACCCTGAGCAGAAAGGTACTTTTGTATTGGTTTTGCAGGAGGCTGAGAGAGAAAGAGATGTGCAATGAAAATACTGAATAGAGCCCCAGTGCTAATGGCTGCTCACAAACTTATTCCCACACATACAGCCCTTCTTCCATGCTTAGTACCAAGTTTCTTTGGATATACTTTCATGACTGACAATTAATACCTGTGATGAAGGCAACTGTAGCTCTCATGTGGCAAACTATTCTTGGTTAGAGAATTCTTACTCATAGCTTCAACTTCTCATTGTTTTAAAGAGGACTTAATAACTCTGCTCAAAGCCAACCCTACCCTTCAGAGATTGTTGATTCAGTCCCTATTTGAGTGATGGAGATGAAAGCTGATAGATAAAGGGATAAGCTTTATTTTCTGGATGGAGACTAACAAGCTCCATATTTATCTGAGCCCTGATGTTTGCCAGATGGATTAATGCAAATGTATGGAAAATAATTATTAAATATTTTCATTAGCACAGTAATAATAACAACAGAATTCAGATCTTCTGCCTTTCACTGCTTAAGATAAAAAGTATTTCTGTAGTCTTAACTTAATGTGTTTTATTTAGAAATACTGGTAAATTCTGCATCAATTTTTGTGCCTATTTTCAAAATCTGAAATTGTTACAAGCCAAAAGCTGAACTGAGAATTCTGAACAGTGCTTATAATTTCCTGCCTCACACAAATGTTTCATTAAAGTGTATGAGATTTTATAAAGAAAATTATCTATTTGTATGTAAATTTGATTTTCATTTCTAGTAGACTTTGCTACAGAATGGCCAAGCTTGGGTGAAATACCATAATTAAACAAGTAATACATATTAGTTACTTCCCAATTATGCTATTCTAAACTTACACAGTTATACTGATGAAAAAATAAATAAAACCACGTCAGATAATTTGGAGGTAAATATATTCAGAGATTGGTTTTTATTTTCAGTGAAGACTTCAAATAAATAGATTTAGAATAATTTTTGGTATGCTTGACCAGTGTTAAAATTAGCAGATGTTTATTACACCAAAAGAGAGCCTTTCAAGCAAATAATTCCATTTAAAATATTAAGCACATTTTCCAGTTTCTGTTGTTGGAGGTTAGGGTGGCATGTTTGATTAATGGGCTGTTTTATTGGTGATGCAAATAATGCACAATATCATATGACCCATATGTTGTAGATTAGAAAGGTATTAAACTTACCTTGGTACTAAGTGAAAAATCTGAAATATCCCTCTGGTAAAATTTCTTTGCCTATATATCATTTCAGAGGAAAAAGACATGTCGGCATTGCTTGTATTTATGCTTTTGATAAATTACATGCCATGTTTACTTAGTTTTAGTATCAAAATTTATTCTCCTTCATACTTTTGCTTCTCTTTATTTGTCAGGTTCCTCTAGCAAGTGTGCAATGAGCAGCAAGTGAGTGAAACCCAACCGTGTGTCACCTGTCACGAGCACACAACATAGAGGAAAGATGATGATGTCTAATTTTTCACAAAATAATCTTGGCATTTATTAACATTTATTTAGATTGGTGTAAGCTACAACAGTATAAGGAAGGCATGTGCATTAAGGAAGCACTTTGAGAAGGATCCTCAGCAAAGCCCCAAGCCACAGAATGGAAATTCACCTTGTTCCAAATTGCATGGGAAACTTGAACAACAGGTTGGGGTCTATTTAAAGATTCACTGAGGTTCTGGGACCTTTGGGTAAAGTTTAGTTGGGAAATAATGGCCTGACTTATGATTTTATCTGGAAACGGTATATAAAAATCCCAATTAAACCCCGAAATGGATGAAACCCAGTGCTTAAGATGAATTTTAGTTTAAGCTTTTGAATTCTGTTAAAGCTGAATGGTAGATTGGGAATCAGAAGGTACGCTGGAGCTTTACATGCACTGCAAGGCAATGAAACTGCTAAATTTCTTGTTATTTGCACCAAGTATGTACCTGACCTGGAGCAAAATCTGGCTTTCAGAAGTATCTGTTCCAGGGCCAAAAAAATGGCTACTTTTTCTGGTGATTAAATTCCAAATGAGAACTATCCCTCAGAGGCACAAAGCAGCCTCCTCATAAAATTTCATCTTTTCCTGCCAGTAAAGTAGGCCTGATTCTTCTTCCTTTGTTTTTCCTCTAAATTTCTGTTGGGTTTGGTAACCTGGGATATGCTTCCTTACTGGTTGTGAACACCCCAGATGAGGATTTCTTCTGATAAAAAAACACTTTCAAATGGGACTTTCAACTACAAATATAAAATGCACCAGCACATGGGACAATGCAACCCATTTCTAGAATTTTTGCTCAGACACAGGTGAAAATAACCTGACAACTCTCCTTATTTAGAGCAAAATGTAAACGGATGTGATTTCCTACACAAGAAGTCACTTCCGAATGAAGAGAAAATATACTTAAAATCTTTAATGTGCCTCATCAGTATTTTTTTATGTTATTCTCCAGTATTGCCATCAGGCAAAAGAGTGCTAGAAAAGCTGATTTGATCCAGTAACTGCAGCTGTCTTTGAGGGCAAGAGCTCCATACCAAAATTTAGCCTGTGGATTCAGCTGAAAATGAACTCTTCAATAAAGACTGGAGTCACAGCTCATACCCCGGAGTCATAAACCATCTCTGTTTGCCATCTTGGTCAGCAGCACCCTAAGGAAGCAATCCCTCCAGGGTCTGCACCCCTTTGAGACCATTGCTTTTGTCTCTCACAGGTTCCCTTTCAGACTGTGTAGCAGTAGCTTCTCCTGAGATTTACTGGTGAAAATTGTCCTGTGCTTGAGCTGGTCCAGGCAAAGAAAGTGTTGAGGGGCAGAACTTTGGGCTGAATTCAATTCCTTGAAATTTCATTTTTCTAGCTGTGCTAGTTCTACCACTCTCTTTGCAAAACACTTCATCTGGAAATAATTATCTGGGCCCTGCTCCTGCAAACACAGTCCATGTGCTGCACTGCATTCAGTAGACTGCTTCAAGGAAATCAGTGGGTGTGTTTGAAAGGTTAAGTTTGTAGGTGCTGACAGCATTGGGACCCTAGTCACCACAAAAGGATGTTAAAATACCAAGGGGAGGGGGGAATCCAAAGGGCATCCTTAGCCAGAGTTCCTGTTTTCATGCAAATGTGCTTAAAAATAAATTAAAAAAAAAAAAAAAGAGGAGAAATATAGTGAGAATGTATTTTATGGTAAGTAGTCCTTTCTCCCTAGGATGCCTTTCATTATTTTCCAGAAGGATCCAGCCATGCATTAAGCACAGGATTAGTTTTCTCATCTTGGTAGTGTTGTGACAGTTTAAAAAAAACCCTCGTAACTAATGTAGCCTCCATACATTACAGAGTGATTGTGTCCAAAGAACAGACATTGACAGGTTTGAAATAATTATGTAAATTTTTTCTAGAGTTCTATTTAAAAGCACATTTTTCAGGCTTAAAAGAAAAAAGCACCCTCAACCAACCCTTAGTGATTGCTGAGGAAGCTTTACCTACATGCCTACATTAAACCTAGCACAATATGCTATAAAAACCTCATTACACATCCAAGCTGTCTTTGTATCAGCATTAAATGCGCTTCCATACACATTCTGTAAATTACACACTTATAAATTACTCATTTGTAATAGCTGCAGGCTGACGGCTACAGTGAAAATTATATGTTTTTTTAAAACTTAGGTTTTTGTGATGTGCTTTTTGCTTATCTGAGCACCTGATGATCCTGCCATGACTGTCAATGGAAATCAAAAAAGAAAAGACATAAGGAAATTTTCTTGATACCTCTTTATTTCCCCCCATGATTAGCTCTACAATAATCAAGTATTTCTCAAACAAGAAATTTCTAGTGGCAGACATGGTCATATTTTTATCCTGTGTATTTCTGCTGAAGTTAGTGTTGAATAGTTATCAATAATTCAATAATACAGCATGCAGAAATCTGTTAAAATAGCTTAAAAGAGCAAAAGGTATTAAACTGCTTACTTTTTCTTCATGAGGAATCATAACATGTATCTAACTCCTTGGAACTGTTAGGATCAGGGTTCCCTCACAACAAACTGTGGGCACTTTAGTAGGCATATTAACCTTGTCCTTAGCTATCACACCTTGCTGTGTCCTTCAGCATCATTCACCCAGATCTTCTGGTCCACTTGGAAAAGGGTCCTTCAAAATGACTTTCCATCTTTCAGGAGAGGCCTCTCTGCAGCTCCCCTTAAGCCAGGGGTACGCTGTCAAAAGCCTTGGAGAAATCCAGGAAGGCAATGTCCACTGCTTGCCCCACATCAGCCAAGAGGGTTACTTTGTCATAGAAGACAATCATGTTTGTCAAGCAGTATTTGCCCTTGTTGAATCTGTGCTGGATTTTCCCAATCCCATGCTTCATCTGATTTGGGATGGCCCCCAGGAGGATCCATTCCATAACTTTCCCACTGGGCGAGGATTGATGGGCCTATAATTTCCTTGGTCCTCCTTTAGCCCTTTTTGTAGATGGTGTGACAGATGGTATGATATCAGCCTTCTTCTTGTCTTCTGAGGTGTTTCCTGATCTCCACAACTGCTCAGAGATTATGACAGCAGACTCATGAGATGTCAGCCATTTCTCTTAAAACCCTTGAATGGACATTGTCCAGGCCCATCGATTTGTAAGGGTCAAGCTCCTGTAACAGTTCACATACCAATTTTTTCTTCACTGACAGTGGGTTTGTGTTTGCAAATGAGTGAATGATGGAAGCCTGAGAAGCTTGTATGTGAAGCAGAACTCTTTTTCAAGGACCAGGTCTACTTGCATGGGCACCTGAAGTAGGCTGACAAATCATTCCACTTATTTTCTGTATGTATTTCTAATAGTTTCAATTTTTATTAAACACACTGATACCCTGTTCATACCATACAGGAATTTGTTATCCATGAATACTTTAATTTTAGTGGGAGGCATTTCTTTGAAAAGCCTCATTTTTTCCTCACAAATACTTTGAGAATGTCAAATTCGTATTTGAATCTTAGACTTGGAAATTAGCTTTAAAATTGTACGTATTCACTAGAAAAATAGAAGTGTACAGTGTGACTTAAGGCTCTCATCTGAAGCCTTGCACTGTCTTTTCAATAATCAAATACACAGAAAGTGTTCAGAAAGCAAAGATGTACAAAACCAACAAAAGCTCCAAGGTAGCAAGATTGTTTTGGACAGATCAAAAGGTAACCTGCAGCTAGAGTTACAAATTGAGGGAAATAGTGAACTTTTCTTCTGGCCCTAATGTCCGCCAGTAATGAACTGCAACTTTTGGAAACAAGCCCAAATATTCATTGGGCTATTTGTGTAAAACCTGAGATGGCTTATCTAGGGCTATTTTCTTTGAGTTATTCTCCACTTGTGATCATGCATTGCTAAGTAATATTTTCTGACTTTATAATTGTCATATAGACAAGAGTTCATGAAAGAGCAGGCTGGTGCTTAGATCCAGGATTGCCCCAGTCAGACCTTTACAGTTTGATGTTTGCACTGTAAAATCCAGGTGCCTCACTTTTATTATAAAATTTATATTGGGCCTTTGCTGCAATGAACTTTCCCACTTTCCACTCCTACTTTTATGTTCATATTGAGAAGGATTCTATTTTTGCTTTAAATATATCCAGCTACCAGCCTCTACTTACTGTTGCAGCTCACTCTTTATTGTTGCATTTGATCCTTCCTTCTAACAAACATTTGCATTTGCAACTTAACTTCAAAATACATCATCCTTCTGCAGTTGTTTGGGCTCATTTTCTACCACAATTTAGTTAATTGTTACCTAGTAGGTATCAGAAACTTGATGTTTAATAATTTTCCCCCTCCATCTCTGTGCATATGGTGATGGGAATGGGGAGGGATAATGTATTATTTTTTAAGGTGTTTTGTAAAATGAATGGATTTTTCTAGCTCCCCCAGTGGGGGTTCTTTTTTGTTTCTGAGGTCGTCAATGAAGAGTCTGGAAAAAACTTCTTGAAAAATAAATTCAAAAGCTCCCCACTCTCTGTAAGAACAGCAACACCTTTACAGAGACAATAGGTGATACTCTGATAATCAGTTTGAATGGAGAGTGACAATAATGCATTTGCACCTTGACTATTCTATGATTTTATCACATGAGAACATAAGAAAATTTTTTTTTAGTAAACCAACAATTAAATATATGTGTGTTTTCATCCTTGTTTCATGTTCTACTAAAGCCAAAGCACATTTTGTGTATGTTTTCTCCAAGAATCAGAGTGAAACACAACCACTTTCTCCTCTAAGCAGGGAAATACTTGTGTGACACCCAATCCCCTCTTGTCCATATTAGCTCTGTTTGCTATTCATTAGTCTATGACTAATGAAGCCTTATGAAACCATGTGAAGTACCCATTTCAAGTAATGAAACAGGCCAGAATAAGTTGTGTGGTTCTATCTCAATATTTCAGTGAAGGTGAAATCTGGGGAATCCTTGCTCACTGCTTTCTATAAGTATTGAAAATATTTCTCCCAACAGCTGAGTAGAAGTTGATTTAGGGGACACTTCTTCCTGAGCTCAAATGATTAATGTGCAACAGAAGTGAATTCTTGAATCCTCATGGCAAGAAGGCTTATGGTAAGAAATCTAAGATTTTGATTTTTCACTTCGATTCCCTTGCTTAGGATTAATATTTTATCTGTTTGAATAAGTTTGCTCCTTTTTATGAAGGGAATGATTAATTTTGAGGTGGATAGGGTGTATTTCAAAGGCTACTGATAACAATTAAAGACCTCAGTGATGATTTGCTGTGATTATGCTAAAAATAGATTTTTTTATAAGAACATAATCTTACAACTTTTCTCAAAAAGTACAGACTCGAATTTCATTTAGAGGAAATATATTTTACAATAAAGTCCAAGAAAAATTAAGTTCTTTAACGGTTGTAAATCAGTTTATAATATTCAACTTGAATGAAAGTTATGCCTACTTGAACCTGCTGAGGTCCTGCCCAGTTATGTTTACAAGAATGACTAAAAAGTACTTTTACATGCTGCAGAATCTTTATTTAGAAATGTAAATTTCTAAATAAAGCTGACTTGAAGCTTAAGTGCAGAGAGCATTTTAAGTTCAGGTTTCAGGCAAATGCAGCCTGACATTTTAGATGTTGAAATCTATGTGTTGATGCATGTTTAATGATCACAATGTAGGAACTGGGTCATTTTAGGCCAGTTCCTGTGAATGAGCACACATTCAAACCATAGCATTGCCACTAGAGTTTGGTACATAGTCTCCATATAGAATAAGTTGTTGGTAGAAAGAAGGCCAAATTTGAATTGTCTACAAATTCCCCTCATCTGAATATGCCGAAGTCAAAAGTCTACTTAAAAAAAAATATCTCCCAGGGTCATTAAGCATTTTGCAGAAAAGCTTTTCTTTGGGCTATATAGAGCATCTGTAGACTATATAGAGCTCTGCCTAAGACCCTGTTTGCTGAGCAAAGAGCTGCACTCAGCTTTACAGCACTCCACAAGGAAGCCTTAAAACAAATTAAAGAAGGGAATGCTGCTGGTGAAAGGAAGTAGCTTGCTCTGTAAATACATAACAACATAATACACTGCAGGCCCTAGAGAATACTTGGAAGGTAGGAGGAATATCACTGTCTGCTCACCACCCTGTTAGGCACTGGGTGTTCCCTAGGTCTCTTAGCATTCCCTGATGCTGGTGGCATACAGACTTAAGTGAAGTTTTGATCTGGCTGAGTATAGCCACTGTTATGTTCCCAGAATAAACCCATGTGAATTGTGTTTGCTGTGGTAAAGCAAAATAATTCTAGATTTGCCTTCTAATTCATGCTCCTCACTGTGCATTGTGCCTGTACAGTATTTGCAGTAAAGAATCTGTGAGTAGTGATTACTCACAGGTTGATTACTCATTTAAAGGAGATGCTCAAATTAGGCATTTGAGTTCTCTACATTAGGAGCAGAATCTTAGATGAATATCCTTCTGAAGAATCCCTGAGTATGCTATATGCAGCCTGTATGAAGGTTAGGGTGCTAATTCAGCACCCTGCTAATTTAAATTAGAACCAAAAATATTGTGAGTGATTGTCCCTGTAGCAAAGGTGTTTGTTGGCAATATGGTTTTAAATGTGTTGGCAGTACTGGGGACACTGCTTTATTTCCTTTGAGTATTCCATATACATAAAATTAATGCAGGGTAGCTAACTTGTGATGACTATAGATTGAGCAGCATAGGTAGCCTGGGCAGAACATGAAAGCTTCACCAGGGTCTGTGACTTTAGTGCATGGCCCAGGTTTGATGGTGTCACGCCCCTTCATCACTAGCTGATCCATTTCCAGTATTTCAGAGAGCTGGGCAAGGCTAAAGCCATTCTTAATTTTGAAGCCTTCAATCCATTTCTAATGAACAGCAGTTGTTAGACTTGTAATCATTTGGAAATGTAAAATACCTAGCCCATGCCTGCCTTAAGCAGACAATATTTTCTAAAGGGGATTTAGAATTGGTTTAAACTTTGACCTCAATGTAATTGCCTGGTAGTAGCTGTCTGACTGTGTGAATATTCCTGCTTGTGCTAACAAATTTTTTTTTTATCTGGCCTTCATATTTCATGCATATTAGCAATTCATAAATATGTTAGGGAATTCTCCAGACTATTCCTTTCCCTGACTATAGGTTCATGACAAAATGCTTGCCTGAATAAAATCTTAGTGGCAAGATTATGTTCCATATGTCTTAGAGAGAATTTTTTCCTTCTTTCTTCCCTACCCTTTGTGCTGGTTTCCACTGGAATAGAGTTTATTTTCTTCAGAGCAGCCAGTCTGGGATTATATTTTGGATTTGTGCTGTAAGCAGTGTTGATAACACAAGGACTTTTTTGTTACTGCTGAGCAGTGCTTACACAGGCTCAAAGCTTTTCCTACTCCTCACCCCACCCCACTAGCAAGGAGGTTGGGGATTCACAAGGAATTGAGAGGGGACATGGGCAGGAAGCTGCCCCAACTGATCAAGGAGATGTTCCAGATCATATGGCATCATACTTGGTGTATAAAGCTGGGAGAGAAGGAGGAAGTGGAGACACTTGGAGCTGTGGTGTCTTTTCAAATAACCATTATGAGGAGCAGAGCCCTGTTTTCCTGGGGATGATGCCTGCTCATTAGGAGTAGTGAATGAATTCCTCATTTTGCTTTGCTTATTTATGTGTCTTTTCCTTTCCTGATTAAACTGTCTTTATATCATCCCAAAATGTTCTCATTTTTATTCGTCTGGTTGTGTTCCCCATCCCACCAGGGAGTGGATGAATGGCTTTGTGGGGCTTAGCTGATGGCTAGGGTTAAACCATGACAGCCTCCTACTCTGTTTAAGGGCAATGTAACATCACTACAAAGGAAACTTTCTCTTTTACAAAGCATAAATCATTGATTTCCCCCCTACAACAACCAGCCCTTCCCATCTGGGAGGCCTTCCACATTTACCATTTGTGTTATAATCTCCACTGTATTTCTGCCTGCCGCATTGATTTATCCTTTGCTAACAAATCAGTTTGTATGAAAAAGCTGCTGCTCTCCCATTCAGTGTTTGATGAAATGTTTGGGTGCTCTATAAATCATACCTACAATATGAGCACATAGGAAGATGAAGTTAAGAAAGAATTTTTTTTTAAATAAAAATTTACATGTGTATTATTGAAAAAATCCAGTTTCACTGCTGCATTCCAGTGCTGATGAAATGTTGCTTTGGGGGATATATATAGGTTAGGCTGATGGAAAATCTTCACTTTAACAGTTTCCCTTTCCCATTCCAAATTATGGAACCTCTCATAGGAAATGTCAGGTAGTAGGTTTGGTGATGAAGAAACAGGTAAAGTGTTCATGTTAGGGTCCTCCCTACCTACTCTCCCATTTCTATAGGTAAGGAACAAAGCCTTAAAGCAGAATACAGAAAGACTGAAGAAGTGATTTTAGTTCCAAACACTCCCCAGTTCCTCAGTGTGACCAGCTGCAAAGCACTGGGACTCTTTTTGATTGAGATTTGCTTCTGTAAGATGGAGATGATAATGCTACCTGGTTGAAGTGGTGTGGTTCTTCAGAAATAAAGCAATCAGAACACATTTCAGAGCTTCTTAAATGAATCACAGTGGTAGCTGCAAGATCCACCACTGCTTGCTGTTAATTTAGTTCCCCAAATACAAGATAGTCTGCAGAGCCTCTGCTCTGAGATTGCCTCCATATAACTAGGATCATTCCACCTCATGGAGGAAGGAATACAGGGAGCAAGGTCGTGATCCTGATGAGGCATGAGTCTCAGTACAGAGTAACTCTCTAATCTAGTCCATCAGGACAAGTGCTCCTGGATCATAGGGAGAATCCAGGTTCAATTGTCAGAGGGTGTTGGATTCTCCACTTTATAGTGGTTGAGTCCTTGCATTCATCTAGGTAACTTTAGTGTGTAAGCCTGGGTCGCCATCAACTGGCAGAATATTCAGTCCCAAGTCAGAAATGCTGCATAACAATTCCTTGCACAGGGAAAACAAAGTGCTTGTTGGACTGACAAATCACACAGAAGTACATGCAGATGCTTTTCAGAAAGGCTTAGGAGAGAATCCTTGTCTCATAAAGAAATGTTACTGGAAGATGGAAAATATCCATTAAAATCTAGGCTACCTCAGTTTTTTCCCCAAAAGAGACAAAATGAGATATGTTCTTTCCGTTACTCACCTTAATCTTTGAATTCCAGAACTTTGATTTCCCTTTCCTCTATTCCAATGAATAATTAAGCATCTAGTGGAACAGGAAAGATTGAAGGAGGCTGACCTGGCATATGAGTCAATGGTACCTTATTTCCTAAGAAACGTGGAAGCAATTTTTTTCTAATTCTTCTCCATTAACATCTTAATTTCCCAGTACAATTCTAAGAGAGTTAGATTAATCACTCTCACCACTCTGCCAATTTTAATCAGAAACAATGACTACTGGTGAATGATAATTTTTTTCTTGTTTGCAGCTCCAGATGTTTGTAAAATAAACCACCACTTTCTTTGCCTATGCTTAGCACTTACAAGAGGTTTACTTTCAACTTTTTGACTCAGCAGAGACTTGTGAGTGAGTAAAACCTGAGATTTGGAAAGTAGGCCTTCTGCTTCCCTAAACTGTGAATATTTGTATTCATTTCTGTGGAAATCTTATCTCAAATAGTGTAGTTTATGGCCGTTCTGGAGCAAAGATAAAACAGGTGGGCAACCTCTGGATTGGCAACTCCTGCAGAATTTAGGGTTCTGGACACGGGGACAGCTCTCAGGAAGGATGGATTTCAAGGAGATATGTGAAGATCTTGGATAGAACTATAGTAGCCAATTCAGTCTCAGAAATATCAAGGCCATTCCCACAAAAAGCAATTCAAAGAGTATCTTTGAAAATTAAAGCATCCTCTTGTACCTTCCAAACCTTTTTGGCACAGGCTCTTTTTCTTGGTATCATTATAAAGCTGGTCTTCTTAACTGGCTCCTACAGAGTCCTTCTACCACCTGCATATTTCCCTTCAGTACCTCTCTGTTTTTGCTTTTTTTCTCTATATAGCTTACCCCTGCTCTCAGCTATGTTCCACCTTTTTTGGCCAGGGGAAAATGCAACTCAGGGTCAAAACTGTTGATTGCCAGACTCTTATGCTGTTATATTTCTTTCTCTCTGTTTTTCAGTTTTAAAAAAGTGAACTTCAAAGCAAAAGGTACCTATAAGCCAGTACTTGAAAAAATACAGCATAAGAGGAGATGAATTTATAGCTAATTTTATACTGAGGAAGTAATTTTGTAATTCTGCTACCACTCAGCACATCTATCAAAGTGTGTATGGAATAGCACATACATCCTGTGGAAGAAAACCCTTGTTTGATGTTCCAAACTCTTCTGGAGCAATATTAGTCTTGGTCCTTAGGTAGCACCAAGTATATTTCATATTATCAATCTAATTTTTCAATTTATGCATTCTTGGGCAGTGGACATACTGGAATATAATCTCGAGCCTTTCCTTATTCACACTTTAATATCTTGGATGTAAGAAGCAGTTCTATTCTAACAGTAATTACTGCCAGTAACTAAATGTATTATCTTCTGTTTTGAAATTCTTCCTTTACCTTTGTATTTGAAAGCTCATTAATAAGAAAATACCCACACTGTACCTTGAAACAAGGGAACATAATTTTAAAAAACAATCATTAGATCATTATTTCTAGCTGCAAGCTTGTCATCTCCATGACCTATTGTATTAATAAAGCCCCAGAATGCTGGTTGGCACTGACAGACAGAGCAATGTACTGCATGTTTTATGAACTATATATGCAGCTTCTTCTGATTGCTACAGAGACAAAAATTCATACAATTTCCTATCAAAAACCCTCTTCTCAATCATAAGCTAACATCCATTCAAATTAAAGAAGTTTGCCCTTCTCAGAAAGGGAATGAAGGAGTCTCACAGCTTCTAACAGTTTGATTTATTTTAACATTACAATATTGAGAACATGAAATTTTAATATCAGTGCTGTCACTTTAATCATAAGGTAAGTACAATCTGTACACTCAAGAGCTCAAAAATTACTTCATTTTTAGAAGGAAATATATTGCACTCTGTAGAAAGGTGTGCAATTCCTTCTTTCAGAGAACTTGTGGATTATCTTCTTTCAGAAGAGGCTGAACTTGTTATTCTTATTTGCTCTGTCTTCTTTTTTTCATGCCTAAACTTACATTTGTTTCTCCTTTCACTTTTTAGCAGCAGAGAAATGAATGTTTCTTTACTGTCTTGCTAATAATAATTAGAAATAGAAAACTAATTCATGCAACAAAATAAAAATCAGCCAGAAATTCAACCCAGACCACATCAAAGTAAAAATGCATTTTTCTCATTATAAAAACCAAAACTGTTCTTTCTCTTCTGCTTATGTCCCTATATTCTACCTAGGGCCACTAGATCCATTGCTAGCACTTTTATTTGTAGATAGCAGCAATTTCTGGGCTTCAATAAGTTCCTGTGCTGCTGGTTTGTAAGAGTACACAGAGCCCTTTCACACAGATCAAGCTCTCTCTAGACAAGATCATCAAAGGATAATAAGGAGCAATATTATCATTATCTTTCAACAACTGGGAAATTGAGATTTCATTTGAGTACATTATTCATCAAGGCCTCTTTTGGGTCTTTTGTCATTCATACAAGAGACAGGAAAGGTAGCTACAAGCCCAAGTAACTCTACTTAAATTTACTCTGTAGAGGCTACTTATGCATGAGTACTGATGGTCTAATTAAGATCTAGCATTATCCTGAAGACAGAGCATGCTTTCATTTGGAAGCAGATAAACTAATTATAGATATTAAGCTTCTCTTGCTTTACTTACCATTTCTGGGGACTATGTGGCAGCTAGGAAAGCTGAGAGCTTACTTGTCCTTTGTAATGTGATTTATAGGATAACATTTGTCTAGGTCTGAAGCAGTGGTCCAATCTACTATGTTTCTTCATAAAAATCATCATAGCAGTTAAATGAAACTTATAGCTTCTCAGTTAAAAACTGGAAGAAGCAGCTGGGATCTTTGTTGTGACACAAGGTAAGCCTGAAGAAGAGCCTGTCTAGAGGAAAAAATGCCTTAAGGAAGAAAAAGGTCAGAAAGATTGTGATGTAAGCAGAGAGAAAAGTAAGTCAGGTTTACAGTGAAAGAAACAGTGGGGTTGCCAGAACAAGGGAAGATCCAGGATACCTGAATAAACTGAAGTGATGGAACAGATCAGTTCCTGCACAGAGAAAATGCTTAAGTAAAATTTTCACTGCTGTTAATTCAGACCCATTACAAAGGTGCATACCAAACATTTAAGCTTGTCTACTTTTAGTTTCTGGGGGTAGAGGTACAAGCTGGATCCAATTTTCCTTCCAGCTAATAGCTGGGACATGGAGTGTCCTGAGCCAGATCTCAAAAGCCAGTAAGATAAAAATAGATCTGTTTGTGTTGCTTTTAGAAGGACAACAGAAACGTTTGCATAGGAAGTTAGGAAAGGAAAATCGGAAGAGGAAATAATCATATTAACCAGATAGGAAAGACTGAGGGGATGGTAATAGCTAACAAACACAGAGTAGCCTTTTTGCATCTGCAAAGAAACGAAGTTGCTATTTTTCCATAGTTAAAGGGCCAAATGTCAGAAATTTTTAGGAAGAACCAGTATCCATTTTGCACATATCCCTACTGCTAACAAACAGAAGAATTATGTGTGTTTCTGTATGGTTACTGTTCAAAATTCACTGCTGTTAAAATAAAAACCCTATGAAAGGAGATTTTGTTCATTTCCATGCTCCAACATTCTCTTTAATTTCAAATGTATAAGATAGGAGAAAAGCAGAAAATTCCTTTGGAATCATCTGAGCTGAGGTGTGGTGTAATACAACACAGCAGTGTTAAATATAAGAAATTTCTAAAGCAGACAACCTTATCATTCATTTTACAAAAATTAAACAGTAGAGCAGTTATCCTTTTCAAGTCATAAAGATTATAATGCACATTATTTAATAATTTTTTTTCCAAATGCCTAGCTTCCTTAAAAATGTGTCCACCTGTTTCCCTTGACAAACCCATAAATTCTAGATAAATTTTTATTTAGAAATAAGTCAGGACTGTAATTAAAAAGAACTGATACTTAGCATTTACCTCTTTTCTCTCACAGTGATGGATTGAGGATTGGATAGGAAAATACATATTTGTATCTCTGTAAATAAAAATAATAACACCTGGATTATAGCTAGTGATAATATTAGTAAACCACAATGTGCTTTACAGCTAACACATTATTCTCCAGATGCACACAGACCTCAGAAAAGAGGGTTTAACAGCATTTCAGATCCCTATTTGTTGATGACAGCTGTGACAAAAATATAAAAGATTGATTCTGAACATGTTGCCTGTCAACATTTCCCACTTTTTCTGGCAAGGGTGTTCGTGTGTTATTTCTGTTCCAGAGGCACTGCAGGTTCTGAGTGGACAAGCTCAGGGTTTCTATGGGGTGCAGGGTATTGCATAGCAGCCTCTACTCTGATGCTATGTGCACTCCCCCATATCTTCCTTTATGTTTTCCTAGAGCTGACATTGTGCTCTTGATCCGTAGGATTCCTGAAAAAAAGTTTAGAGAAGGAGGAATTTCAAGCGAATTCTTTAACTCTGCTAAATACTAGTTCACTTGTTTCATGGTGCTACATGGTGGTGTTATACTGAACACTGAAAATAGTCTCTTTGGTTTTTCAGCAAGATGTTTAAACATGTAGATGCTCCACATGGGAAGGACAGTGTGTACTGTGTGTCCCTGCTGTGTAACATAAGTGTGGATGCACTGCTCAGTCCTAAAAAACCATAGTAGACTGATTCTGTACAAGTAACATGTTGAAGATAAGCCACAAGACTTGCCGCACACCTTAGGTGCTAGAAAAGGATTTTGGTTCTACATGACAGGTAGGTTTCTTCCACAGACCAAAGACCATTCTTTGTATCTGAATGCATGGACATGAAATTCTATCCATACAGAGACACTACAATTTGGAAAAAAAGAATAGAAGAATATGTCCTGGACAATACAGTGAAGGAAGAATTATCAAAGTGTCATGGCTGACTCATTGCTTAGACTTTCTTAAGAATTAACCTTAGATAACTATATTTAAGATATATCTATCTTAAAAATAGAAAATCCACTTTGGTTTAAAATTATTAGAAAAATGTGATAGGGTTTGGCAACAAGTCAGTTTGAACTCCACTGTAATCCACTTGTTCTGTGTATTCACTTTTCAATGCCTTAGAAGTTTTCAGGAGAAGATGTGGCATTTTATAAGAATATGAGTTCACTGACATCCAAAAGTATAAAGCAATAGTCATGTGCATTATTTCTGAATTTATGTGGGAAGGTTTTGTTGTGAATAGTGTTTGATAGGTTGCATCCAGCTGTTATCTGAGGGCTGAACAATCAGAGAATGGAGGCAAGTACAGAAATTCACAAAGATTTGAGCTACAGACAGTCCTGCAGACTTAGACCGATATTGGTGAGTGCTGTTCTAACCTTATCAACTTTGCAAATCTTCATTTAGACTATGTTTTGTACACTAAAATGTATTTTCTTAACCTGTAGAAACCATCAAAAATGCTGCTATTACTAACTACAGAACATTTTATATTACACAGAATTTAGGCTCTGAACGATGCATCTAGTAAAAGCAAAATGAAGCATACATTTTATTTTAAGAAATCAAACATAATGATGTTTCCCCTGGAAGAATTTATATGGCATCCAAAGTTGTGCAGAATCACAGGTAACTCCATGGTGATCAACTGTATATTTAGGCACTTATCTTCTATTTAAAACTGCTTTAGTTTCACAGGTCCCTGAAAATCCCAGTTGGTTAGGGTTTTCTAGATGACACTTAATGCACCGTGGAAGTACTGTGCTTATCACAAAAATAAATCCACAGTCAAGTAAATTTAAAATATGTCTGTGAGAGGAAATACTCATGGTGGAAGTGCCTTTTGATTAGAAAACATGTGCAGGAAGTTCAAATTCACCTCACCTGCAGGCAATTTGAATCTGCTCTTCTGTTTTACCGTAGGATGCCTTTATCATTAATCTGCTGCCTCTTTCGTATTTTCAGTTGAATATGGACCACCAGATGCAAGAAAAAGTGCAGCATATCTGGTCACTAAATCTGATCTTCTTTATTGTGTTTTCTATCTAGATTAAGTAATTGCTGCACCAAGATCACAGACTGGGAAAAAGAAGCACACAAAAAACCAAACCCAACAAAAAGCCTCATGGAACTTTAGATCTCTGGGTTACTTAGTTCTTGTTCCTGAGTTGCCTATTTCCCTGCTCCTATACCCTTATCCTCAGTAGTAAGTAGATTACTAACAACTTTTTCCTAATAGTTTAAGTCTTCACTTTGCAATCTTTGTGTCTAGGTGATGTACTTTGANCCAACCTCCAGTGTCATTGCCAGACTACCCAATTCATCCTTCTATCTCTGTCACCTGTTCTTTTTCCCTTTCCCTTTCCCTTTCCCTTTCCCTTTCCCTTTCCCTTTCCCTTTCCCTTTCCCTTTCCATTGTGGGACCATATAAGAGCCCAAAGAGGCACATAGTTCCATAGGCAGACAGTAGGAGAGGAGAAATGGAAATGATAATGTCCAGTGTGAGAGTAGATGAGGTGTGTAATATGAGAAGCCAGGGCACCTTGATGGTGACATCCATGTAACCTTGATCAGCAGCCTCTGTCCCAAGAAGGTAAATGGTCTTCGTTTGCAAAAATGACCAAGGACTATTAACATCCACTTACCAAGACTTCCGTGTTCACTCTTAGTTTATTGCTTGGGTAATGCTTTCTGCTAAGTCTTTGAAAGATGAGATTCTGGCATATGCTTCACTGAAGAGTTAAATGATGTATAGAAGGACAAAGGAGGATTTCATAATATGGCCTATAGAACCTCCAAGCATCATTACATTGCAACCGAAGCACAGGACTTACAGGATATATATCTAATTTGAGAGGCTGCCCTGTTAGTCTCTTATGTGTTTGCTCACTGTGGAGTGAAGGTGTGCTACTCTATTCTACCTGAAGTATTTAGACTAAACCAAACATTTGTATATCTTAAAAGTTCTGTCCAGCCAGAAGAAGGGGCATTTATCAAGCTGCTTACACCTTCTGTATCAGAGTGACCATGAAACCCTTTGAGACCATGGCTATGTATTTTGACATCTCTAAGTTCTACCACAATAAATAAAAGAACAAGGGTAGAAGTCCTCATTGGTAAAGTGCTTAAAGCCTGACAACCCTACAAGTGGTTGAGCAGAGCCAGCTTCTTTGCTTTGACGAGATTTTCCTCCAGGATGATCAACGAGAAAGCCACATTAAATGATGACTCTTCCTTTCCACTTTTGTGTGTTTCCTCTGTCAGCCTGAGAGCTTTGGCCAACCCTCTCCTCAGCTTGCCATTTTGTAAGTAACCTGGCAGTCAAATCTAGGCTTTCTGCCAAAGATGGTCCTTGGCTTTACTCTATTTGTTTCGATAAAACTTGTGTTTCATAAAGTGATTCCAGTGTGTAGAATAAAATCTTTCAAAAATTTAGACTTCAGTTTTGCATTCCCAGGTGTGAAGAAGGTTTCAAAACTTTTTCTGACTCAAAAGCCTTCCTGTGTGTAGAAAGGTATTAAACAGGCAGGTCACAAATCCTTTTGTTCTTTTCCACAAACACATATTAAATGAGTTTCCAAAACTAATGGTGTGATTGTGCAATGCTTGACATATTTCTCATATCTCATGAACTAGAAGTCAGCCAGCTGACTTCTGAAGCTTTCAAAACCATTCATTTATCATTCTAGGTATTGATCTTTGTGCATTGTAGGGAGGTTTCCATCATGGAAATATAGCATAAAACATTATTTCAATTATTTGCCCTAAGCTACACCAAACTTTTCATTTGTTGTTAGATTTCAAGGGTTGATGTATTGGTCAATCAATTAGGATGGATTACCAGCATTTCCCTTTTCAGTTTATTTCAGTTTTACCAGTGTTTGAGGATACAGACCAAAGTGAACACTAATATGATATACTTTCTTTACAGGCTGCAAACACAAAACAATATTGCTATCTTCATTCAATTCCTTTGGAAAGGAATGGAAAATAAATGTTGCAATAAGTCTCTCATGTCTTGTGTTCCTTTGCTGGTGACTGAAGGACATTTTACATCTTGCACTTTCGCACTGACTCTGGCTACCAGCTATCCTATAATCTTCCCATTGCAAGTTGCTGTTGTCATATTGTCAGAATCAGTGAGTCTCCAGTGATGGCAAACTATTGTTTGTAGCCGTGCCTGTAGGTATTAAAGTCTTCATGAGGATTTGGATAGAAACTAGAACTAAGCTAAATGGGAAACTTCACAATAAAATTTTTAGTGCCAGTGGAAGAAGGAGTCGGTATCTCCCTCCTGCTGTTCACTCTTGCCCTTGGAATGGCCCACTGAGTTAGTTTGGCAGAAATGCTTGTACCAGCTGCTATGTGGTGGGCTGAACTGTGGTAGGAAGAAGGTGGCAGAAGGCCAAAACCCAAAAATGGCTGGGAAGCTGGTGGTGTCAGTTACCTGGGGTAGTTCAAGTCATTTCAGTGCTGAAGTTTTAGCCATAGCCTTGGAGTTCAGCTTTTAGGTTTCTGGCAGATCAGGTTTCAGGTTTTCCTTCAAGACACAATCAGATACATCTGGGTCAGAGCCTGGAAACAGTTCCTGTCTGGGTTGGGTTTGACTTGGCTGTAACTAAAACCACAGGAGCTCTTTCATAGAACCAAGTACTTGGAAAGGAATCAGACTGAGATTCAAATCTTGGCTTATCTTAAACTGATGTTATCTTTAGCATGAGCTTATTTTTTGTGTTGCATTTTGCATGTGCCCCACTGATTATGGGTTTATACAAGAGGTAGAATTGAAAGCAAAAATGTTCTCCTGCTATTTACAGGATGCAAATACCATTCCAAAACCCATTCAGTTGCACTTCCAGTGCTAGTAGAAAAGCCAATCTGTGCAGCAGCATGCACAAGATAACTTACTGTCACTCTGTATAAACTTGGCCATTTACTTAAAAGAATGTAATTCAAAATATTCATTTAGTAAATACCACAGATTTCCATTGAATATTAGTGAGTTGATGAGCCTGATTTAGTTAGACATTATAATTAATTGTTCAAAAAATGCCTAAGCAAAGGGGTATAATCAAATAATCAATTATCCAGTGGTTTTTAATTGAGATAGCTACATCTATTTTTTATTCTCAGCCTTTCAGAAATTTAGGAATCCATTTTAATGATCAGAAAATTGTATCCACATTTATGGAGATATAGATACTTTGAAACAAGGACAAAATTAATGCCTGGTTCAAATGTATGTCATAGACTGACATATATAAGAAAAATACTCTATTTACGCTAGTTTTTAAAGTTAATGATGTAGGTATACAATAACTTAAAATCTAATGTCTTCAATTGCTTGCTATAGATTTTCCAGAACAGCTGGATACAAGATGCATGCTAATCCAGAGAGCAGCTGGACTTTCTTTTGCTGTTGTGAATAGATGGGATTTAAATGGAAGGGTGCTACCTACTTCCAAACATAATTTTCAAGTGTTGTGTTCTCCTGGGATGTTTTAATTGAATTAAGAGGTTTCAGCTAGTTCAATCAGTGTGATGCAATGGGTAGCAAAAGGTTCTGTTCTCCACACATTATGTAGGTGTTTTGCTCATTTTTAAGTCTGCAAGTGTAAATTCCTGAAGTACTATAAGGATTGTCTGAGCTTTTAAAGTCATATTAGAAATTTCCATACATTAAAAAGACATCCAAACATTGGACTGTTCCCACATACTACATTATGTATTTTTCTAACTCTGAACTAGAATATTTTTTTCAAGAAAAAACATTTCTGTATGACAAAAAGCAAGAAAAATGTTACTTATAATGACTGCAAGTGTCTGGAGGAAAACATCCTGTACTTTAAATTCTTTTATTCTTGCCTCCCATCCATGCTGCAGGACTTCACTGTCTTTTTTATTGCTAGATTGCTTTATCCCCAGAGCAAGTATGACTTTATTATTCCAATTCTTACAAGTTTGAGTTTATGTCATTGTTTGGACTGAAATCTTTACCATCTCTTCTTCTGTTTACTCAGCATGAATGCCTGGTATGTACAGTAATTCAGTTTAGCCTTACCAGACATGGGGTCTCATGGTAACAGTGGGGAATATCTTCATTATTAATAATATTATGAGTACAGAATATGACTTGGGGAAGCTGTGTCTGCATATTTGTGGAGTTTCTCTAGTGTTATCTGTCCTTTGCTAATTAGAATTTAGCTGACAAAGACATGGAGTGAAAAGCAGGGTGGATGTTTTTGTTTTGACTCTTAATTACAGTCAGCTCTTGTAATATGTCTATACTGGACACTGCAGCACAGAAGAGATGCATATAAGCTCAGCTTTAAATTAATGTGCTAAGATAATAAAAGGAATTTAGTCATTGAAATATGGAACTTCATGTAAGATTCCCAAAGATGATGAACTGGGAAGGCTAAGAAAAGTGAAAAATTAATCTTACCAAAATTGGGTAGATTCTGAGGGATATACTGGCTGATTTGCTGTCACACAGTGTTATTGTTGCTCTGTCTGCTCCATACCATCACAACCTGAAGGAAAGTAATACAAATCTGCTTTCCTGTGGTACCAATCTACAGGAAGCTTGGAAATGGATTTACTACAATGCGTTGAAATTTTGATCACCTTCTACATAACAGAAATCACAGGGAGTATTGAGAGCTCAGCTTCTCCTGGGCAAACATCTAGAAGGAGCTGAAACTTCAGCTCAGGTAGACTTGAATACACAACAGAAATATTCAGTGGTGAACTGCATGTGCTCCTGCCATGTGTTTTACATGCAGCAATGTCTATGAGGGAGTGGAAGGTATTTTGTCAGTATTTTTGTTTTATTTGACTGCACTTTTGACTGTTATGTTAGAGGAGAGAGAAATTAGATGTAACATATCTTCAGCCATGGGTAGGAATTCCTTCATGTCAATGCTGCATTTATTCTAGGCCCACTGTGCTCTTCTGTCCCGTGGAGTGGAATGTGTTTCACTTGTGTGTTGGGGCTCTGGCACCACTTGATAGAAAAATAGCCACATGTCAGGGCTGCAGGTGCAAAGTGCTGCTTTCAATAGGTCTCCCTGGAGGGAGAGCCACTTGGGAGACTCTTCATACATTCCTTGCTGGGGAGCTTCACTGCCGTGCTGGGACCTTTCTGCAGTTCCATAATTCAAGACAGGCATGAAGAGGAGAAGCTGTGTGATGCACTCTGATACATGAGTGAGATGCTAGTGATTTGCAAATGGGAGGCAGAAGTCAGCTGAGGGATTTGTTTCGATGAAAGAGACTTTCTAGACCTGAAAAAGTGAACAAAAAGTTTCTTTCCCTCAATGGCTGAAGTAGTTGGAGTTTTTATTAAGATCTGTATTATTTTTAAAGCAAATTGGAGAAATTCTGAGTGAATTCTAACTGGTTTTCACTAATGTCTTTTACTGAACAGTCAGTCCTAGGTTCTGTTACACATTTTTTCCATTGAGGTACTTACTATTTGCCTAGAAGAAGCTTCTACATCTGAAGTAAGCAGAGAAAAATGGGTTTCCACGATTTATTTTTCTCTATCCTAAAGAAACAGCCACAGAGGCCTACCAAAAGATATTCATATCCTGAATCTGGTATACAGTTTGGAAAGTACACCTTACAGACAGACTCTGAACCACAGCCTGTGCTGCTGGTATTTATAAAAAAAGTCTATGTCAAATAATAAATGAGTCCAATAAAACAAACAAACAAACAAAAACCCAGGCTGGAAGAAGACCTCAACAAAAGATAGAGCACAGCTTGTTGATAGCATCAATTTGTAGAGATGTTTCCACCCTCAGGCTCTGACGCTGCCCAGGAAAGCTGTTTCTTTTTCCATTACCAAGAGGATCTCAATAGGGAATGAAAACAGTTGTTTCTCATCTACTCCTGGTAAAATTTCAGAATGTTTGGCCCCCTTGGATGAACAATTCCTGGAGCTAATGATTATAATTCCCCCTCCCCTTTTTTTAAAACAAAATCTTTTCAGTGTCTCTCAGGTAGAATGAATTTATGCTCAGCATGAATACTATTCCTTGCCCCTTACATCTGTGGGAGCAGGAGTAGAGCTTGATTGGGACCGGTGGGAATATTGGCAGGACCTTGGGATTTGTGCATAGCTTTGAATCCTACAGGAAAATAAAAGCATGCAGCAGAAACACCTACTGAGCTGGTGTAGTGGGCTGATGTTGACCCAATTCCAGGCACCCACCAAAGCTGCTCACTCACTCCCCTCTGCAAACTGGACAGAGGAGAGAAAATATAAATAAGAGTTCATGAGTTAAGATAAGGACAAGGAGAGACCACACATCAAGTACCATCACAGGCAAAACAGGCTCCTACTTAGAGATACCAAGTGAATTTATTACTAACAACATCAGAGCAGGACAATGAGCCCTTAAAAATACCTTCCCCCTCTCCTCCCTACACCCCAGCTCTCCCGCCCAGAGGGTGTAAGAGAAGGAGTGGGGGTTACAGTCAGTTCATCACCTGTGGATTCTCCCACAGCTCAGGGAGAGGAGTCGTTCCCTGCTGCACCATGGGGTCCCTCCCACAGGAGACAGCTCTCCATGAACTTCTCT
This sequence comes from Notiomystis cincta, assembly GCA_013398075.1. Taxonomy (NCBI): domain Eukaryota; kingdom Metazoa; phylum Chordata; class Aves; order Passeriformes; family Notiomystidae; genus Notiomystis; species Notiomystis cincta. Next base: position 117,211 of record VZRX01005113.1, on the reverse strand, counting down.
AATGTGGCTCCATTTCACAAGCAGCAGTTCCCTGCCACCTGCTGAGTGTGAGCCCATCCCACAGGCAACAGTCCTCCCAAAACTGCTGCAGTGTGGGTCACTCTTCCTTCAAGGACAGGCTGCTCCAGCACGGGCTCCTCTCTCCAGGGGTCTCCCACAGGCTCACAGCCTCCTCTCAGACATCCACATGTGTGGGCTCCTCCATGGGCTGCAGGTGGATCTCTGCATTGCCATGGACCCCCATGGGCTGCAGGGGCACAGCTGCCTCACCCTGGGCTGCATCACGGGCTGCAGGGGAAACCCAGCTCCAGTTCCTGGAGCACCTCCTTCCTCTCCTTCTGCACTGACCTTGGTATCTGCAGAGCTGTTCTTCTCACATGTTCTCACCCCACTCTTCTCTGGCCACAAATACAACTGCACAAACCCTTTTTGTTTTCTTTCTTCTTAAATCTGTTATCACTGAGGCTTTACCACCATTTCTAATTGGCCCTGGCTTGACCAGTGGCATGTCCATCTTTGGAGCTTCCAGGGATTGGTTCTGCTGCACATGGAGGAAACTTTTAGTAGTTTCTAAGAGAAGCAGCCCCTGTAGCCTGCACACTACAAAACCAAGGCCATGCAAACCCAATACTGTTGGATATAGAATGATATTTTTTCCATTTTTTAAAATGGAAAACATTACTTATAAAACTAGCAGTCAGGATATAGATAATAAGGAAAGAGAGCATGATGGAATTTTGACTTTTCTCTGGTTCATTTAGCAAGTTTCACAGATTAAGTTAAAATAGGTGCAATTAATTTTCCGTTACTGAAGGAGGTGGTCATTTCACGATGTTCATTCCTTCCTCTTTTCTGCTTCGGTACTTCTAAAATAATGCATCTGTCTCTCATTACTTCAGAAAAAAAAGAAAACCTTATATTTCAGGTATACATTCTGTTCAGAAAAGGGAATGAATTCCTCAAATCAGAGAACAAAGTGGAACAAAAACTCTGGAAAGGAGATATGATCAACTAAAATTCAACAACAACAAAAAAAAAAGAAAATTTGCAAATTGACTGACAGCAGGCAAGGGAATTGAGATGAAATGTGGTGCAGTGAAAAGGACCGAAATCTGCCCAAATGATTAATAATCAAATCTCAAAAAAGAAGCAAGAAAAATAAACGAACAGAGAGAACAAGAAAATAAAGAACGACACAGTCAAGAACTAAAGACAAAAAATTCAGACAAAATTTGAAAAACTGAAAACTGAATGCAAAAACCAGAAGTGCACAGAAAAGAAAAGGACAGAAACTTGACCAAATGATTCTTAATAAAATATCAAAAAGAGGCAGAAGAAAAAAACACAGAGACAAAAGAAGAAACTGAAGAACTTCATGGTCGAAAACTAAAGAGAAAAAATTCTGAAATTTTCGAACAGCTGAAAAGTGAATGGGACAACCGGAAGTGCACAGAAATGGACAAAACCTTGCCCAAATCGTGGAAGTGCAGCAGCGCCACTTGACATTTAGTTCTCAACCTGGGGTTAGGGTTATGCTTAGGGTTACAGTTTCCCTTAGGTTTAGGGTTTAGGAAAACAGAAAACTCAGATCTCCAGGGACACTTCAGCTGTAAATGGCATGTAAAGGTCAGCATGTTGCTCCCCTAACTTTACTCCATCCATGTTTTTTTTTCTTGCAAGCGCATCATCCCCACGATGCTTTTACTTCTCAACCTAGGTTTGGGGTTACGCTTAGGGTTGAGGATTCCCTGAGGGTTATGGATCTGAAAACCAGAAAGCCCAACTTTCCAGGGACACTGCAGCTCTAACAGGCATGCCAAGGCTTGGATTGCACTGCCATAAGTTTCCTCCATCCACACTTTTATTCTTGAAAGTGCATCTCAAGGCATGCAAAGGCCAGCATGGTGCTGCCCTAACCTTGCTCCATCCACATATTTTTCCTTGGATGAGCATCTCTGCCATTCAGCTATTACTTCTAAACCCAGGGTTAGGGTTATGCTTAGGGTTAGGGTTTCCCTTAGGGTTAGGGTTCAGAATACCAGAAAACTCAGATCTCCAAGGACACTTCAGCTGTAAAAGGCATGCAAAGTCAAGCAGGAGAAATAAACACCAAGGCAAAACAAGAAGGATTTCCTTTCAGGAAAGGGAATGAAATCCTCAAATCAGAGAACAAAGTGGAACAGCATTCTGGAAAGGAGGTATGACCCAATCAATTTCCATTGGGAAAAAATCCCTGAAGATTTGCAAATGGAGTCACTGCAACCTATGATAATATTTATAAATTGAAGTTAAATGAGAATAGGCAAATGCTTTAACAGTATGAGTTCCAAACAGTGCCACAATTCTAGCAGGGGAATAGTGTTTTCTCCATTGACAGAACCTTCAAACAATAATTGAGTTTTGAGGGACTTGTATTTTTTTTATTTTTGTTTTTTTTTCAGCCTGAAATGTTCTAGTCCATGACAGACCCTGGTGAAGCAAAAACTACTAATGGAAACCCTCTGTATTCCAGAAGATGTTGGACTAGAGAGTCAAAATAGCTACATCTCTCTACTAAATAAAATCTCTGAGCACATAAGACTTGACCTGAAAAATTACTTCTCCTTTTTGATGAGTATATCACTCATGGAGAAATATATATGTAAAAATGGACTGAGTGAAGCCTATATACAGTTAAACACCTGAGTCCTGACACTTCACTTTCCTTTGACCTTTGAGAAAACTATGGATAAATCCTTTAACATCTCAGTACTCTTTGTACCACTATAAAATAAAAACAATGTGTTCCCACTGCACAGTATGTTGAGCTGCTTAGTTGGTAAATATTTATAAAGGGATTCCAAATCCTTGAATTAAAAAGAAGATATGCAAATGATTTTTGAATGCAGATGTTCAAAGCTCAATAGTAGCAGAGAATGTTATCTTCCCTTGTGCATTATAACATCTTAGAAATAAATGTCACCTGTCATTTTAAAAGTACTAAGAACAAGCATAATAGGCTGTTCCCAGGCAATTTGTCCTTCTTGGCCTCAGCTGAAAGGGATGAATTTTCTGTATCTTCATGAATCACCTTAATGTAGTCACTCAGGAGATGTGTAATATGATTTGTATATTTGTAACTTTGCAAGGCTACAAGACTTGCAATTCAGTTTTGAAATGTCAGCTGTTTCTTTTCACTTTTATTTCAAAGGCTCTGGCAATCATTTTTACTATACATCACATGGATCTGTCTATGCAATACCTCTTTCCCTAATAAGGAATTTGTTTGTTCAAGATTCAGGAAAAGACATCTAAGGCTGAGTAATGCACTGTGTTGCAGCAGAAAAAGATCTGGACATGCATTTAGGATAGCAAAGACCTCTGCTTTTTGTGCAGCTGTGACTTGGCCTGAGGATCACAAATGCCATGTCTGTACCCCTTGAGGGCTTCCCCAGCATCCCTGGAGCTGGCAGCCACAGCCAGCCAATATCCTTGGAGAAGGAGGGTCTATATAAACCCTGCCCCTTTAGTACGATGGAGGAGAGTCTAACTATTTTCTTTTAAGTCCTTTACAATCATTAACGACTTGGTATAGGCAATTAATATTAGGTAAACTCTAATATGAGTTACATTTCCAAAAATGTTTACAGACCTAAGAATCTTGTTTCTATTAATGCAACATGCAGTAACTGTAGCTGAACCACTAAGAAATATCAGCAACACAGTGGTTTTTATACTTAAAGTTGAATTATTCAACATTGCTGTTGATATGCTCTTCCCCTTTTTTGTCCATATTTTGACAGTAAAATCCCTTACTTTGTCCTTATTGGAAAGGATGTGGGAAGAGTGGATTTAAAAATTCAAAACTTTCAGGAAAGGGAATGAAATCTTGCTATTTCAATGAAGATCCATTGGCCAAGGTTTGGTCTATTTCTCTGCAATTCTGGTTGTCCCATTTGCTTTCCATAATTTCAAAATATTTATTTTGTAACAGTTCATTTCTTAAATTTCTTCTTCTCTCTCTGTGTTTATTTTTCTTGTTTGATTTTGAGATTTCATTTGCAATAATTCTGCCATGTTTCAGTTCTTTTTACTGCACCACGTTTCATCCGAGTCCCATAGGTTGCAGTGACTCCATTTGCAAATATGCCTGGTTTTTCCCCAATGGAATTTGCTTGGATAATATTTCCTTTCCAGAATGTTGTTCCACTTTGTTCTCTGATTTGAGGATTTCATTCCCTTTCCTGAAAGGAAATCTTTCCTTTCAGGAAAGGGAATGAAATCTTGCGATTTCAATGAAGATCAGTTGGGCAAGGTTTGGTCCATTTCTGTGCACTTCTGGTTGTGCCATTCACTTTTCAGCTTTTTAAAAATTTCAGAATTTTTTTACTTTAGTTCTTGACAGAGAAGTTCTTCAGTTTCTTGTTTTGTCTTGGTGTTTATTTTTCATGCTTCTTTTTGAGATTTGATTAGGAACCATTTGGGCAAATTTCCGTCCTTTTCACTGCACCACATTTCATCTCAGTGCCTTTGACTGCAGTGACTCCATTTGCAAATATTTAGGGATTTGTTTCCCCAATGGAAATTGATTGGGTCATATCTCCTTTCCAGAATGTTGTTCCACTTTGTTCTCTGATTTGAGGATTTCATTCCCTTTCCTGAAAGGAAATCCTTCCTTTCAGGAAAGGGAATGAAATCTTGCGATTTCAATGAAGATCAATTGGGCAAGGTTTGGTCCATTTCTGTGCACTTCTGGTTGTGCCATTCACTTCTCAGCTTTTTGAAAATTTCAGAATTATTTCTCTTTAGTTTTTGACAGTGAAGTTCTCCAGTTTCTTCTTTTCTCTCTGTGTTTATTTTTCATGCTTCTTTTTCAGATTGGATTTGGATCATTGGCCAGCACTCCCCTCTTTTGTGTGCCTCCATCCACACTGTTTTTCTTGGAAGACCATCACTCTCATTGGGCTAATATTGCTCATGCATAGGGCCAGACTTTACTTGGGGGTTAGGATTTTGAAAACCACAAAGCACAGCTTTCCAGGCATGCTGCAGCTGTAAAAGGCATGCAAAGGCCAGCATGGTGCTGTCCTAACCTTGCTCCATCTACATATTTTTCCTTGCAAGTGCATCATCCCTGTGCCTCTTTTAGTTCTCAACCAAGGTTTAGGGTTACGCTTAGGGTTGGGGATTCCCTGAGGGTTACGGATCTGACAACCAGAAAGCCCAGCTTTCCAGGGACACTGCAGCTCTAACAGGTATGTCAAGGCTTGGATTGCAAAGCTGTAACTCTCTTCCATCCAGACTTTTATTCTTGCAAGTGCTTCAGCGCTGCTTGGCTTTTGGTTCTCAACCTAGGGTTAGGGTTATGCTTAGGATTAGGGTTTCCCTTAGGGTTATGGTTCAGAACACCAGAAAACTCAGATCTCCAGGGACACTTCAGTTGTAAAAGGCATGCAAAGGTCAGCATGATGCTACCCTAACATTGCTCTATCCATACTTTTTTCTTGGATGACCCTCACCCCCCAGTTGCTTTTAGTTCTAAACCTATGCTTAGGGTTAGCCTTAGCTTGAAGTTTAACTTGGGTGTTACGGCTAAGAGAACCATAAAGCCCAGATTTCCAGGGACATCGCAGGTGTAAAAGCCTTGCAAAGGCCAGCATAGCACTGCTCTAATTTTGCTCCATCCACAGTTTTATTTTAGGAAGGGCCTCAACACCATGCAGCTTTGTGTTGTTAACCTAGGGTTGGGGTTACGCTTAGGGTTTGGTTTTCCCTGAGGGTTAGGGTCCCAAAAAGCACAAAGCCAAGATTGCCAGAGAC
>VZRX01005113.1:66023-110083 GCA_013398075.1 Notiomystis cincta | reverse complement strand
TGGATCATATTTCCTTTCCAGAGTGTTGTTCCACTTTGTTCTCTGCTTTGAGGATTTCATTCCCTTTCCTGAAAGGAAATCCTTCCTTTCAGGAAAGGGAATGAAATCTTGCGATTTCAATGAAGATCAATTGGGCAAGGTTTGGTCCATTTCTGTGCACTTCTGGTTGTGCCATTCACTTCTCAGCTTTTTGAAAATTTCAGAATTATTTCTCTTTAGTTTTTGACAGTGAAGTTCTCCAGTTTCTTCTTTTCTCTCTGTGTTTATTTTTCATGCTTCTTTTTCAGATTGGATTTGGATCATTGGCCAGCACTCCCCTCTTTTGTGTGCCTCCATCCACACTGTTTTTCTTGGAAGACCATCACTCTCATTGGGCTAATATTGCTCATGCATAGGGCCAGACTTTACTTGGGGGTTAGGATTTTGAAAACCACAAAGCACAGCTTTCCAGGCATGCTGCAGCTGTAAAAGGCATGCAAAGGCCAGCATGGTGCTGTCCTAACCTTGCTCCATCTACATATTTTTCCTTGCAAGTGCATCATCCCTGTGCCTCTTTTAGTTCTCAACCAAGGTTTAGGGTTACGCTTAGGGTTGGGGATTCCCTGAGGGTTACGGATCTGACAACCAGAAAGCCCAGCTTTCCAGGGACACTGCAGCTCTAACAGGTATGTCAAGGCTTGGATTGCAAAGCTGTAACTCTCTTCCATCCAGACTTTTATTCTTGCAAGTGCTTCAGCGCTGCTTGGCTTTTGGTTCTCAACCTAGGGTTAGGGTTATGCTTAGGATTAGGGTTTCCCTTAGGGTTATGGTTCAGAACACCAGAAAACTCAGATCTCCAGGGACACTTCAGTTGTAAAAGGCATGCAAAGGTCAGCATGATGCTACCCTAACATTGCTCTATCCATACTTTTTTCTTGGATGACCCTCACCCCCCAGTTGCTTTTAGTTCTAAACCTATGCTTAGGGTTAGCCTTAGCTTGAAGTTTAACTTGGGTGTTACGGCTAAGAGAACCATAAAGCCCAGATTTCCAGGGACATCGCAGGTGTAAAAGCCTTGCAAAGGCCAGCATAGCACTGCTCTAATTTTGCTCCATCCACAGTTTTATTTTAGGAAGGGCCTCAACACCATGCAGCTTTGTGTTGTTAANTCAATTGGGCAAGGTTTGGTCCATTTCTGTGCACTTCTGGTTGTGCCATTCACTTCTCAGCTTTTTGAAAATTTCAGAATTATTTCTCTTTAGTTTTTGACAGTGAAGTTCTCCAGTTTCTTCTTTTCTCTCTGTGTTTATTTTTCATGCTTCTTTTTCAGATTGGATTTGGATCATTGGCCAGCACTCCCCTCTTTTGTGTGCCTCCATCCACACTGTTTTTCTTGGAAGACCATCACTCTCATTGGGCTAATATTGCTCATGCATAGGGCCAGACTTTACTTGGGGGTTAGGATTTTGAAAACCACAAAGCACAGCTTTCCAGGCATGCTGCAGCTGTAAAAGGCATGCAAAGGCCAGCATGGTGCTGTCCTAACCTTGCTCCATCTACATATTTTTCCTTGCAAGTGCATCATCCCTGTGCCTCTTTTAGTTCTCAACCAAGGTTTAGGGTTACGCTTAGGGTTGGGGATTCCCTGAGGGTTACGGATCTGACAACCAGAAAGCCCAGCTTTCCAGGGACACTGCAGCTCTAACAGGTATGTCAAGGCTTGGATTGCAAAGCTGTAACTCTCTTCCATCCAGACTTTTATTCTTGCAAGTGCTTCAGCGCTGCTTGGCTTTTGGTTCTCAACCTAGGGTTAGGGTTATGCTTAGGATTAGGGTTTCCCTTAGGGTTATGGTTCAGAACACCAGAAAACTCAGATCTCCAGGGACACTTCAGTTGTAAAAGGCATGCAAAGGTCAGCATGATGCTACCCTAACATTGCTCTATCCATACTTTTTTCTTGGATGACCCTCACCCCCCAGTTGCTTTTAGTTCTAAACCTATGCTTAGGGTTAGCCTTAGCTTGAAGTTTAACTTGGGTGTTACGGCTAAGAGAACCATAAAGCCCAGATTTCCAGGGACATCGCAGGTGTAAAAGCCTTGCAAAGGCCAGCATAGCACTGCTCTAATTTTGCTCCATCCACAGTTTTATTTTAGGAAGGGCCTCAACACCATGCAGCTTTGTGTTGTTAACCTAGGGTTGGGGTTACGCTTAGGGTTTGGTTTTCCCTGAGGGTTAGGGTCCCAAAAAGCACAAAGCCAAGATTGCCAGAGACCACATTCCTTTCAGGAAAGGGAATGAAACTTTGCCATTTCGATGAAGATCAATTGGGCATGGTTTGGTCCATTTCTTTGCACGTCTGTCTGTCCTTCAGAATTTTTGGTTTTTATTTTGGAGCAGTTTATTTCTTTAATTTCTTCTAGCTCTGTTTTTTTTTTTTTTTTTTTTTTTTCTTGTTTGATTTTGAGATTTCATTTCGAATCACTCTTCCATGTTTCAGTTCTTTCTACTGCACCACATTTCATCTGAGTCCTGAATCCATCTGCGTCTTTACCAGCAGAATTAATTTCATGGGTTTAAAATTCCTGAATATCATAACTGATACTGACCTTATCTGAATTTTTTTTCCCAAGAATATTTATCATTATTTATTTTTATGTTTGTGAATATTTTTATATTTTAAATTTTTTTATCTCCTTATTAAATCATATTAAATTTTGATAGAGATCTGTAATTAAGGATGTGTTAAGTTACGCTGGGTGGATATTTTCTTTGACATTTGTCTATATAATTTATTGTCCTCCTGTTCTTGAGTCTTGAGACAAAGATTACAGATGTTCATTCCCCTTCCCAGAGTTAGTAATTTACTTGGATACTTTGTCATATCCTTTTAGAGTTCTCTCACCTCAGATAAACAGGGCTGAGTATCTCTTCAGTGAAGACATTTTGGCAGTTAATTCTCATTATTTTTCTTGAAATTTCTTCTGCTTTGTGTCTTCTTCTTATTTTTCCCATGAGGAGCTAAACTAGGACTGAGTAAACAATGGGAAAAGAAAGCATCAATTGTAAATTATTCACTCCTGCAATGTCTTGTGTTTTCTTCTGCAAATGTTAGAATGCAAATATTTGAGAAAAAGAGATGCTGAGAGGAGTGATTCAGGGCAAGCAAGATTTCAGTTGTGAATCTAGGAATTTAGAATTGGCATGATGGTAAGGTTCATAAGCAATGTGCTTTGATTTCTAGTCCTTTACAGTGTATGCAGCTCTTCAGCACTATGAACTAGAAATAATACCATTGAACAAATTATATGTTGTTAAAGGATGTTCATTATTCACAACTGACAGCTAAGTGAAGTACATCTTATAGTGAATTTTTGTGTTGAGTGGTACTTCTGATTCAAATTTGAATCTGATTCAAAATCAGATTTAAAGGCAAGCGCTGATATAATTCCATATAAGAAATATATTTGTGACATTGCTCTGTTTGTTGCTAGTGTAAAGTAGTCAAAAGTCATAGAAAGAATACTAAATTACAGATAATTTTCTGACTGTTTGTCCATGCTTACGTTCTTCAGTTGTGTCTGAGCATTGCCACTGAGTACATTAAAATACAGAGAATGCAGAGCATATCTATGGAAGAAAGAACTGACAGAGGTTATATGCTCTTAGTGGATCCTCTAATGTCCATAAGAGCCTGATTGATTATTATCATTCTTTTGTATTTTAATAATCATGACCACCTGGACATCTGATAAAAGGACATCTGATTTTTTTTCTGTGCCATTATCAGGGATGAGGATCAGCAATTAACTCTATCATTTAAGAAATTAAAAACTGTTTAAGAGGATTAATTAATTTTTTTTTTACAACAGAGCTGTTTCATAGGACGAGATGATGCCTTGCTTTTTTTTTTTTTTGAGAAAGGAAATGTATTTGGTTAGACAGCTGTTGTCACTGTACAGTACATGCAGCCTCAGCCACACTTTTCTCTTACCAAACTCCAAGTTCAAATATTTCCCTCATGTTGCTTATAAAATAAAATAGCCCAGGACAAATTATTACATCAGCTGTTGTCTTGTTAGATCATAAGATTAATGTTCTTAACAGAATTGTGATCTGAAAATAAATGTGATTCAAAACAACAGCAGTGACATGGACACGTGCTCAGACATTCCTACATGAAGTTTATGCATCTTCTCTGAGTAGAAGAGATTGCATGGAAGTGTACATACTCTTCTCCTTTCAATCTTGACCTTTGAGTTTTATTGCATTTTTAGTACCCAGTGGTTGTGTATGTGGTTTCTGTGGCTGCACAAGTGTTTTGCCAAGAAAAGGGTTAAGTTCTATGTGACTGATTTACAGATGAATGCTGAACTACATCTGATTTTTCATTTTTATCACCTGTTTGAATTTGAAGTCAGTTTTTCAGCCATGGAATAGGGAAGGACAAAGAGGTCAAACTTCTTATGCAGCATGCTGCAAAGGTTAGAAGTCAGACACTCTCCCCTCAGGTACATTTTACTGTCTGAATAACTTTGCAGTGTTCTGCAGTCACAGCATCCAGCATAAAATATTAGGTGGACATATACCTGAGTAATGGTAGAAGACCCAAATTTTTTTTTTTTTTCAGCAGAGAATTCAGATATTTTCTGCAGTATCTCTTCCAAGAGCTACATGGAACAGCCTGAAAACAACTCAGTTAAGGTCTGTAAAGACATCTGGAGATGGAAAAGTGTTTCTGAAAGCTAAATTTAATAAAGATTATGGCTATGTTTAACAGACAGGCCACATAAACAGGTGGAAAAGTTGAGATTGGAGTTGCCAGAGTGGTAACAACTCTAAGTGCATAGTGCCTTCATCCAGGAAATACAGAGATATCTATTACAGAGTTAGGTTCCCAAGGGTGTTTTTAAAGAAGGTTAGTATGTCTAACCAAAACATTCTGGGATTCATAGAATAGAGTTACTCCATGAATTAGCTGATACACAAGAGAGTGAAAAAAAATTCTGAAAGGATGGAGTAACATGTAGTCATAGTGATGAGCACTGAGTAAGACTAGAAACATTAATGAATGATTGGAATTATGGATGAAGTAAAGGTAAGTGGAAAGTGGAATGGGACAAGATAAATATTCCTTTCCAGGGAATTTTAATCTTCACTAAAACACTGTTTTTTTTTTCTGTGGCATTGGACAAATTATTGAGCTGTTTTTTTTCTGTGTCCTCATTGATCATCTGTGCAAAATGAGCAATCAAATGCCTATAATTCCCTCTCTAAGGAAGGTAATAGTATGTGCTAAGTTCTTTGGGAGACATTGGGATTGTGGTAGGTATGGATGTGGGTCCTAGGGAACATCCCTGTGACAAGCAGCCTCTGTCATTCACCATGGTGTCTGCAATGTTAAGTGCAGAGGAGGGATGTGGTGCTAGCACTTGAGTCAGAGTCAGCACTGTTCACAACAGGACTGGGTACATGCACCCTGGGGGACATGATGGCCTTTCCAAGATGCCTTATGGAGACACCAGCAGAGTATTGTTGGTCAGGATGGCCCAAAATATTTCAAGGATAATCTTTGCTGGTGGATTTTTATTTAAACACGTACCTTCTGGTGAAACGCAGAGGGGGAAAGTCAAGCACATTCTGCTAGGGAGCCCAATAAAAACCTTTCTGGTGCTAGTTCTTTCACTCTATCCCCCTAACTTCCCTGTGAGCCTGTCCTTCCCTGCTGAGGGAACATCACCCAAGAGCCCCGCTGTAGCTCTAGGAACAGTGGGCAACAGAGCCTGGGACAACAGCACACATTCAGAGCTTCCACCCCAGCAGTGGGGTGCCTGACCCTGCTCCTGCTGGAGCCTCCCAGCAAATGGGGCTGTGGCACAGCCATGTGCTCCAGGACAAGGCTCCTGCCCAATGCCCAGCCCACCCCAAGGGCTGTGCACAAAGAGATGCTGTAGGTGGCAGGAGTTTGGATCTGCCAGGGCCATGCTGAGTCCCCAGACATCCAGGAGAACAGGGCTGGGCACTCAGAAAGGGCCTCTGCAATGAGCAGGTGGCTGAGCTGGAGCTGCCCAATGGCTGGCAGACAGTCAGCACCAGCTGGGAAGGGCTGGGCTCTTTCAGGGAAAAATGTCTTGGATAGAGGTGAGCATAGTGCCAAGCCTTGCTCCTTCCCCTAGGGTGCTGTAGGCAGTGTGTGATTTTGGCTCCTGTTGGTGCATGTGAGAGTTGCTGTGTACCAGGAGGGGGATGGAGCCATTCAGGAACAGTAGATCTGGTGCTCAGTCTGTGACAGCTGGAATTCTCTGGCTGGGCAGGGTGCTCTGAGATCCCTTTGGCAGTGAAAATGGGACCTTCCTTGCTGGCAGAGCGATGAGCATCTCGGGGATTTTTTTAACACAACAGGTGAAGATTGTGTGGATAGTTTGTTTGGATCCAAACCTCCAGAGTGCACTTGAAAAGGAGCAGGAGGGCTGTAGCTGCTGAGCTTTGACCCCTCACCCTGCTCTTGTAAAATGTATGTACACACTGTGGGGCTTGTCATCTGGGCATAGCAGGTCTCCTTGGGCATGGATGCAGGCTCATTCTGGAAACAGAAAGGATGACTGTATTTTGAAGTAAACTTTTAAAGAGAGTTGTGAGATTTTTCACAGCTCAATAAGCATATTGAGAGGCTTATTAAAATAATAACAGCACATTTGTTAATAATTAATCACTGACATTAATAGAGGGATTTCAGCCAAAGATGCTGAAGTTCTTTCCAAATTTCACTGACCAAAATTGCAAACAGTAAGGATTGCCTAATCTATCATCATGTATTGCCACCCCTGACAGCTATTTAATTGTTCACCACATAGCAACTGCTCAGTAGCAATCAGATTGGTGCAGAAAGAAAGGAGTTTGCTGTATGTCCCATAAAAGGTCGAAAAGAAGTAGGTGAAGGAGTGTGGATATCACTCCAAGATGGACTTGGTCATGTAATAGCATCCCCACCTTTTATTTGGGTTCATTCATGAATCTCAGTTTAGAAGCTGTGATTTTACATGCTACTTGAGTTGGATGTACCCTGCTACCTCAGTGGTGCAGAAAGATGTGATGTGTTCTGAACTACCATTGTCATAATTTCCTGCTGAAGGTGGCATTCACACCAACCCTGAGAATCCTTTGGATTCTTTCTGGTGTTTAAATGCATTGATCACTATGATAAAACAAAGCCTTGACCTACACCCTGAATATTAATTTCAGCTCTGTTCCCTGATTTTATTGCCTATTTCTCATAGCCCAAATTGCCTAATAGTGATCTCTGCTGACTGTGTAACAAGACCAGATGTCTAATTTATGTGCCTCAGCTAAATGTCTAAGAGGTAGTTGATATGAATCCAGCCAAAATGCCTGTGAGTTTTTTATTGCATCTGTCTGCATTAGTGATGTTACACCTGTCTGTATCTGAATATATCTGCAGCCTCTCCATATTAAATACAGGAAATTTATCCTCATTATGAAATCTCTCTTGAGAGTCCATTGCTAATGAAATTGCCTCATATTTATTTTTGAAGTTATATATAAACAACTAGCATTATTAGTATACAATTACCAAAGAGTAATCACAGAATTACTGTAAACATAGTCTATAAAACATACTGCAAATTAATATTCATGCATTTCTTAATCTGCCATTTGGAGCAAAAGCATAAATCTAATCTAGACTTCATCACAAAGGAATAATATCACTAGGGGAAACTGGGATGTTTTGTATTTTAGAGTAATTAAAAGGAAAATTCCTGTGACTTTTCACAGTTCTGGGGGTGCAACTGCTGTGGCTACTGATGCACAATTCAGCAACACATTGTGCCAGTGATAAGGAAGAACAGAACAGCAGCATTTAGACATGCCTCTATGCAGAGATATTGCAGCATTCAATCCCGTGAGTGCAGCTGACTCCAGCAATGTTGTTTGACAGCCTGGTGTTTGCAGGAAGTCTAGGGTTAAGGATAGCTAAAGGAATGTGTTTGAATTCTGCCATTAACAAACAACCATAGGTCTTTTGTTGTCTAAGGCAGAAAGAAATAAGTGAACTAGTAAAGCTAGTGGCTCCGAAATCCATTTTGTGCAGCTCATTCACGTTTGCTATGCTTACATTATATTTTTACACATTCTTCACACAGCTGCAAATAGACTAGTACTTTGAAATAATGGGAATGATTAAAGAGTGGTGAAGTACTTTCTATTTCATGAATATGGTGTTTGGGGGGATTTTTAATTACTCATTTTTAGATGTCCAGAAATCAGTTTTGCAAGGGCTAAATGACCATAAGTATACAGTTAATAGTAGCTGTTAAAGTGTAACTCTTCCAAAATCAAGACGTACAAAACTGAAAATTTAGAATTCAAATTAAGATGAGTGAAACTAGGAGTCACTTTTGAAAATTTAACTTATACATTGTCAAATAGAAAGAGTGGCAAACTAGATTTTTGTAACACTACTAAGAATTTTGAGAGTTTACAAGAAACAGGAAGAGAAAACAGTGATCATTCTTCTGCTTTTTAAAATGACCTTGCTCTAAGTGTCATCATCACTCTTACGTACCCATTTCTGCAAAGGTTTAAGTATTTAAGTATTTAAGGAAAGCCACGGTGGATGACAAGATATTCAGGACCAAAGATATTTCAGGATCAAAAATCTGTTTGGCACAAGACTACAACTGTAAGGACTCGCCTGCTAATGAGGTCTGAGCATGCAGTTATGTGGTGATATGACCACAAGATGTGCTAACACAAGTGACCACGATGTACCATGTTCCTGAACTCCCTGGTTATTGAAGGCAGGTCACACACACTCTCGTACTTCCAACTGCTACATTTATTTCTCCCACAGACAAGAAGCGAATTGTGCTGTTGAACAGATGCTAAGAACTGTGCATATGTTGTTTAGTTTCTCTTTACTTGCTTTCTTGTTGCATTCTACACTACATTGGACACAGGACCATATGTTGCCTTGTGGTCTGGGAATGTGTTTGAAAGAATAAATATAATTTTTACAGAAATTCCAACAAAATTAAATGCAATCATGACAAAGCCCTTTTTCCTTCCTGCCTACAAAAGACAGCATTCTTCCCTTTCTTATTACTTCTGTCTCTTAATCTATGCCCAACAAATGAGGTGGTTCCCACTGAATAATGTCTCCTCACCTAGATAAGGCTTGTAGTTAGGAACATTTTAATAGAGAAAGGTTTAAAGAGAAAAAGAATAGAGATTAAACAAGTAAGACTAATACATATTTTCCGAACATATTTTAAATGAGACTACTACAATGAAGCATAATGATGCTGCATATGAGATAGTAAGAAGTGGAAGGCATTTTCAGGTACCAAGAGTTGTACAAAGGGCAGGTTCTTGCTGCAGTAATTGTGAGGGGACAAAAACAAAAGAGGTCTCACCAAAAAACAATTTGGATTACCAAGGTTACAGAAACCAGCATGGACCACATTTCTGAAATGTCCAGTGAAAGGGAGAAATTGTTTAACAGGAAGTCTGAGGCATTAAGGAGAAGTAGGGCAGAATACTGGCTAATAATGCTAATAAAAAAGTGATATGTGGCTTTTCATTAACTTGTGTTTCTTTATGCAAATCCTTTGGGGATACTTTATGCTTGATGGTAGATAACTTTATCCTTTTTATCTCTAAAGATGTGATCCCAAATGTTCTATTGCATATGTGGCAGAGATAGTTTAAATGTGAATTCTGAAAGAGAGATAACGCAGAAAAGATAAAAAACTTAAGAGTAATGGAATACAACAACCAGCTGACAAAGTGTAATGAGAAATGTTTCTTTTGAAACACAGAATGGAAACAAGAAAGGATACAGTAAAGAGAGGGAAAAATTTATAACAGGACATTATTTTTATAAAGCTTATGCTTCATAAAATATCATAGTGCAAGAGTTGAGGACAGTGGGTATGTTTAGAAAGTCCTTAAAGTCTGTCATGGAATCTCTGCATTGCATGTGGCAGCAATCAAGGTTTTTCCTCTAGGACATGGACTGCAATTTGTTTATTAACTTCTTGCTGGAGCAAAGACTTATTTCTGGTGTGCATCTGAAAAACAAAAAGCAGGGTCAGTCAGTTCTGGGTACTTGAGGAAGGATAAAAATTATAACTGAAATATTTAAATTTTAATCCCCTCATGAGAAATGTGTAGATCTATATAGAGAAGAAGAACAAGAAGAGGACTAAAAATCTAAGGGTAGTACTTAGACATACAGGGTAACATTGAGAAAAGAAATCAAAGGAAAATGCCTAACTTATTCTTGATTGTTCTGTTATTCTTGCTATATTTATGTTCCATCTATTTGTTCAGTTGAATAAGGAGGAATGTTGTAAAAATATTCGCCTTTTTTAACCCTTCAGATTTAAAAGGGCATGTGGTGGTATCATCTGCACTCAAAAGTCACAAAACCTTGGAATCTTTAATAAAACTGCTAGGAAGATACAGCTATCTGATAGCTCTGACACCACAGGTAGGCATGAGATTTTTTCCCTTTTATTTCTTGGTAAGACTATTAGAAAAGCTGACCAGTTACTGCAAATCCATGTTGTATATGCTGATGATTTCATTGCAGAAGATGTGGTGCAATAGATGACTGAGATTTGATGGAAACAGGAAACAAATGGGATTTAGTGAAGTGAATGAAGATAAATGCTCATGGTTATAAGTCAGCAGAAACGGTCTGGATGAGCATACTCAGAAGTTAACAATCACAAATATCAAAAGTTCATAGAAAAGAGTGACAATGAGAGAGGGGATAAGGACTTGAGCACAAAATACAAATATGTATAAAGGGTAAAAGTAAAGGTGATTTAATTAACCCATATTCATAAAGTTTAGGAATTTAGGACAGTGGGAGACAAACAAGCTACCTCTCTCAGAAGAGATAATTCTGATCATGTTTGACCTGCTACCAAACATTGAGAAGATCAAGGAATAACAATGTGAGGAAATTGCTACTGGAGGGGGGAAATACTCTATTGTTACAATGACTGTGCCCCAATACCTATATTGTTTCAAAAACTGGATTGAGTGGATTAGTGTCCTGTTAAAATAACATGAATTACTTACAGAGGGAATCTCTACCCTGTGACAAAGGGCAGCAGTCTCTGGCTCTAAGGAAATGCTAGGAGAAAGAAGCTTTTGTGGAGAATATAAAACTTGTTAGGAGAGATATCAGAGCCTCAGTTAGATGGGAGCACATATCATAATAAATAATTCTGTGCTATAAAGGTGATTGAGTGTGATTCAGAGATATTTTCTTCCCAAATTTCTGTGATTGTGTGACAGAGCTTTGATTATTGATTTATAGCTTTTCATTTGTGACACTCACTTTCAGAAAGCATGGGATTTTAAGATTTCTGTTCCTTGTTCACTGGTTGCATGAAAAGTAACAGCAGAAGATGGCAGCAGAGATTGCTGACTCCATCTCATTTCTTTCTATGTGCAGCAGAGTAAGGGTGCTTGGGGAAAGAACACAGGGTGAACTTTTCCTTAAAAATATACTGATTTAGTTCTGGGAAGATAAATTCCTTGACTCTAAGAACACATTCATCAGTTCATTTTTTTATGGAAATGATGTGGGAGTTATGGAAGAAAAACATACTCCTTGTATCTTCCATATGTCTTAATGGCAACACTTGCAAGCAGATGAAATAGTCCTTGCAAAAGATCATGGACACATTGACTTTATACAGTCCTCCTGCCTTAGCAATAACTCATCAAAGGCAGGTGCCCTACATTCTGTGTAAAAATAAAATGGATTGAAAGTTTTAAAGAAGTGCTGAAAAATTTAATATAAAGTTGCTTACATTTCAACAAGTGACTCGAAGAACAAATAAGGCCCAAACTATTATTCCTCTAATAAGCAAGCCATTGTAAAGATCTGCTTGTAGGTTATCTTGACCCTCTGATCACAGGCAGTGCATGTAGGTGTGAGCTTAAGCATTTAGAAAGAGCAATGTACTTTGCTAGACCAATTGATACAGTTGTAAACCAAAGACTTGTGGATACTCAACTTCCTTCTCCTGTCACAGAGAGACACACAACCACAGACTCTGCCTGTGCTGTCTGGCTAGTCCTGCCTCAGGGAAAGCCAGAGCATCATTCCTGAGAGGCAGGGGAATACCAGGATGGATATATGTATAAAGGATGGAGAAGCAGTGGCACTGCTGCCTTGCTGCCCAAAGTGTATTTGGAGCAGCTGTCCCTGCTCCTGCTCCGGCTGCTGCACATTAATGTTTTTGTATTTCTGCCTGTGCATAAGGAAGCTCAGTTGAAATCTGTCTGTGTTTCTGCTGCTTTTCTAATAGCTATAGGAGAGTCAAGATGCTCTTGGGGTTTTTTTGTCTCTTTTTTTTTTTTCATCCAGCATCTCTGCTTCTGTGCTGAATATTAACTGTTTGTAGAACCATGTAACTGAGGCTGACAGACAACTTAATTGCTTAAGTAAAGAGAGAAGCATGACTCAGGTCTGCATATTCGAGCCCTCATTAGTCTTCAGAACTGTTCAAATCAAAGGAAAAAGAAAATCAGTGGGTACATAATATGCTCCCTGGAGGTGACATTTTTAGAGCATCCTTTAATTCTGACAGAAATTTTCCATGATGTCTGTTGAAGCACGTTTGCTGTCTTTCTTCCCAGTTGTAAATGACTGCCACTTGTCAAATGGGAGATCTGGAATAAGGAGTGTTTAGCTAATAGTTACACAGTATTATATTTTCTGTCTCTCATACATGTATCTACTTATCTTTCTGGTGAGTGTAAATCAGTTGTTTTACTCTGGTATTTTCCTTATAATCATTTTGGAGGTCAAAGCATTCATGACTATTGTATTAAGCAGAATAAATTTCTGAAGGAGAATATTCAGGTGTGAAATCACATCTTACTTCAGTATTGTTTTATTATTTAGGCTGAAGTCAGAACACTTATTATTCCTCATAATATATATATATATATATATATATATATATATTTATTCCTGGCATTTTCCTCCTTAATCATGAAAAATGGAAAAAAAATAATTTAAATGTACTCCAGAATGTAATCTGTTAAACTCTGATGGCTTACAGGCATGGCAGTGTATAAGGAATTATCCTTTCTGCCACAGAATGCAGAGTGTTGCAACACAAGGAAGCCATAACTGTCTTCGTCTTTCTCGTTTCCTTTATACATTTGTGAGTTTATATTTCTAGTGATTCTTTCTTAGAGATTGGTACTTTAGGTTCAGCTCCTATTGGGGTTTTGAAATGATGGATGGGCTTTTCAGAACTTGCAAACATATTTTGAATGGTTGTTGCTACATTCAGGAGATAGAGGTGGAAATACTGTTACTACCCTGAAACTGGAATAGTTGTGATGTTTTTTCCATTTCCTGGAGCTGCCTTTCATCCTTAATTTGGCTCTTTTGTACCAGTCTTTTGGAAATAAAGTATGTAAAAGTTCTGATGATGAGCTGCTATATTGTTTTTATATAAATTTTGTTTCATGTGGTTGCAGGCTCCACTGGTCCTAGTCTAGCAGCAAAGGCCTTTCAAGATCAGTGTTTGAATGATGAGTGTGCCACGTTTAACTTTTAAAAGTATGGAAACAGCCACAGGGAGAGCCATTTTATACCCTAATATATAGCCATCTCAATTAGCTCTGTGATGTCTTCTTGATTTTTCATTGCTAAAAAATTCAATTCAGTAGTTGCTTCTTTTGAAGCTGCAGACCTCAAGAGTTTGGCCTGCATAACTATTCTTGTGAGGGTAAAACTAGCTGGACTTAGACCAAGAGAAACTGATATGTTTAAAATAAAAAAAAAAAAAAGGAATGAAAAATAATAAAGAAGCCTAGCATGAACCACAGGATTGATAGGTTGGACTGGGAAAACAATTATTCCCAATGGGAAGCTATTACCTAGTGTCTTAAAAGCTGGTAAAATCATGAAGTTGTAGTGGATTTAAGCACCAGACCCACAATTGTATACAAAAGAAATATATACTGTGATCTTTTCCCCCCTTCTATTTTTTGTCCAAAGGTTTAAAAAGTTTATTGGGCTTCACAGATGGAAGTTATACAGGCATCACTGAAATGGATGGAAAGAGGGGCCTAATATTCAGCTGAAACAAATATATTGTTTTTCTTTTATTTTCTTGTTTCTTGATTCCAATTTTACCAATCAGCTAGTTTTTATTTGGGGTTAAACAAAAATATGGAAAACACTAATGTTGAAATGAATACTTTAAAGTTACTCCTTTAAAAATGAATCTTTTTTCAGTCATTTAAGATATTATTGTTAACATTATGTCTACTATTTCACAGAAGGATTTGATTCCATAATCTGCCATCTTCTTTGTACAAGGTTTATTATATCCTGTAATTTTTTGGAGAATTCCAAGTTCTTAGAGTTCTTTTCTCATGACACTTAAAATTCTTACATGCCTCATGAATGTGAGCTCTTTTATGACATTGAGAGACAGTCTTTCAAAAATGTATCTTAATTTTTAAAGTATTCCACTAAAAGCTGGGCTAGAATGAATTGAAATCTGGGAGGGGAGTTTCCCTGGTGACCTTGATTGTCTAAGCTTCACTTTTTGAGGTAGAGAGGGAGGAAAAATGACACCTTCATACATTTCTCTGTAGTGAGTCACTGTAAAATGTTCTGTACTATGAATTGGTTACTTGAGTTTTTAACTAACTGAGAAATAAAAGAATCATTAAGTGACTTTTATAAAGAAGTAGACAAGAAAAGCTTTTAAATACTGTGTTATATCCCTTTCTGTGCATCTACACATACAGCACCTAACACAACTATATATTGAAATGCTGTACTAAATAATATATACATTTCATCTCCTTTTGATTGCTGCAGAAACTGAAGCAGGTATTCAATTTGTCTGAAATCATTCAAAGAACTAATATTAGAATTATGACAGTCTGGGAATTGCCAATCCCAGATTTACTCCCTATATCATATTACAAATGTGATGCAGTTAAGAAATGTAATGTTGAAATGACTTTGTCAGAGCAACTACAGAAAAAAGAAAATTTTTGAAATTTAAAATACCTGTAGTATCTCAGAAATTGGCAGATAACAATGTGAGAAAAACACTAAACATATGGTAAATTCAAAATAGAGATAAAGATGAAAATGTTATGATGTTCCTAAGAGGTAAATAAAAATCTTAGGGTAAATGGATGATTATTCAGAAAGAATAAGGTTAGAAAACTCCATAACAGTGTGTAGAATTGGAAAAAGATATGTGAACAATTATGCAGACAGATACAGGGCTCCTATTGATCCCCTTTTTTATATGGAAATCTATGTGCATCACCAATCACCAATATAATGTTACAATAAGAGAGAAATTGGGTTGATGACATCTGACTTCCCTCTCTCATTCTCTTCACTCTCTCATTCAGTTCTGAGTCTGGTTTTCTAGCTCTGAGAAACCTCTCAGTTTATCTTTGTGAGTTGTCCCCTCTTACACATTTTCAAACTTTTTTCGGAGAAGCTTTGTGTAAATGGTCTCATTCCATGCAGGATGTGGGAAAAGGAAAGATCTTTATGTGTTTGCTTCTCGCATATTTATTCTGAGGCAGAGGATCTTGGCAGCAGCCCTGTGGCTCTGTTAGCCATGTCCCCTGACCAGTGACATTGGCACCATGGCTTCGTGGCACTGGTCAGCGTGCCAGGGAATGTGAAATGGAGGTGCCAGTGCCAGAACGTGGTGGGGGATCTGCTGTGATCTGACAACAAGAAAGCAAATGGCTCCTACAGAACACATTTACATGCTTTTTCTTCTAAATTTACATTTGTTTCAGGTTACAAATGAGATATTCCTTTCGTGTATCTTGGTATATAATGCAATACTCAGTCTGAGCATCAGGCTAAATCTCTTAGAAAATTCAACACTAACAGCCCCTCTGGCCACTTAATAATTTCTATTGATGAAAATAAGAGTTTTCTGTGTCCTGCAGGGAAGGAAGAAAGGAAGGAACTGGAAGCATTTAGGTATCCTGTTTATTTGCATCACATGGGTGAATAAACTCAGTTGACAGCAAGTACAAAGTGAAGGCTATAGATATGATGGAAAAGAATTATTTTACAGCCCATCTGTTCTGAATTTTCTGTGTATTTCCAAAGTAAGATAATCCCTTGAAAGTTGTTACTGAACTTTGTTTTAACTGATACTGAAATATGTCATCCACATTCTGCAGGTCTATATTCATGTTAATTTTTATATATATAATTTCAGATTATATAGCCTATATGCTATATGAGACTTGCAATGGAGAAGCCTCTTTATATTCCCAGATAGTCTGCAAGGACATAGAACATACTTATCTATTTTTTTCCCCAGCTTTTTTTTTCTAAAAATCAGGAATTCAACAATATTCAGTAGAATAACTGTAGTGGAGAGAATGCACTTCAAGCTCCTAAGGTGAAAGAAAAAGGTTCTGTGACAAACACTAGATTATTCCTAAACCAATCAGCAGCTTTCCATTTAAGTGTTGTTCAGAAGCAGCTGTCTTAATTAATTTGGTGAGATCTGGTTCCTTCCTGGGACATACGGATTTCTTATACAGTATGTCTCAATAAATCTTTCTATGAACTGTGATTAGATGGACTATGAGGAAATGGAGAAACTGGTACTTAGGTATCCCTTGCAACAAAAATTTCAGCCCATCTGTCTGGCGTTGACATCTGAGGTTGAAAAGGCAGTATAAGTGTTTAAAGATTAATCTCCCTAATGGTTCAGTTAATCTTCCCAAAACCTTAAGGGATTTGACTGACAACTCCATGAATTTCCTCCTCAAGTGTGCATTTATAAGAACAAAGGGATAAGTAGAAAAAAAATCTATATCCTAAACCCACAGGTGCTTCAACAGGCTCAGAAATATTAGACACTTTGTCATTCACTTCTTGTAGATCTTCAGCCTACTCTGTACTAATCAGGTTCCTGTACAAACTACATGACATCCCTCATTTTGTGGGCTAGAGGAGTCAGATTTTTGTTCTTCAATAATGCTAGCAAAGAAGATTTATTAAGAGGCTTCCCAGTGTGGTACAACATATGTAAGACATTTAAGAGAGAGAATCAGGGACTCATTTTTATTTCTCAGGTAAAATTGTTGTTCACTGCTATGCAAATATAAATCTGGAAATTAATAGTTTCTATGGAGCACATCCCTGGCTAGGAATATCTGGGAATTCAGAAACAGAAAGAAGAGACTTTACTGTAGCAGTTAACAGAGATTTTATTCAATCTAATCTAGAATAACTTAAACTTGACCAGTCATCTCAAGAAAATTGTTTTTTGTGAAATTGATAACCTCTTGGAGATAGAGTCTGTTTTTTCAATCTGTTTAATCTGGGTACTTCTTTCTTTGAAAGTCTGGCAAAACACGAAAATCTTGAAGTAAAAAGATGCACACCAAAAATTTATAGAAAAACTGTGTCACACTGTAAAGACTTTCATAAGTTTTGCTTAAGCTGATTCTAACAATGAACAAAGAATGTCAAATACTACAAGTAAATTGTTGGAACTGCTTTGCTCTTCCTTTTTATGGCCCAGGGTGGTGGAAAGCCTGTCTATGTAGATGTCCCCTGATTTGGGCAACTAAGTACTAAGTAGCTAAATCATCTCTCTCTTGTGCTTTGGTGTTCTCATGATTTGAAAAATAATTTGCTAGCTTCTAAATGCTCCTTCAAGATGCACAAACTGAATATACAGAAAATAAAAAGAAGTTTCATGCTATTTCTTCACATGAATGCCACTATGATTGATTTCAGAAGAAAGGAAATTGTTTCCCTTGAGAAGTATATTATAATTTTCTTGTATTTCATGCCTTCCTGCCTGCATGTGAAGAACAAAGAGATCTCCTCCTGGGGTATAATGCTTAAAAACTTAAAGATATCTCTGGATAAACTGTTCTGTGACCAAAAAGATTTGAGCTGGGTCAGATAGATTATACTCAAGCTGACATTTATAAATGATGTTATCTGTTGACTCCAGCTGTAGAGCACATACAAAACAGAAAAACATTGGGACAGGGTAAGAATTCTTTGCTGCAATGAAGGTTTAACCTTGTTCAGAGGCTGATTAAGTGTAGGGCAACCAGGCAGTTGATCAGATTTACTGTTTTATTCAGTATTATGATAAGATACAAATACTTTAAGGGAAACCATCATCTTGATACAGGAGAAATGGCTTGGTTTATTTAAAACTGGTGAGAAACAGAGGTGACTGCAATCTCAGGAGAACAAATGCTGTCAACAGAAGTGCATTAAAGACTCAGAGTAGTGGATTCATTTCGGCTAGTCATTGTTCCAGATATGATGATGTTACACTTTGAAAAGATAGAAAAGAATGGAAGTTAAGCTAATGAGCCTGGCTTGCCTGAGCAGAGCAGAATAGAGAAAGAAAATATGACCTCAAACTCTACCATCTTGATGCTGGACAGTGATGAGACAAATTCCAAGCCACTGATAAAGAATATTCTGATATTACTGAAGAGCCAGGATCAGGCCAGTGAAAAAGAAAAGCTCAGAAGGTCGTATTTCAGAAGGTTATCAAACTCCAGTTTGCTTAGTGTGGTCTGAATGTTAGAAGGAAAATGATTAAATAAGTATCTACAGATTACATATGAGGTAAAGGGTAGAGATATAGAAGTGAGATGGCTGAATGATTGAAATAATCAGATATGGCCAGTCCTGGCTTGGGGCAGAGCTGTAAGGTGTGTACTCGATGACCTCTTTCTATGACCACCTTTCCTCTTTTGACTAAGTTGCCCTTTCTCTGGCAAGGGATTTGAAAGCCAAAGCTAGCTGTGGCAGGAGTTTTGGTAAGACCAGAGGCAAAGAAGCAGCTGAGACATATCCCTATTCTTTTCCAGTGACAGGACCTTCTGGATCTGAACGTAGCATAGGTGAGAGAAGCAAGGACCCATAGGACAAGTGAGAATGGCCACTTTCAAAACTTCTCCTGCTGCTCTGGACACAGTTGTCCTGTGATGAGGCAGTGGGTGATGAATGGGCTGAAGCACAAAGAAGAACACTCTTAGCTTAAGCACAGGAAAATCAGGCATGGAAATCAGTTGATATTTTAAATCTCTGATCTGGTATGATCTCCACACTGAATTCCTCCTCAACAGTCCTTCTGTGAACTGTAAATGACTCCATGTTTAGAATTGGAAAATTCTAGCAGAATCATGCTTTTGCAACACTGACAGGTATAAATTGTCAGTTGCCCTCCTCTACTGAACTAGAACAAGTGCAGGTTGCCATATTATTATAAAAATGGAATAGTTGCAGGAGTAATTGACTTTTTCTCTTAAAACTAGTAAACTTATAGTCACAAAGGGAATTATGGGAGTTTAAACAGAGCAAAATACTGACGGCCTCAACAAGGTTCCCATCTCCCTTAATTTTCTTGAGGATTTTGTGACATTTGGCTCTACATCAGAGTTTTGGCTTGAGAATTTCAGCCACTGTTCAGAACAAATAAGCTTCCAGCTTGTGTGGACAAGCAAACAGTTTAAAACACGATGTTATGGGAATGTAGGAGATAGCCTCAAGGACTGTTTGAATTTACTGAAGGCAATTGCTGCTTCCTTAGCTTTCAATTTAAAGCATTTTGATTCCTTCCTCACATCCCCATTGCTATATATTGCCAAGTGAGTGCTAAAGATTGAGAGATCAAAACGAAACCACCTTCTCCATATTTTTTTTCTTTTTGGAAATAAGATTTTCAGGATTTTTATGATCTGGCTCATAACCTCTAAATCCTACTTCATTTTACATTTTATTTAAAGCACAGCTTTTCCATTAGATCATAAAATTTCAGCATTCTCAGAAGGTGGTTCAATATTGATTTAAAGGTAAAATCAGTCTGCAGAGATACCGATTTTTTTCTCCCTTGAATGTCTTTTGCAATAATTCCACAATAATCTGCTTCCTTGAAAAGTTTAAAAGCAGTTGAGTCTGGTGCAACTGAACTTGTGAACATCACCCAAGCAGACATATCTTTCTTTTTTTTATTTATCATGCTTAGTTTTTTTTTTTTTTTTTGAGAAACTCTTGAGGACAAGCATATGAAAAAACCTAAGCTGTTGAATGTTTTTGCTGCTCTTTCAAAAATGATAGAATCACAGAATCATACAATGGTTTGGGTTGGAAGGAGCCTTACAGATCATCTGGTTCCAACCCTGCTGTCATGGGTAGGGACATCTTCCACTAGACTGGGTTGCTCAAAGCCCCATCCAGCCTGGCCTTGAACACTGGCAGGGGTGGGGCATCCACAGATTCTCTAGGCCATTTGTTTCAGTGCCACAGTAAAGATATATTTATTCCATATATCTAATCTAAACCTTCCCTCTTTCAGTTTGAATCCATTCTCCCTTGTCCCATCACTACAAGATCTTGTAAATAGTCTGTCTCCATCTTGCTTTACAGCCTCTTCATCAAAAGATTTACTCAACTGTTGGTTTCTAATTTTTGCAGGTAGATATACCATTGAAATTCCACCAAGGACAGGAGAAATCAGTTAAGCAAGGCAGAATGGAATATGTGGCAGAGAATACACTGCAGAATCCAGTGACAATTATCCTGTTTGTTTGAGAACTGGACTTGCAGTTACCTGCAATTCAGGTTTCTATACGGTAGCTAGGTAATCTTCCAGCAAAGATGAAATGATGTTTTTGAAGTAAAGATCAGAGAACAGAAAGGATATTCATAGTAGTTCTAGAGACGAGGGTGGCATTTATGTAGCTTGTGAAGAGAAGCAGCTGAAAAGCATTTTAAGAATTGTTCGGTGGAATAATCTGAAAGACTTCTGCAAATGTTTCAAATTGTTGTCCTTTCATGTTACTGCTGTGGATAGAAAGGTAATATTACAGATTACAGTACAGTGGTTTAGGACCAGTGCAGAAGCATGACAGTACTGCACGTTTGTTTGGGTTTTTAAAAATTTTTTTTAGGAGGTCCAGTTTTCATTTCTGAACAGAACTGATTTTGTTATAGCCTGTCTAGAATCAGAGGTAAAGTTTTAATGAAATATTTTTTTATTATAGTTGCAAGAGAAGTACCTAAAAAGGAAAAATATTCTAGAATATTTTGCCTGGCTGAAATGAGTATTTCTTGTCTGCTTTTGTAAATGATATCATAGATCCCAAAGAAACCAAGTGTTATATCTCAGTGAGCTGATCCATACACATTATTGTTACTTAGTGCTAACAGAATTTACAGGTATGTTCTATTCCTCTGTCAGGAGGGATCTATGCTAAAGAAGACATTTAGCTGCCACAGATTCTTTCTTCTAAAGGCAGTTTTCCTTTAAAGTTGGAGCTGTGGCATCTTCATTTAGTTTGGCAGCTTTCTAAGTGGTGCAGTGGCCAAAATATTTCAGTGCTAAAAACTAAGAATTGGCTTGTGGATAGTTACTGCTGAACTTGAAACTTCTCTGTGTCTTTGATAATGGTCACTGATAAAAAAGGAAGCATAATGTTGGCTGGGGAAGCTGGGCCAGCTTTGGCGGAGCTGGCTGATATTCATCTGTGGAGCACAGAGGAGGCTCTGCAGTCCTTGGAGAGGAGCCCTGCATGACTTCCTTTGTAATGGCATTTGTGAGGTTTTGGTTTAGCTGTCTGTCTCATATTTAAACTAAATATCCAATGCTCATATCAAGTTTGAAAGAGGAAGGAAAAACAGATTCAAGCAGACGTTTTATATTCGTACCAGAAGTCAGTGAGTCTTTCTGTAACAGTGCTGCAGGATTTCAACAAGACTGTGAGTGTGACATATGTAACTCATATTGTGGTTAAAAGATTTTAATCTCACATGTAACTAGGATGACTTTCCTGTCTGAGCTAGAAAAGATACTAGTTTTCTGACTGTGATGGAACTGGAAAGATGTAAAAGATCCCCTTGTCCAACATAAAGTGCATGATCATATGCACTGGTGAGAGGTAAGTTAAAAATGCACACTTAAGCACAAGTGTATAAAGCATATGTCTAATATTTGATTGTTTGGGAAAAAAATCCAAAGGTTCCAATAGTTTGAAGCCCCATTGCCTGAAAATCTATGAATTTTACTCGAAAGCGCTTTGGCTTGGGTGATAGAGCTTTTTACTTATGTTCATATGTGTGAGACATGCATATTTTGATATGATATATAATATAGAAATGATTACATAATTAAAATAAAGAGGAAGTGGTGGAGGTATATCTAGAGAAACACAGTTGTAGCCACAAAGCCTGCATAAATTATTTCTATATGCATGTAACTATGATTTGAGAGACTTTTTATTTGAGACTGAGTTCTCAAATAGTTGTCCCTTCATTTTCAGGTGCTCTGGATCTGTAAATAGCACTGCTTATGAGTAACAGGTCTCTGTAAGTTATCTATGCATCTGGGATAAGCAAAGCTGCTTCACAGAAATGTAGTTATGATATTGGCACAGTGCTGTGAACAGTGTAGACAAGAAAGAAACACAACCTGCTACAAAGAGGCCTTCTCCCCAGTGACATAGTTATCTGACACTATGGAATAATTTTTCTTCTTCTAAAAGAAAAACAAGACAAAGAGAAAGAATGAGTTTTCATTCTACTAACACAGTGCAGTGAAATGTTTTATTTCTAGTCTCTTTTGGCAAGGGATCTCCTGGCAGAATAACTGAGTGAACCGGGTGAGTGCTTAAATCCCTAGAAAAAGAACATATCCAAAATGAGAAATTCTGACTGCGGAAATGTTCACCCACGACATTGAGCTGAAAATGTGATTGAGCCAAGGGCTAGATGACACGAAAACATATATAACCTTTGTGTTAACCTTTTGTGTCGGTGGAGGACAGATGATGAGCCCTTTACCCCACTGCCACACTGAACAGGGATTCCGTGTCTCCACTGGTTCCACTCTAATTAAATGCGGATATTATGTAAACCACAATCCAAACTGTTTTATGAATTCAGAAAATGCTAGCTTCATTTTTCTTGTCAGGCTCCAAAACCAGACCATGACAGATGAGTTTGAGCACTTGCTGATCATTCATCTACAAAACATAGTAGTTGGATTCTTTCACTTACAGCCATTTGCAGAAACAGAAGTTGATTAATTGAAGCATTGGTGCTCAGCAAATTATTTTTATTTTTCCCCCCTTTAGCTAGATTTCATTGTATCCTAAGCAAAATCCTTAATAACATGATAGAAATGAAAGATCACAGACACCATTTCTTATCGAAAGGGTGCATTTATTTAGCCTTAATATAAGAATAATAACACTGGCTACATGTAACCACACAAATATAATATAGCTCAATCAAGAATGCAATCAACTGGTTTGGTGCTACTCATGCGGCACCTAAATAAGTCAAATTAATCATATTCCCTAGAATCAAATGTAGCAGTCACAGCTGTGCAAAGCTAGTGCAAAATTCAATTTGTACTAATCTGCCTTTGAGAGCAAAAGCACAAAATATAGTAGAATATTGGCATCACTTGTCTGTTTTGCAGGTAATTTCTCTCTCTTTTCCTTCTCTTAAGTTCTCCGTATCTTATAGACATGAACATACATAAGGTAATGTGATTTTAAATTCATTGTTTACATTCCATAAGAGTAAATAAAGGGCCCTCTGGGATAGAAAATCGGGTCAGTGTAATACTGATGGACACGAGTGACCACATGGCTTGACCACTAGGGGCGAGCTGAAGGAGGGCTGTGGTCAGAAAGGCTCTCCCTAATGTAAGCAGGAGGGAAAGGCTCACTCAGTGTGCTATACTGTAAGAGCTGTCTGACACTGGCAGCCCACTTGTCTCCTGTGTGAAACAAAATGCTGTTTCTG
Organism: Notiomystis cincta; assembly: GCA_013398075.1. Taxonomy (NCBI): domain Eukaryota; kingdom Metazoa; phylum Chordata; class Aves; order Passeriformes; family Notiomystidae; genus Notiomystis; species Notiomystis cincta. Next base: position 86,240 of record VZRX01005113.1, on the reverse strand, counting down.
TGCAGTCCATGGTAATTAAAGGAGGAAAACAAACTGAAGTCTGAAGCTGAATTGATTTATTTGAAATGATATGAGTGATATTCTCTACTAAATAACAGCGGTTGGCTGGCAAATGTATTCCCTCCTTTGTGGTGAGGGAAGGGTTTGAAGAAGTCTTCTGCAAAGGTGGGAAATTTCTGTTTCACCTATGAAGAGCAATGTGGAAGAGGGGAAATAAGGCACAAATGTGTATGATGAAATGTATGACATACCAGGAAATGAGTCTGGGATCAAGGCTGATATATAACAAGCACTATAAATTAAAGAAGGAATGGGCTGTGAGATGCCATGTCAGTGAAGAGATGAAAGGGGAAATCAATAGAGAAATAACCAAATTACAAAGCTGAAGTAACACTCTTTGCAATACTATTCCAAGTGCCTGTTAGGGAGGAAAGACTGTCTTTAACAAGACAAGAAATAGTATGTCTTGAGGAGAATTTGGGCAGAATCTTTAGGTGTATGGAGAGAATAAATAGGAAAGGCTGGATAACAGAAATGTTACTTGGAACAGAAATGTAGGATTTGTAGTGTGTTAATGGTGGCTTTGAAAGATTCTGGCATAAAATGAAAGATTGTGATGGGAATTATGGTCACAATCTACTTCTACAAGTTTTAAAGGAGAAAGGTGCTCATTCATCCTAAGTCCCAATGACACCTTTTTTTGTGTTTGTGTAATTGCAGTGGTCTTCCCACCTGCAGCCTCAGGGACATAAAACCACGAGAACATGCTTAGTCATCTAGGCTATTTGGGCTGTTAAGATTTGCTTGAACAAGTAAGTTTGTTGATTTATTTCCTGTTTCTCTTTTGCATATTAATGGTTACCAAAGGCAATTACAAGATATTTGAAAAGAAAGATTCTCAAATATCACTGTGTCACGAGAGAATGGAAGCCGACTCTGAAAGCATTGATTTTTTTTTTTTGTTCTAAAAATACACAAGCCAAACTGCCAGCTGCTATATATCAGCTTAGGCCCCTGGCAGCAGATTTACACCAAAGGAGAGTCTGGCTCTTCTTCCCTGAATTTTGCTTAATTCCATCCTATTTTTGTTCAAGTGTGTGCTTCTGAAAGGATAAGCATCGTAGTTCTTAAGGGCTGAAATCTTTTAAAATATAGAATAAATAAATGGCTTTGGGATAAATATTTTCTCTCTGCCAGTGGCATTATGTTTGGGCTTGAAATGTTATCATCAAAGAAAGTTTTATCTTGAAAAACTCTGGCTCTGAATTTCAAGTTAGGTAAGATTCTGAAAGTACTGAATTATCTTAAAAAAAATAGAAAACTGGAAAGTTGCAAGGATTCAAACCTTTCCCTAAACATTGCTTTGAGCAAAGGCAGTGTAAGGTCTTGCATATCTGTAACTCGAATAGGCTAATCTGAGACACTCCTGCAGCTGAGACCTGGCTCTGTGCTCTGCCTGGCTCCATTTGTAATATTACAAATCTGTACAAGCAGACATAATTTGGGATTTGCTGTGTTATCATTAGAATTCTCATTATGGGAACAGAAGTGACCACTGCAGATAATGTTGCAAAACTGTTTCTACTCTAACATTTCAAATTAACTTGCTCAGCAGTGGGAAAATTTACTCCTTCTAGGCTAAAGTTTTCAGGCTTTAGCACAGCTGGATATTTATTTATGTATTTTATTTTACTTGGAAATGAAGAAAGAAAGATCAATGGTTTTGAAGAAGAGTAGAAGAATGTATATTTGCTGTACATTGTGGTGGGTTGATTCTGGGTGCTCACCAAAGGCAGTCTGTCAGCACTGATGAGGCCACACCTCAAATCCTGGGGTCACTTTTGGGCCCCTCACCTCAAGACAGACACTGAGGTACTGGGGCACGTCCTGAGCAGGACAGCAAAGCTGGTGCACTGTCTGGAGCACGGGTCTTGAGAAGAGCAGCTGAGAGCTGGGGGTGTTCAGCTGGACAAAAGAAAGCTCCTGGTAGACTTTATCACTTCTACAGCCACCTGAAAAGAGGCTGCAGCCAGGCTCTTCACCAGGTAACAAGGGACAAGAGGAGATAGCCTCAAGTTGTACCAGGGAAGGTTTAGGTTGGATATTAGGAAAAATTCCTTCAGTTAAATGGTTTTCAGGCATTGGAACAGGTGTCCCAGGGAAGTGGTAGAACCAAGATCCCTGGAAGCGTTCCAAAATCATGTGGGTGTGGCACTTGGGAACAGGGTTAAGTGGTGAACTCAGTGGTTCTGTGGTAACAGTTGGACTCGATGATCTTAGAGGTCTCTTCTAACCTTAACAATTTAAATGCCTCTATGATTTTGCTATGGTGCAACCATAGCTGTGCAATCATTTAAACCATTTAGTTACACAGTAATTCAGACACTTGATCATTTAAAATTTGCAATGAATGTTCGCACTGGATAAAACAAATTCAAAATTACAAACAAAGCAAGGCCTGCTTTGGACTATGGCAAGCATAGTTTTATTTCTAGTGCTGCCAATGATATGCCTTCTGTCAAAGGAAAAAGGGATAAAAGCAATCCAAATCTGTGTTACTCTGAGCTCTTAAGGTATTTTTAAAAATTTTATCTCTTTTAAATAAAAAGGATGCATTTTATTTCAGTGGTTTGGCTCACATAATGGCTCTAATTAAGTGTCCTAATTATGAAATAAAACGGAAAAGGATTGTAATTTAAATTCTTATTGACTACTACCAAGTAATTCAATAAGCATAACTAGAGTTTAGCAGTGTATCCTGCGTAGTTGTTGCATATGTAAGATCCTGTGGGGTGACCCATCAAGTGTTTTGCTTGCACCCAGAAAAGTACAAATTCTCCCTCATATTATACAAGCACTTAGAGCTGATTTAAGGATTGAAATATTGTTGAAGGTATCTTGTTATGTGTCTTATGACAGATTATATCAAAGTCTGTAGTCCTTATATCACTGTAATACCTGAGCATCTTCCAGCACCACATTAATGACTCATCAAACATCTGCAGTGTGTAGTCCTCAGTGCTATCCCTGTTGTTGTTCAGCTGGAAAGTGAATAATAAACCTTACATTTTTATTGTCTCCAGATTCTTATAATATTGCAGTCACTAGGGCAGCTGAAAGCTTTGGAAGCTGGAGTTAGAGGATAGTGGATCGATACATTAGGTTGATCTCTGGTGCTTTCTATGTGCCTTTCCTGCAGTGCAAGCCCTACTGACAAGGCGGCTGTGTGCTGGCTCCAGATGTGTCCAGCCCTTAGACACGGCACGCTGCCTTCGCTGCGGGGAACTGAAGTGTCCCTGGGAGCTGTGCCTCGGTGCTCCAGCCGGGCAGTGGGCAGTCAGGCCAAGCTGTGGGTGGAGGGGATAGTTGATTTTAGTAGTTTGAGTCAATTTTTAATGCTGTGTCTTATCCAGAAAACTTGTTCTAATATCATATTCGTTTGGTTACAGTTTATGTTATTGCAGAACTTATATGGGTTGATTTTTGGTGAGGAGGGAAGAACGGAAATGAGTTTTCTTTGAAGAGCTGCTGGAAGCTTCCTCCATGCCTGGCAAAACCAATCACTGGCTGGCCCTGAGAATAGGCACACTGCTAAGCCAATTAGAAAAGCTGATAACGGCTCCATGATAACATATTTAAGAAAGGGAAAAAACCACGACCGCCTGTCTTGATCCCTCGTCTCCGAGGGAGGCCTGAGGGGCCCGGCTGGGTCCCTTCCTGGCGAGGCTGGGCCCTGGCCCCTGCCGACACCGCGGCCGTGCCGCCGGGGCCGTCCCAGCACCGCGAGCAGACACACAGTCGAGACCGGGCGGCTTGGGCAGCACCACGAGGTCGCGGCAGCGTTATGCGGCCATCGCTGTCTCGGCGTGGCTCGCAATGAACTTTATTTGCTTAGCCGCCTTTAGCCAGCCATCGTGTGGACAGAAAGGCAGAAGCAGCAGCAGCAGCTTTTCTCTTTCTCGGCGCCCCGCAGGAAGGAAAGGCGCTGAATGCAGCTGATGGCCAGCATGATGCCGGCGGGGCCACGTGTCCAGCACCGAGAGAGGCATGGCGAGCATAATTCCCCAATGGGGAGCCCGAACAGAATCAACTTTCCAGTGTTACAAAAGTCTAGAAAAACTTTCCAATGAATAAAACTTAAGAACAAACGAACCTGTGAACACCAACTCTCTCCCGAGTCATAGAAAAGAAAAAGGGGAAGACACGTGGAGAGAACAACATGGTGACACCAAGGTCGATGCAAAGGAGGGAAGGAGAAGAGGAGATGCTCCCAGAGTAGGAGCTGAGATTGTGGTGAGGACTATAATGCAACAAACTATTTCCGTGCAATTCATGATGTGCGTGGGGGAATGCAGGATTCACCCGCAGCCCATGAGATAAAGGTGCTTGCGCTGGATCACAGGAGAGAAGCTGTGATCTAATGAAAGGCTTGAACAGAGAGAGAGAGAGAGAACCCTTGCTTCCAGAGATAAAAGAAGATCCTTGCTTTTTGTATTAGAACAGCTCATCCTTAAAAGACTGTACTCCATGAGCTAGTGACCCAAGAGAAAAGCAGCCGTGGGAAGACAGCTTTGCTTGTGGGAGGGTCTCACGTGAAGCAAGTTTACTGGACGGTACTGGTCTCGTGAAAATTAGGACCATGTTGGAAAAGTTCATAAAGAACTGTCTTTCGTGGAAAAAGACCCCATGGCATAGCAAAAGAGACTCCCTGAGTGAACAGGGAAAAGATGTTACACATGATGAACTAACCAAGAAGCCCATGTTTTGTCTCTTTGCATTGTCAGTAAGAAAGAAAGGGGCTTGGAGTTGTGGGGGAGGAGATGTTCTAAAGATTTATATTAGTTCTTATTATCCTCTTTTAATTCTGTTAATAGATTTTTCCTTCATACTGTAGTAAAGTTTTGAGCCGGTTTTGCCCTCAAAGTATTTTCTCCTAATCCTTATCTCACCCCATGAGTTTTTAATTGTTATTTTTCCTCCTCTGCTCATCTATGGCAGATGAAAATCAATGAGTGGTTTTTCATGAGTGCACTGGCCTTTGGCCAGAGACCAGCCCACGACAGTTATGTATGCAGTTTTGGAATCTGAAGAGATTTTAATGGAGGAGGTTAAATTTTCTGTCTAAGAGATGGGAAGGAACAAATTTTCTTTGCCTTTATCTTTATTGGTAAGGTGGTAGATTGATTCCTGTTATGAACTAGATGTCCTTAAAGACAGTTCTCATTTTTAGCTGTAATATCTAACCCTAAAGGGTCTTTTACAGGTGGAGTTTCCACCTGTGCCAGTCACCCTTACAACTGTGTAAAGGACAATAATAGCACACCTGTCCAGCTGCTCCTGCTCAGAGCCAGGTGTGGAATCTCTTGTATGGGGGAAGCCCTTATTGTCTAATTAGGAGAGCTCAAGGAGGAAAATGGTAAGGATGGCCTAGCTCCCAAGACCTAGCTTTTCTGTGCATAGTCAGAGAGATGAAGGAAAATTAGGTCTCCAAGAAGACCAGAATTTTGCCTCAGAATATTATGTTCCAGGTATTAACTTTCTCCACTGCTTATGATTATCCTTTCTAGAGGAGATTTGAATTAGTATCTATATAATCCAAATGATAGATATCAATTTTTGCTATCTATGCTACTCTCTGAGAATGTAATTACAGGCTATGCTTCATTTGATCCATGTGTTAAAAAGAAACCATTGTGATTGGGTTTCTTTATTTTATTCTTTGTGCAGCTGTGACATTTGCATGAACAGTACTGAGCTGCTACTTATTATATTTCTGCCAGATATTAAATATACTTTTGAAACTTACCCAGAAGATGGCATGAAGAATTCCTAAAGCACATTTGTGAATGAATGTTTCAGAGCAAAAGTCAATATTTTCTCTTTCCTGTGTTTGCCTTTCGAAATACCTTCATTTTTTGCATATTGAAAGTAACTTACCAAACTTTCAGTAGGCTTAATTTGTTTAATGGCTTCTATGAAAGATTGTATCTGATGGACTACAAGTGCTATTGGTCTCGAATACAAGTGATGATATTAAAAAGATCACAAAATAATTCAGGTGGTGAGGTACCTCAGGAGACCTGTAGTTCAACCTGCTGCTCAAAGCAGAGCCAGCTATGCTGTCAGATCAGATTACTGACTTGGTTTAAATACCTTAACGGAAACAACTTGGATACGTTTTAATATTATAGATTTTTAAACTTTTTAGAAATGTTGGATTTCTGCAAAAGGGAGAATATTCAACAAGATTTCATGGACATCTGTGGCCTACCTTTTTAATGAGCATTTGTGTGTCTGACATTTATCTAGTTCTGGGAATTAATTTAGTAATTAATCTCTGATGTATTGGAAAAAATTTAACATTTAATATTGGCAGAATTTTCTCATCTGAAATAAAATCATTGTTTCGAAGTGGTCAGAGTTGAAGCAGGTTCGGTTAGAAAGGGTATATATGATGTTGATAAAAATTCTGGTGACAAACTTCATGTCATGTGTACATTATTAAATTAGAAAAAAATTGCACAACTGAAATCTGGTCTGTTGAAATTTTTAAAATAATTTCAGAGTCATTCTAGCTTCAAAGCATCCTACAGCATTTTTCATTTCTGCAATATTTTTGCCCTCCATACTGCTGTGTGAAAAATCCCCTGTCTCAGATCACAGATGTTCTCACCTAACAGTGACCTGAAGCACTGCTGCAGCATATGGGTTAAAGAAAACAGAGAGCAATTCAAACCATTAACTATCCTGGGGTGCTGGACACAGCATCCTTAGGCAGTTAATGGAGAGAGGTGAGATGTCACAGAAGTTCACTGAAATTAAGTGGTTTATCTACAAAAGATGATGTGAACTCAGTTCCAATTTTCTTTCTTTCTTACTTTCAATTTTTTTCCCTAGTGCAAGCCACTGTCCAGCAGCCCTGATGGTGGGAAGCTTAAATCACTATTGTGCTCTTGAAGTCAGCCCTGAGCAACATGACGGCAAAATTGCAACTGATTTTCTGTGCCAGATGGGACCTAACTGAACATATAATTGAAACAGTGAGACCACCTGGTTACACAAGGCTGTCAACTATAAAAAAGGCAAACTCCTAATAGTTCCTGGTAGAAACAGACCAAAGCACTTTTACAGGCAGCATGGTGAGTGCTAGGGAGAGTTTTGTTCCTTTATGGCATGTGCAAATTCCAGTTGTGGCTGTAGATTATTGCTTCCTCTGGAAAGGTGATTCAGTGGGTTCCTGGCATAGCTTCTGGTTCTCCATTTATCCAAACACCACCCAGCCATCGTGACATGTCTTCCATTTTCCCTTGTGATTTGAGGAAGTCATGCATAATCCACCCCTTATTAATAATCCAGTCCTCTGAAGTACCATTTCCCATTCATTTCTTATTTTACAGAGCCCTAAAAGTTGATGTAAAGGAAATACATTTTGGAACACCTATGTAGATATTTTAATCTTTTTTTTTAAAAAGTAGATAAATTGGGCCCATAAGGCTTATTGTGATTAAAAGCTTCACTGCTTATGGTGAAATTCTAGAGCTACACATATTGCTGTTATTAGCATATAAATGTTCTTATCTGCCAGAGTTGGACATAATCATGAAATATGCCATCATTTGAGGATGAGGTTGGGAGCTGCCTGGGGTCCCATAATATTATGAGAATGAAGTAGCAATACTATTGTCATGGTTGAAGAAGCACATTCATTTCCACCCCCTCTTTTTTGAAACTGGTAATTTTACAGCAAAAATGGCTTACATGTTAGGTAAAATTTCTGAGATTTATTTTAATGTCAAAGGTGACTTTTTTTTTCCCCTAGATCAGTGACTTTAATATTGATGTTCATTTTGTTTTTTTGAGTAGCAGAAAAACCCATTTAAACTTTAATTATTTCAGATACTTTGCATGCACATGGAAGACAAATAGCTTAATAATGGTCAAATTTTCAGGGATTTAATCTAAATGTAAAACAAGCACCTCTGGAAAATATTAAGAAATTTATACCATGTTTTAGCTGTGTAGTGAGTTTTTCTCTGGAGCTTTTTAGGATCCACTTTGTTCTTATTTGCTCCTTATTCGTGTGGTTTTGACTACAGTTGCACAAGGATGTCTGGCTGGGACCTCCTGCAGGGCTTTGCAGGGAGGCAGAATCTCAAGTGGTCTTTCACCCTGCCTCTTTCTTTGTCTGTAAATACGTGGAACATAGTTGAGAAACACTCTTTCTGTAGGCTGAGAGAAAGGTAAAATAGGAGAAGCATCCTCCCACTCAGGTTTATTTTCCAGAATCTCTGTGTGAGTACATTCTGCCCATATTATTTTAATATCAGGCCTTATACAGAGATCTAAACTGCATTAGTGTGCATAAAAAGTTAAGTAAAAAAATCTGTATGAACTAAGCTAAACTGCTACTTAAACTACAAGTTTCTTTCATTTTATTATAGTTAGAATAAAACTTTTTACTCTGTATATTTTTGTTGTCACCAAAGGCTTATAATGCGATGACAGAGGCTATTTTTCCAGGACATGTGTACTGTGTGAAATTTCAATAGAAATCAGAGAAGAGAGTCTGATCATGAAAGGTTTCCAGCTCAGTTTGCAGATAAAACTGGCTATAAAAGAGATAAGCATCCAACCTTTGAATCCTTATCTAAGAGGAAGCTTTTGAGGTTCTGTCCCCACCATTTTTCTAAGGGGTACAGATAGGATCAGTTCCATCACTTGCCAGTCCCAGATCAGTCAATGTCAAGCCTGGATTTATTTTCATCAAGTTATGGAGAATCTCGTTATAGTGTGCATCCCGTTCATTATTTTTGACCCACACTACTGAGATTGAATCCATATGTCTATTAATTCCACAAGAAATCTGACTGAACTATAAGGTGAGTAATTTATGAGCTCTGGCTATATTATAGGAACATTTCTGTAAGAAAATACAGTGTTCTAAAAAAAATTGCTCACTTATCTTCATAATCATAAATTATCTCATACCTAATTACAAACTGACAGAATGAATAATTGTCCTAATTGAGAGCTGTGTGACACTGAGAATATACTGCTTATTTTATAAACTTCTTAATGTACAGCTCATAAATATGTCACAGCTAAGGAGTACTGCATCTTTAAGTATATTAAATGCAGTCTTGTGTAACCAAACATAATAGGATTTTTAAAAGAATTATAACTGAAGAATTTAACAAACAACTTTCCAAACTTTCTACACGTGTGAAGCTTCTTTAAACTGACCAATTGGAATCACACATCCAAAAAGAAACTTGACTGCATTGAGACACGTTACTATATTTTTGTTTCATGTGCATTCAGAAGCAATATAAGAGTTCCAGTGAAAATTGTTTTAATTAATTCATTTAACAAGGACCTGTTAATGGATTTTAGAGCAATACCAAAGTCAAAGAAATGTGAGCAATGAGAATGCATATGCTTTGTTTCAGTGAAGGTCATGCTGACACCTTTATAGCTGCTTCAGGTCTGAACCTGATATAGATTGTATTAACTTGCAGTAGGCTTCATTTTTTATCTATTATTCTCATCTTTTATATTGAAAATCTTCTAATTCAAAACTTCATCTTGAGTTGATATGCATTCATTAATAATGCCCCTTCCTTTTTGAAGGGATGGAATTTCATATAAAAGATCTGGTGACATAAGCCGTGTAGGACATGTCAAACATACTAATCCAAACACTTGGAGAACTGTGGAAGGGGCAAGGGAATAGAAAGAGTAATAAAAGAAAGAAATGTTACATTTATTGGGGTAAAAAAGGAATCCTGTATTTCAAGTACTAACAACTCAGACTAAATAGTGCATTCAAATACATTCTGCTTTAAGCACTCAGCCATGGCTTGATTTCTCGTCTGGTTTTTTTGGAAGACAACCATTCTTCATCAAAGTTGCATTTTTCCAGTAATTAATTTTTGCTCATTTCTAATCTAAATGTGTCAAACTTCGCTGTTTGGCTGCCCACAGTTATAAACCAGCAGTTTTGGGAGCAAAATTCCTGCTTTTCTGTTTCATGTGCATTTTACTGTGAAAAAATTTTCACAACTGGCATTAGGGTTTTTTGTGTTCTCAAACCATACCTGAAGCAGATGTCTGCAATTGTGAAACCCAATAAGTAGAGAAATGTTCTGTAAGCAAAACATTTTTCTTATTCAAGCTAACACAATTCCACACGAAATAGTGCCATAATATGTTAAAATAATCAATTTACATGCTCACAGTTCTTCCTTTTCTAAATAATTGTTTAACCAGAGTTGGACTACATTTCAGAGACAAATGGCAAATTTCAATTTTAGCAAAAATTTTTTTGAATATTTCAATTACCTTTGATTAAAAGTTAGGAGGAAAAAGGAAATTACTGATAGCATTGAAACATTTAATTTTCTTATACTTGAAGGGATAATTTACTTTGGAGATGCAAGCTATTTTTTTTTTTAACATTTTTCTACCACATAATTCCTTAATGTCTCATTTTGAAGTTGAAACGTTTCATTTAAAAATGTGATCAAAAAAGAAGGTAAAATAAAAGTATCAAATGAAACAACTCTCAGAGTTTGGCAGACATGAAATAGAATGGTGAAGTTAAACAGATATATAGAATGGTTTTTTCTGTGTTTTTTTTTTTTGTTTTTTTTTTGTTTGTTTTTTTTGGTTGGTTTTTTTTTTTAGCATTGTTAAAAACTCTAAGTTCTGCAGTTGAATTGACAGAAGATGCTGGAGAGATGTTTCTAAAAGAACCAAAACCAAAAATCAAACCCAAATAATCACTGTACACAGTCTTTGCAGTCACTGCGCTGTAATTCTCTTTCTCCTTTTTCTTTTATTACATGAAAATTTAGGCCTTCATCCATTGTACATCCTAAAGCTATCTGGAGCTTAGTAAGATACTTGTTTTAAAAAAGTGCTGAAGTATAGTGTGCTGTGACCTTAATCTGCTACCAGAACTTTAGGCTTCATTATGAAGACTTTCAGAAGGAGTGAAGTAAATTATATTGGTAAACACAAGTGTAAGGCTACTCAAGAATCCAGCTGATTGTATCAAATGTGTTGAGCACCTGGTAGCTCCTGTGAACTATGCGCTGTATTTCTAAAAACACTGTCAGTAGCTAAAGTTGAGGCAGCCTTGTTTAAAATACAAAATAAACCAAAGCAGTTCAACTTAGATTTTCTTTTGTGCTTTTGTGACACAGGCTACCAGGCATCAGTCATTGAAAGAGAGATTAATATAATGATTAAATACAGTAAATAACATACTGAAGGAAATGAACATGGGTTGATCTTCCTTCTGAGTACTGCAATTCTGTCATTGTCAGTGTTGATGAATTATGGTAAAATAGGCATGATGTTGGTTAGCCAATAATGTTTTTATTCTTCCACCAAAATACCAAACCCAGAGAGGCAACATTTTGTCTGCTTGCATCTCACTTTCTTGCCTGCAAGACTTCTCAGTTAGATATATGGAAAATGAGAAAGTCTGGTGGTGACACACAGCTGGACTCAGTGGCTGTGACAAAAGACAGTTCCGATTCTGCATTCTTTATGTCTGGCTGAAGCTGAAAGAGAATGGTGCTGGCTAATGTCTGCTGCCAGATGGCTTTCTGCCTCCTTCAAGTGAGAGCTCAGATGCTAGACCACACTTTAAAATGATACTTCTGGTTATGATCAGTTTGGATTCCTATGGCAGTGTTCTTTAATGCATCTCAATCGTTCTATATTTTATTTCCATGAAAACCTGTTTCACTTTAGTTACAAAAGGGTCATGTCCAGTAAGACACCATAGCATTCAAATTCCATTGCTATCATGGGGTGTTTTAAATTACTTCTCATTTCATAACTTCTTGAATCATGTGTCTGCAAAACAATGTCTCTTTTAAAATGTCTGAACTGGAAATATCAGAGATAAAGCTTAACTCTTCTCAACATGATTTAAGCAGTGTGATCATTGAGCTCCACTGGATTCAATTGACTGTGGTGGTGGTCTACCTGGAAGAGATTAGCATATTGTTTATGGTAATGGGGGGTAAAGAGGCAAACATGAAACTTCCCCTCTGTCTCCAGAGGACTGTGGAATTCCACCAGGCACTTGCCTGAGTTGTTTATCTGTCTGCCTGCCTCCTTTGAAGTACTAAGTCATAGAAGCAACAAGAATTGCACTCTTTTTAGCTTATATTCAGAATTTCCCATTGGCCTATTTTTATTTGAATAAAAAGATATGACATCCATAAACACCATATTCTGCCAAATACTAATTCTCTCATCAGGCCACTGTATATCTCGCATGTCTGTACTGAAAGGTTCACAGTAACATTGCCCTGATATTTCTTATGTCAGCATAAAGCATTGGAGATGTCAAGGAAAAATAAACCATATGTTACAGGCTATACTAAAAGCAAATGAAACATATGCTCAAGATAAGGTTTGTCAAGGAAGAGATTATCAACTCTTCTGAACTTGAAAACAATTCCTGAAAAAATTCTACTTTAGCATTGAATATACTATTTTCCCAGAGATGACAGGTGTTCTGTTAACAATAAATATCAATGACATTTTTCTTCTACAAATCTGGTGCCTAATTCTATAATATAGCATCTCTTTACTTCCTAAAATGCCAGGCCTGTTAAAGTAAGAGGATGCTTGCAAATGAAAGTAGCATTTGTGGCGGTGTGTTCCAAAGTCTTGTGATGACCAGTTTCATGTTTGCCTCTGTAAATGAATGAATTTTCATGGCTGACACTGCCTTGGGCTCATAAATACATTGACTGATCTGAGATCAACTGGAGTAGAAATTCATCAATATAAAGCTGTAAGATTTGGGTAAAACAGAGAAATGAAGTAAGTAAAGGCTATCTCATCTTAGATGTGTCTTTTCTTTGAATTCTGTTTGTATTGGTACAAAGAACAGCATGTGGCTGACAAGCTCCACTTCTTAAAACAGAGAGACCATGTCCTTCTTTAGCCCCTTATGAGACCAACATAAGTGGGCACAGCACACACTGACAAGGAGCAAATTTCTAGAAACAGAAGTAGAACAGGCAAGCGCGTGAGAATTGCAGGGCCCAAATTCTCCTTAGAGGGCAATAAATACAAATCTAGCACTTTTGAGAATACTGCAGATAGCAAATTAGTTTGAGAAGAAATATGTGAAAGTACTATCTGCTCTCTGGAAAGTGTTTCACTCTGACAAGACACTCAGGCGAAGTTTTACTGGAGCAGAGAAAACAAAAAAAACTGTGTACTGAGACTTGCTCTTTCACTGGAATGGGTTTAACTCCTCCCAGCCCTGCTTATACATTTTATTAAATGATGAATATTCATATACACAGTTCTCTAACAGATGAGATAGCTAGGAAGTGAGCCATATGAATTTCTTCTGTTGGTGATTTTGGTGCTTCTTGTACTGCTGGCCCAAGGTGGCTCAGTGTTCCTGTATACTGAATGTCATAGGTGCAGCAGTCACCTACAAAACTGCCTTTGTAGTAGTTACACAGAATGCTCATGATCTTTAGCAATTCCTGCTCTATATGTAGGATACACTCATGTATTTTTGGACATGCAGGCCTTGGAATCCAAATGAGTACAAGTATCTTGTGTCTGTATGGGCAGAAAGGTTGGCAAGTATTTTATGGGAAAAGAGAACATCAGAGAAGCATTGTAAAATCTTTGGTCAGGGATGGTGAGCTTGTCTTTATTTTGATTGTTTTGAAGCCTCAGCTGGGAATAAAACACTGAAATATACTTGTTACTTGTAAGCTGCATCCCAAGTAGATCTGAAGACAAAAGTAGAGAGCTGGTGGATGTAGGTAAGCAATGTTTTTTATGAAGATAAAATTAATTTATTCAATATGGGTTTATAAATTAGCATTGTTATATACACTGTACTTTCTCATACACATCTCAGGCGATCTCAGGTAATTTAAACAATTGAAGGCTTAACAGAAGAGGAAATAAAAAGGTATTGGTTGATTTCTCCTTGTATGTCAACACAGAAGTATCTGCTTATACTATTTTTTGGATATTAGGGGACACTTTCTAATGCACTGAAAAGAAAATTAAAACCTATTGGACTGTACTATTTTTTAATAAAAAATTGTACTAATTTGTTCCACTTTCTTAATACAAAACTATACCATATTGTTATATTTTTCTAAAAATAGGAAAAATTACTTTTTAATGTATTAGTTGTTCAAGAAGTGCCACATAATTTAGTAATAGTTACTACATTTTTGTTTTAATGAATACCTAGGTGTACCCTGTAAAATTTGCCTGCAAAATAACTGCATATCCAGCAAAGAATCCTGCATAGTTTTTTACTGTTCCAAAAAGGAAAATGAAAGAAGAACCATCTGTGCTGAGGGACATCCAGGTGGAAAGTAACTCTTGCAAAGACAAGGATTTCAGAAACATCTATTTAAAATCTACTTCATAGTCTCTGGGGAGTTTTCATGTGTTTACAGCTGGAAAAAAATCTACTGGAAGGAATCTGGGCTTACGTATGTCTGGGCACAACACACCTCCTAAACTGTTAAATTTTCCAAAGTCATCTGCGCATGATGCATCTGCTATAGAAAGTGTCTGTGACTTCTTAATGGCTGATTTAAATGGAATTAATTTTAAAATTGAGTTCATGCTGGAGGTGCAGTGAGAGAGAGAAACAGGAGCAAAGAGCATAGCAGGTGCTGGAAGTCAGACTGAGTGACAGTATGGCTGAAGGAGCTGTAGGCTACTGATTACCTCTTTGCTTTGAAAACCTTATGACCACTATTAGGATACAAAAGTGCTTCCTTTAATTTAGGAGAATAGGAGCTGTGGAAACAGAACTATTCCATGAATCATAAATATAATTAAAGTGTTTTGGAACGTATTTGAATCCCTAAATATGAGAAGTCTTTCCACACTGCCCTTGTTGGCTTTGTATGATCATTTAAAAACACCCCATGCTGAGACCCAAATAACTTGGTAGGGGAAATGTGATGAGAAAAAGTGCTTACCGAGCCTCCAATAAGTGTAGTTAGTGACTAATAGTGTTGATTAAAGCTGGTTCACTTTCCTTGGGCTGAAGCAGAAATGCCTTTAAAAGGCTGATTAGAAGCATTTGGATTTCATCTCTAGGGAAACTACCGGAAGATTAAAAAAATCTAAGGAACCCATGGGGTTTGTGTTTTGTTGTGAAATAAGCAGAACCATTTGTGTCTAATATATTCTGCTTCTCTGGACTAGAGAAATCTCATTTATAGCTCTCGAAGGATCCACCAGTACCAAATCCTTCCTTGAAACTAAGTGTATATAATGGTTTTAGACAGACTTGTTTTTTTAAAATTTCAGTTGTAGTTGAGCTCATCTTCTACATCCTGCCCAAATACTTATGCTAGTGAAAAGTGGAAACTCACGTGTCATCCAGGCTTCATTCTGTAAGAGGCTTCTTACATGAAGGCCATTCTATCATCCTTCTTTTAATGTGAATGTTGTTACAGCTTCCCATCACTCCCACTGATCAATAGTCTAGATCAAACCTCTATGCACTTTCTTGGGATGTTTTTGTCCTGTTGTCAAACATAAATCTCAAATTATGTACAAGGAGAGATGTTTTCTGTCGTAGTCTGTTAGTCTTTTGGTATGTTTCTAGATACAGGGATACTTTAATTTCTTTGGTTTCTGGCAAACTGTTTTGTTAGACTCCCTTGGCAATACACAAGAGACATCTCCAAATCCTGTGTTGAAACTGGTAAATCATTTTGTTACTATCAGTTTTCTTGGACTCTGGATCCCACTGAACACAGCCCTCTTTTGGAAGAATGTTTCTAGTTGTGCAGAACCATCTTATAGTTCTGCATGCTGGGAAAATGCCACAGCACTGAGCTGTGGTGCTCTAAAGAGCTGTCACAGACAGCAGCATCAGCAGACAGTGCTGCAGTGCCCATCTGTGAGACCTTCCAGGGAAAGACTGGGTGATTTGGACTCACAGGCTGATAAAGGAAGGATTTTCAAAGTTGTTCTATGCCCTGTGTGAGGCATGAATAGGAGAGAGCCGGCTGGGTCCAAGATATGTACTTCTAAATCAAAGTGAAATGTTGTACTGGAAATCCCTGAGGTAGCTTTCACTGAGTGGTTATGTTGACACAGTGTAAATTAGTGTGTAGCTGTGTTATTTCTGTAAAGGCACCCTGCTGAAAATCTCACTTATTAATAGGGCTGATAACAACAGGAGCAGTGTATCAGTAATGGGTGTTTCCAGTTCCAGAGGTAGCTTGGTCAGCATCTAAAAAGGAGTAAAGCAAAGTAGTAAATGGTAACTGCAGGGCAAGGAGTTTGGAGAAATACTGGCCTCGAGGTTTTCTTACTAAGAAAAGTGCAATAGAAATAGACCAATTCCACACTATGAAATGTTTAAGTGATTGCACTGAAGGAAGACCACATATCAGCTTGGATTTGATTTCTGAAGTTCATTCATATTCAAATAACAGCTGAGCAGTGAATGGGTGCAAATCATCCTTTGAATATACCATATAATTCTGTAGCAAATTACCAGGTATGTGTTAGCCTTCATTTAACCTATGTACACATGCAAGTTCCCATCATTCATATGAAAAGGGTTTTTTTTATTCCCTTCCCCCCACTCCATCTCTTCTATATAAAAAATACCTTGGATTTAGTCTGCATAAACGTCAGATACTTTTAATTTAATCCTACATTAGATCTACCCATCATCTGAGCCCATGGTTTGTATTACTGTGGAAGCAAAACTGGAGATGGACTTCCAAGGGCTTATTTAACTATCTCCCTAAAAAATCAGTGCTAAAATCTAATGAGTATCTATGGATATTTGGGGAGCTCTCATTTCTTTCTGATGCATGTATCAGAATCAGAATGTGTATTAGGAGTCTTTATTGTTACGACTTTTAAAACAACATCAAGAAACAAAACAACAACCCCCAAAAAGTCCAAAAAACTNCCCAAAAAACCAACCCCGAAAAATGCTTTTGGCAGAAGAACTGTTTTATGAAAATATTTCAAATTCAGGCATCTCAATGTCCTGTGGAACACCTAGGAAAAGAGAAAAGGAAAGCAAAACAGGAAAAGAGGAACTTTAGTTATTAACTAAACAGTAAGTCTTAACAGCACTTTATCTGAAAGTGCTGCACACCTTGCAGGAGAGGGTGTTAAAGAAGGACCTTTATTTTTAGTCTTGGCAGAAATAATAGAAACAGACAAGGCAATTTTTACTTTAAAACAAGTACAGTTTCTAAGAGGGGGAACCAAGAGAACCTTGACATGCCACTCAGAGAAGAGAACTACTTCTCTCAGTGCATAAACTAGCCTTGCAGTTCTGCAAAGAGCAGTCACTTTTCAGGAGAATACTTGACTAACTTTAGTGCATACCATGCTATTCTTTTAGCTCAGTGAAGGGTTGAAGAGATTTTCTGGACATCTTAATAGGACTCAGTTCAATGATGTAAAACATTGACTGAAAGGTACATCAATTCCAGTCCACTTCAGTAGAAGCAAAACTAGATATAGGCTGAGGACTTAGCATAAGGAAAGCAACAGGTCAAAAACATAAAAAGGGAGTATATATTTACATGGGCACATGAAGTGTGTGTTTCATAATGTCATTTTATGCCATCTTATATATGGAATTCTGGTAAAGAGTAGGGTGCCTGGGGACATGCTTCAGGCCAAGTTCAGACACAGAAAGCCACTCTTGTACCCAGGCACTTACTCTCTCATTAGATTAATTTTTGTTCCTGATATGTCTGACTAAACATACAACTATTAGATGTAAAATTGCATTAACCTGCTGTTCTCTCTCTCTTCTAAGTGCTGAAATACAGTGCTAATGCTTTATTCTTTTCTCATACTAAAAAGCTACAAGTGTGGTGTGGTACCAGACATATTCCTAAAATTCTTCTCCTGATAAAGCACTGCTGTTTTCACTTTCATAAAGTTCAGTGAACAACTGGAGAAAGGACAAGAACTGAGCAATTTTACTTAGGAAGAGAGATGCCTGTGAAGCTATGTTTTTGTTAAAACACTGGAAGAGTCTGTGGAAAGAATTGAGAATTCCAGTTCAGCCAGGAAAAACGTTTTTTCAGACATGTCCTTCGTGGTGTGACTATAGCTTGTCAATCACTCTCAGTTGGATGAAGGTGATGGGGATGATTGTTTTTCTCAAAGCCAGATGCTTATTTGATCTTTGCTACAAAGAGCTCTCCTGTAATTGTTAAACAAAGATGACAGAATTTGATCCTCTGAAAGATGAGGTGCCAGAGAAAGCTCTCTATGGGGGAGAAAACACAAACAGCCCTCAGGAACCAAAAGTCTCTGACCCAGCCAAACTTCCTTTGGAAGAAAAGGCCTCTTCTAGAGTGGTTTGGAGAGATCCATGTCCTCTGCCTGCCAGAACATGGAATTGCAAAGCTAACATTTGAGCCATTGTTTTTCAGTTTTCCAAAGACTGAGAAAGCTTTGGTTAGAGTTTGGAAATTACTTTGGTTTGGTTTCTGTTACATCAAGCACAATTTACCCCTTGGTAAATTTCACCCACCCAATTTCACCCTAGCTGGTGAAAAATGCTTAATGCAGAAAGATGATGGGGGCTATTAAGGATCTCTCTTCTCTTTCTCCTGTGTATGTAAACTAGTAGGACACTTAAACCTTTACAGTTATGTTACTGCAGCACAACAAAAGAAGAAACAGCTTCCCCAGGAGATACTAGTAACTCTGACATGGGTAAAAATTTGAAATTGAAAGTTGGAATCAAAACTTGAGCAGATGAGGAAAGTTGAAGGCAAAAAGCTGAAACCACTGTCAAAGCAGCAATCACAATTGGGTGGTATCTGATTGTAAAGTGCTCTCTGGCACCTAAAGAAGAGAAAGTTTACCAGTCACTTCAGGGAGAATGACATTGGCTCCCAGATGAGATCACTGCACCCTGTACTTGTCACTGATCTCTGCTGATCTGCTGCTGCATTTTGCACTTGATGGACATTTTTCATACGAATCTTGGTTTTACAGAATAGATAGCTTTTCTTGCAAGATCTCTTTTGCAAACATGACTGTAACCTGCTCTGTTGATTAAATTTTATCTCTAGTTTCTAGACAGTGATGAAATATCCATAGATGATATGGTGGTATAGCTGCACCAAACCTCTTGTATTTCATGATTAAGTGGCAAGTCCAGTTATTCCTGTTTAAATTTGGAAGTCACCTTGAATTTGTGTTTCAAATCTTCTGGTGATCATCTATGACATTGGTTGTCTTACTAAAGTGTGAGCATGATTTCAGGGGGAAAGCATTTGCAGGGACAGACTGCATAAATATATATCTGGATGGGCATTTGTATAATATTTTAAATTACAGCTGCAGAAGACCTAAGTGCTCTAAGTTGTAGTTACATGTCATTCCAGATAATAAGCACCTAGAGATGTAGTATAATCAAGCAACTTAAATTAAGAGTCAATCCATTAGAGTCAATGTTCAATAATAAAGATTTCAGTATCCTCCAAGGTCTCAACAACATAATATATAAAGCTCTTTCTGCTTCCTTGCAGCATGTCCTACATGTGTATGTATTTAAATGAATCATCCAAGTACTGCATTCTGAGTTAATCTATGTAAATACTGTCACTTGAATGCATATTTAATAATAAAATAAGAGATTGTTTCTCAAAATCAGCCCATTGCACTGATTTTCATTGCAGTGACTAAAAGATAAGTAATCTGTTTAATAGGATGTATAACACTAATGAAACTACTGTGAAAGTGCTTTCCCTTTGTGTTGCTATAGCATCCTGCACAACTGAGTCTGTTTTGTAGGTGTTATATTTATGCAGTAAGCAAATATGTGGCATGCAAGTGTTTTGAATTAACTTTAGGGAAATTTGCTGTAACTGCCCATTGTTTCATCCTGTAGGAGATCTCATGGTAAGTTACTATTACCAGTAAAAATCAGCAATGATGACTTTTTGAAAATTATGCTTAAGTCTGTGCTTTTAAAGCTGTCATGAAAATTCAAAGTGAAATTTCAAAGTTCTGTACTTTGAAACACTCTAGAACTCTCACTAGTGTTAAACCAGCATTTTGTAAAAAACAAATGTTTAATCTTAGGGAACAAATTTTAAAAAGTTTTGGCTGTTTCAAAGTTAACTCCTAATCCTGTACTCATATATACATATATATATATAATGGAAAATAATATTTCTC
>VZRX01005113.1:0-65621 GCA_013398075.1 Notiomystis cincta | reverse complement strand
GACTTATTTTCTAAGGAAAAAGTTACAGGGAAAAGCTGTTGTAAATTCTACCCAAGTCAAAGGACTTGTGCAGAAACAAACTGCTTAAGTAAGTTCTGTGATTTAAAGGAAGAATAAACAAACAGAATACTACTGTAGCCAACTTCAGTTTTATTTTAAAAACATTTTTTTTTTACTTCATGTGAAAATAAAAAATTGAAAGTGTACTCTCTATAACATTATTAACTACTTAATATCCATATTAGGAGCAAGATGACAACTAAAAACTGTGGGTGGCCCTGAATATATGACCTATATTACCTCAAGTGGCAAAACTGTACCATTGTCTTAATTTAAGTACAACTTGACAGCATGTGTAGAGCTCTTCTGGTGATCATGTTGTGCAGAGCCATATGAAGATTGGTTCCCTTCTCAGGGAACTTCTCATGAGACAAGAAAATTGATACCCGAAGCATGTGGAGAGGGCAGGGGAAGATAAAAAGCTCATACACTTAAAAAGTGCAGGTCTGCTGATAAAGAGTTTAGTGGGAAAAAGAACTAACTAGACTTCAACAATCTCAGTATGTTCTGTGAGCACACAGTGCTATGGAGATATAATCCCATATGTGTTTAGCCATTGAGTACATATGTACAAAATGAAGCACAGTTACTTGTGCTGCTTTAATAATGTTTTCATGTGGGAAAAGTTATAACCATACTACCTCTGCTGTAAGGTAGTCAAGTGAAATGCACTCTCTATCATCAGAGTCTGAAACATGAACTTTATTTTGTGAGATGTACAGCAAAAATCTGTGCAATTTAGACATTTAAAAATGCCAACCGCTGACTGGAAGCTTTAAATTTTCATATAATGTTACTATAAACAAAATACAATATTAAGTAACAGATATATTCTGCACTGATTTATGTTCAGTGTAGCCTTGCTGCAGTTAATATGCCCAATTCATTTTTGTTGTCATTCCAAGAGAGCTAGAATGCTAATGTCAGTATAGCTCCACTAGGGATGAACTAAATCCAGTAAGATTACACTAAACGCATAAGATTACTGAAATGAATACTCGTGCATTACATCATAATTTTAAAAAATCAAATCAAGAGTTGATTCTGCAGTTGTTCCTACAAGAACAGTCCAAGATGTCTATCAGATGAGTGAGGGCAGCAGTGTAGGAGAAATAATGGGTTTGTGTTGTGCCCCAGATTCAGAAATGTTGTATCAGTGTATACTTGACAGAGGAGTGAAAAAAAATTACATGGTCCTACTGGCTCTAACAAGACTCAGATTTGACTCTGAAGACATTCATAAATAATAATATTCACATGGATGTTGCATGCCCATATCTTCAGAATACTTACTAAAAATAAGACCAGTTGCTATTGGCAATTTAAAGGAGAGAGGATGCCATTCTAGATCCACATGCCCCATCATGTGGACTTCATAACTTTGTGTTTAGAATCATGGAATGGCTTGGCTTGGAAGGGACCACTACAGGACATTTAGTACAATCCCCTTGCAATAAACAGGGGAAAGTTCAACTAAAGCAGGCTGCTCAGAGCTCTGTCCAACTGGTCCTTGAATGTTCCAGGGATGAGGAATCTGTCATCTCTCTGGGCAACCTGTTGCCAGTGTTTTAACACCACCACTGTAAAAATTTTCTTTTCCTGTATCTAATTTTAATCTATACTCCTTTAGTATTAAAACCATTGACCTTTATTCTGTTGCAACAGGCCCTGCTAAAAACATTTATCCCCATCTTGCTTACAAGCTCTGTTTAGCTACTGGAAGATGCTCTAAGGTCTTCCTGGAGCCTTCTGTTCTCCAGAGTGAACAAGCTCAACACTCTCATCATCATGTCTTCACAGGAGAGGTACTCCAGGCTTTGGATGATTGTGATTCTGTAGATACTGCTGCATAGCCCTTTCTGCTGAGGAGTTTAGTCTGTTTGGATTTGGAGCCTGTTACTAGCTTTATAACCCAGTTTGTTCTCTTTGTTTTCTTACAGCTAGATACTAAACAAACCATTGACACAGTATACAATCCAGCATGTTGCAGCAATTCCAAAACAGGAAAATCCTTTCTTGTAGTGTGACAACTTTCCTCATTTTGGTGTCTGGCTGTAAATGAAACCAACCAGATGGTCCTCACTGATCTGCATTGTGTGTGAGACATCTCAGTGCTTTTATGTCAGGCCACAAATTTGTTTCATCTAACACTGGAGAAAAGCATCTCTTTTGTGTGTTTATTTGATGTTTGTGGTTCAGATGGCTGGCAGCATGCGCAGTCCANTGATACCCGAAGCATGTGGAGAGGGCAGGGGAAGATAAAAAGCTCATACACTTAAAAAGTGCAGGTCTGCTGATAAAGAGTTTAGTGGGAAAAAGAACTAACTAGACTTCAACAATCTCAGTATGTTCTGTGAGCACACAGTGCTATGGAGATATAATCCCATATGTGTTTAGCCATTGAGTACATATGTACAAAATGAAGCACAGTTACTTGTGCTGCTTTAATAATGTTTTCATGTGGGAAAAGTTATAACCATACTACCTCTGCTGTAAGGTAGTCAAGTGAAATGCACTCTCTATCATCAGAGTCTGAAACATGAACTTTATTTTGTGAGATGTACAGCAAAAATCTGTGCAATTTAGACATTTAAAAATGCCAACCGCTGACTGGAAGCTTTAAATTTTCATATAATGTTACTATAAACAAAATACAATATTAAGTAACAGATATATTCTGCACTGATTTATGTTCAGTGTAGCCTTGCTGCAGTTAATATGCCCAATTCATTTTTGTTGTCATTCCAAGAGAGCTAGAATGCTAATGTCAGTATAGCTCCACTAGGGATGAACTAAATCCAGTAAGATTACACTAAACGCATAAGATTACTGAAATGAATACTCGTGCATTACATCATAATTTTAAAAAATCAAATCAAGAGTTGATTCTGCAGTTGTTCCTACAAGAACAGTCCAAGATGTCTATCAGATGAGTGAGGGCAGCAGTGTAGGAGAAATAATGGGTTTGTGTTGTGCCCCAGATTCAGAAATGTTGTATCAGTGTATACTTGACAGAGGAGTGAAAAAAAATTACATGGTCCTACTGGCTCTAACAAGACTCAGATTTGACTCTGAAGACATTCATAAATAATAATATTCACATGGATGTTGCATGCCCATATCTTCAGAATACTTACTAAAAATAAGACCAGTTGCTATTGGCAATTTAAAGGAGAGAGGATGCCATTCTAGATCCACAT
This sequence comes from Notiomystis cincta, assembly GCA_013398075.1. NCBI lineage: Eukaryota > Metazoa > Chordata > Aves > Passeriformes > Notiomystidae > Notiomystis > Notiomystis cincta. The sequence continues at coordinate 62,361 of VZRX01005113.1, read as the reverse complement.
GCCCCATCATGTGGACTTCATAACTTTGTGTTTAGAATCATGGAATGGCTTGGCTTGGAAGGGACCACTACAGGACATTTAGTACAATCCCCTTGCAATAAACAGGGGAAAGTTCAACTAAAGCAGGCTGCTCAGAGCTCTGTCCAACTGGTCCTTGAATGTTCCAGGGATGAGGAATCTGTCATCTCTCTGGGCAACCTGTTGCCAGTGTTTTAACACCACCACTGTAAAAATTTTCTTTTCCTGTATCTAATTTTAATCTATACTCCTTTAGTATTAAAACCATTGACCTTTATTCTGTTGCAACAGGCCCTGCTAAAAACATTTATCCCCATCTTGCTTACAAGCTCTGTTTAGCTACTGGAAGATGCTCTAAGGTCTTCCTGGAGCCTTCTGTTCTCCAGAGTGAACAAGCTCAACACTCTCATCATCATGTCTTCACAGGAGAGGTACTCCAGGCTTTGGATGATTGTGATTCTGTAGATACTGCTGCATAGCCCTTTCTGCTGAGGAGTTTAGTCTGTTTGGATTTGGAGCCTGTTACTAGCTTTATAACCCAGTTTGTTCTCTTTGTTTTCTTACAGCTAGATACTAAACAAACCATTGACACAGTATACAATCCAGCATGTTGCAGCAATTCCAAAACAGGAAAATCCTTTCTTGTAGTGTGACAACTTTCCTCATTTTGGTGTCTGGCTGTAAATGAAACCAACCAGATGGTCCTCACTGATCTGCATTGTGTGTGAGACATCTCAGTGCTTTTATGTCAGGCCACAAATTTGTTTCATCTAACACTGGAGAAAAGCATCTCTTTTGTGTGTTTATTTGATGTTTGTGGTTCAGATGGCTGGCAGCATGCGCAGTCCAAGAATGGCAGTCCTCCAGATTTAATATGATGCTGGGGATGACTAGTAGAGGGAGTTGAAATGAACTGAGGAGGAAACATGAAAGTTGTGTTGTGATATTTTGTTAAAATGTTATTTCCATACAGAGCCTTGCCAGAGTTAGGAAAGAAAATAAATGATCTGTCAGCTGTTTTGTCAAGATCCCAAGCCAGGGAAAGACTGCTTAGTGGAAAAGGCTGCATGCCTTGTGAGCAAGTGCTCTCCAGTATGGCCAGTCCTGGCCAAAATAGAGTATACTTGAAAGACTTTCAAAGGAGTGTTGAGCAGATTGGCTTTGTCAAACAAACTACACATTAAGACCTCTAAAGCATCCATATAGGTCAAGTAACTTTTAATTCAGGCACATAAGACATATTGTCAACAGAATTAAGCTTTTATTTTTTGAGGAAATAACCAAAGAAATAATAAATAATTAAGATTAATATAACTTTTAAACCACAGATTTCCACGTTTATAAAAGAGGTTGGTTGCTGTTACCCTTATTTTACAAATGAGGAAACTAAGTTATCAGAAAGTATTGTTCTTCCTAACAGCCTATTTGAAATAGAACATAAGTCATTAAGTTCATATAACTTGGTTTAACAATAGCATCTATGTTAAGATCAGAAAACAGAGTTTTCCTTCTGTGGCTAGCAATAGATATTTTAAAAATAATGTTTCTTATGTGACTTGGAGCACTCTAACAGCTTCATCCCAAACTCAATTAATTCTAACAAAATCAACTACTGGTTAGAACATCTGTCATACAATATCATAAGCTGGAAGGAAACCACAAGGACCATCCAACTCCTGGCCCTGCACAGGAACACCCCAAGAACCACAAGATTTCAAAACTGTAACTGTTTGCATTGTTCAGCTGTAATTATTCTAAATTCTGTCAGTAAAAAAAGACAGTTCACTGAATCACACAGACTTCCTGTAGTAGACCTCTTCACAGTGAGATGAACTGGCTTATCTTGGCAGACCAGAAGAAAAGAGAAAAATATGGCTTGAAAACTGATTTTTGAAACCAATAGGTGTTTTCCCTACTACCCATTTCCTGTTTGGAGTATGAGTAACTGATTGCAAACAGCACTTGAGAAAGTGGGTTAATGAAAGTTGTGCTCATGGTCTCTCAGCAAGAACAGAGAGCACAAAGGCTTTGTGTGGGCCAGGCTGGGGTAATGAAGAAGAGAGATGAGCCTGAGCAGAACAGAAAACTCCTGAAATCTCTCATGTCATGAACTTTCTTCCCCACTCTTGTTCAAATGAACAAAGGGACAAATTCCTATTTCTTGATTAGGAATCCAACTGATGCATTTTTCCTGCCAAGATGATGCCTTCTTTAGTAACGTCTTTGTTGCATAATTGTGCTTAGATTTCTGCCTTTTATGTTCAAAATAGACTATTGTCATGCTGGCCAGCTGTTCCTTTAGTAAGTAAATGTTCTAGAAAGAATTGATAGGAAAAAACTTCTGATTTTTTCAATATTTTCCCACACAACCTGAGTTTCTGCTTTTCTGCTGCATTCTTCACAAATACCAGTTAATGTCTGCACATTTAATCACTTACCTGTGTCATTTATGTATACAAGTGGAATTTGCTACTTAATTCCCTGTTTATTGCAGAGATACTTGAGAAGATTGAAGACTAATGGCTTAATTCAGGTTCAGCAGAGTCCCTCTGGACTGATCTGGATCCTCATGAAGAAGAAAGGAAGGATACCTTTATTCCTTTCTTAGTAGTCTATCAAAGTGACAGATTTTTCATGTGCTTTCTGGAATACAAAGTTCACAGTTAAGCATTGTCAAGTTCCAGTCAGTGAATTATCAACCCTAACTGAGAAGGCAGAAAATGGGGCTGGATGCCATTTTTTTAACAATTCAAATTCTTTTTGCCTTGCCCTGAGCCACCTCCAGCTGTCTAGCCAGTGTGATCCTGAGGCACAGACTGAGGCTGTGCTTCCTGCTGCACTACATCAGCTGGAGATCCACACAGCAGTGTGGCTTTACTTTGGTGCATCAGCAAGAGTACAGACCTGCCAGGATTCTGTTACAATTATCAGGGTAATAAGGGAGTTGCATTCCAGAAATTCTCTCTTGTCAGTGCCTGGAGACTTTAGGACCATTACTGTGTTTTGGGGTTAATGCCACTATTAGGAATAAGCCCCACAGTCCATAGAAAGGAAGAAGATCCTGAACTATGATTTCTTCATGACTACAGTCTGTGCAAGGATATTTCTGAAGGATGGTACTTTTTGTTTTGCATTCCACAATGGGAAGGTAAGAAAAATCTCAATGATTTTAATTTCTAGGGAAAGTGCTGTAAATGACACATAAAAGTTTAGATCCTCTAATAAAGGATAAAAATGAAGTTATGAGAATGACTTGCAGGAGAGTAGAAGACATTTTTACAGGAGGGATGGAGAGATTTTCACCTAATAAAAGAAATCCCTTTTAGTTTTCACACTCCCTGAGCGTTCTCCAAATTTGCATTGGCATTTCTTTCACAGGCACTAATGTGCCGGTTGAGAGAATATTCTTGGGTAATGGATGACATTGAACTGATGACAAAGCAGAAAGTGAGTACAGAAAGGGAAGAAAATAAAAAGGCTAGCACAGTTGTTAAGATGAAACACCTGCTGTGAGTGCCATGAAAGGCTGCTGGGGAGCAGGAAGCTTCTGAACAAATCATTTCTGAGGAAAGATAAAAAGATCCCTGTCTGCCAACAAGGACACTTTCCTTCCCCTCCTCAGTCTCTTTCTTATGGATTACTGTTTTCATGTCTATGTTTTTTTGGCACATTATTAACAGCTTGTAATACAGAGGTTGCACATAAATGGGTTTTGTTTCAGACTGATACCTAAGATTTCTTATTTTTTGTGTCTCATTGTTTTTCAAGCTAACATACTCCTTCTGAACACATCATATAAAATTCCAGCAAGCCATTTTTTAAAACTCTAAGATGTGTTACGAGTCTAACTACAGTTTCAAGTGATTACTCCAAAGGTCATTGCTACACTGTCTCACTGGTATCACAAAACATCTTTTCCTAGAAAGACAAAAATGGCATTTCTGAAGCTTCTTTAGCAATCTGCTGTACCTCAACTTATAATTTTCCCCTTTTACAAGAAATGGGATTATTTCCTTTCCAAATCTAAAGAAATTTTGACAGAAGGTATCCTCTGAAAACTGTCCCCATGAAACTTATCCTTGGCAGGCACTTTAAACCCAGATGCTACTGGCATGGCCAGTAAGTGGGTGTGATGATACCAGTCTAACAGATGGGCCTTATGGAGAACAACCATGTACCTCCATATTGAGTATTTCAGGCACAGAGTTCCACTAAGGAGGCTTTGGACAGCAGTCTGCTCAGAGAAACATTGGCAAAGATCAAGGAGACATGCAATCTCTGGTACTCTGGTATCAGCAGAGTTATTTGGCCTCTGGTATAATGTAAGGCATGCTTTGGCTCTCATCAGTGATAACTAGCATTTTGCTTACAAATGAAAGAGTGAGAAGGAACGTTTTGACTGCTTTGTTGTTGATTTGAAGATCATGCCAATGGAACTTGGTCGAAGGGCCAGACTGGAGGCTTACTGGGGTGACTTCACATTGCTCTGAGCCATTGCTTTTCCCAAGGACTTGAATGCTTTCAGGACCTCAGAACACTTTATCTAGGAGTGCTGTTCTTCCTTCAGTAACTTCACCAACCAGACTGAATTGCTTTTTAGTCATAACCAGGGAAACAGCAGAATATTTGGTAACTTTTCCACTTGATTTATTTTCCCCAGGATATTTAAGTACCGTGGGAAATATTTTATTAATAGCAATGATTTATAGATTTATATTTTCAAAAGAACTGAAAGAGAATCATTCCTGGATCACTGTGACTGTTTCATGGTGCTACCAATAAAAAATGCTGCTTTAATGTGGTAGCAAAGGCCTTATACTCTTACAACAGGTTGTCTCTCTCAGAGTCTGTACTGGGACCAGTGCTGTTTAATATCTTCTGCAGTGAGATAGACAGTGAGATTGACTGCACCATCAGAAAACTTGCAGAGAAAACCAATCTGAGGGGTGTGGTGGACATGTCTGAGGAACAGGATGTCATGTCAAGGGACCTGGACAAGATTTGGTGCCATGAGGTTCAACAATGCCAAGAGCAAAATCCTTTGTCAGGTGTCAGTTCATGCTGAGAGATGAGAGGGCTGAGAGGAGACATGTGGAGAAGGACTTGGAGATACTGGTGGGTTAAATACTGGACATGGAATGACAACGTGCAGTTGGCACAACCATATCCTGGACTGCATTAAAAGAAGAGTGACTAGCTTGTGGAGGGAGGGGATTCTGCCCTTCTCCTCTGCTCTGGTGAGATCCCACCTGAAGTGATCCATTCAGTTCTGGGGTCCTCTCAGCACAAGAAAGATGTGGACCTGTTGGAGTGGGTCCAGATAAGGGCCACAAAGATGATTCAAGGGCTGAAGCTCTTCATAGAAGACAGACTGAGAGAGTTGGGTTTGTTCAGCCTGGACAAGAGAAGGCTCCAGGGACACATTATTGTGGCTGGTCAGTTCTTAGAGGAGTCTTACAAGAAAGATGGGGACAGCCTATTGCAGTAGGACGAGGGGTAATGGTTTTAAACTAAAAGAGGGTAGATTCAAATTAGATATAAGGAAGACAGAGATATTTTACAAAAAAGGTGGTGAAATATTGACACCAGTTTCCCAGAGATGTTTCCCCATCCCTGGAAACATTTGGGGCTCTGAGCAACCTGCTCTACTTGAAGATGTACCTGATCATTGCAGGGGGGTTGGACAAGGTGACTAATTTTAGAGGTTCCTTTCAACCCACAGCATTCTATGATTCTATGACTCAATGAAATACCTCTCACATAAGTAGATCTGGTGATTTTAATAGCGCTGTTCCATTAAAAGATATGTACTAATGGCATAAGTAATGGCTTACTGTGCTGAACTATGGCAAAGTTTTCAAGAAAGAGAATCTGTATTTTGTTTCAAGAATTCTTTTAGTATTTGAAGTCCTACACAACATTCTTGACAGAATTTTGTAAAAAAGTGGGTTCGCATTCATTGCAGGTGTAATTTCAGCAAAGTTGCATTATGGATTAATTTATTCTAAAAGTATTTTCAGCATATTCAGAGTTGGCCTATTTTGACTAGATAATTTCAGAGTTATCATTTAATTCCTCTCATTCTTAGCTCCTGAGTTGGAAAAGATTTATATCCTCGTATCATCCTTATTTGCAACAGATAAGTAAGATGGTTTCTCTGTGCTTTCTTGTCAACTACAATTCACTGAATATTTCATTTTATGAAAAGTGTTGGCTTTTACTTGCATCAACTGTGCTGTTTTAACCTGCCACCTGAGGTCATTTCAATTACATCTGACAAATGAGTTACAGTAACAAAATGAATTGCATTCTTTTCATAAGTAATTATAATGCAAATTTTGAGGATTATGCCCAGTTTTCTGGAAATAAATTTGACAGACTTCTCTCTCTGTACTTGAAATACTTATTGCAGGAAAGATACAAATGATTATATAGAAACTAAAAGTAAATCAATAATAGAAAATTGCAGTTGAAGAGCACATTTGTTCCATGCAGCAACAAGTTTTAGAAGTAACTATGCATGTTTCCAGCAGCCCAGAAAGATAAAACAAATCTTTCAAAGAACACTTTATGATCTAACAAAAAAAGAAATCTTGTTTTGGATCAGATGCAAACAACCACCCCCTTGCAGAAAGAAGAATTAATTTATTCTTAGTAGAATCCTCTTGTGTTCATGACAGTGACCCAGAAGAATATTTTCTCCTTCCTCTGTTTAGATCTGTTTAAAAAACCTTTGTCATGCCATGTTTAGCCTTGGCAAGTTTGGAATATGGGTGTGGTACTTGAGTTTGTTATTTAATGCTTGTACTAAGTTTCACCGATGAAGACAAACAAAACTAAACTCATTTCTAAGAGAAAAATAAATCTTGTGCACTCCAGAATAATTCCACCAGCCAATATCTTCCTCTGCCTCCAAAGCCACAGGTACTGTTTTCTCAGTTTTATCCAACTTTGTAGGAAGATTGGAGGAAGAAGCTATCTGTGGAATTGTACAAATTTCTGTATTACCACGATGACAATCCAGAGAAATAGGCTTCACCCACTGCAATATTTAGAAATGTAGAATTTTAAAACTTTATCTTTTGCAATACACTTACTAAAAGTTATTGTATCTAATAGATTAATAACTGCAGTCAAAGACAATAAGGTCACAAAGATCATAAGGTGAGCTGGAACTAGACTACAGGGTTTTTCAGTCCTGGGACATCACTTAATCACCATATCATTGTTTTTAACACTTGCATCTTCCACATAAGTGTATGGTTTAGTATCAACCTCTAGTATATTGGAACTTAAAACATTTATCATGATTCTAAATAGTAGAAAGCTTCCTGAAATGAATCTGCTAACAAATAGGATTATACAATCAAACTAAGCACTGTAAGGCAAATTTTCATCTGCTTCTATGTAATCAAGATAACAGCTCTTCTCTAGCCCCAGATAGGATTCTAAAATTCACATGATTGATTTAGTTGAAAAAACACCCTGCCTTTTTTCCTCTGGGATCTCAATGTAAGTGGTTGCTTCACTGGCGTAGTGTGTGCCTCTTCAACAGCATCACTGTAACCTTGCTCAAAGAGAACTTGGAAGGTTGCTCTAACATGAAGTTTTATCATGTCATAAATGATCTATGACAACAGGAAAATGATCCTTAATATCAGGATGACTCAGAAGCCTGTCTCACTAATTGACTACAGAATAAAAGGCAGCCTCCTCACATGGGTGTCTGCATGTGAATAGACTTCTAAGTGTTCAAGGTACTTCTGTAAAACAGAACTGAATATGTAAACACTCCCACATTATTAGTGTTGATAAATTACTTGGAACATTTACTCTGAGGAACTTCATACTTTCAGTGTTAATAGGTGTAAAATCAATGATATCACTTTTTAATAACCAAATTCACCAATCAAAACCTAAATATAATTTCAGGTGTAGGGGTATATTGTCCCAATTCCAGTGAAAGCTTATTTTGACGTCTCAGTTTAGATCTGGACTTTACCTCTACAGGACTATTCTTGACCTACAAAGCAGCAAGTAGGTAAAACATGAAGCAGTAGAGTTCTGTATAATTTCAGTATTACGAAAGTTTTCAAATATTGGAAGGATAAAAATACCACATGTATGGGACTTAATTTCAGCAGAAAACAGAATAGAAAGTTTATGAAATGATTTGTGAGTACTTTAATTAAAATAGAACTTCCTAAGAATATCTTGATTTTGCTTTATCACCCTCATTCTCGGTTATGGATAATGTTGCTGAAAGAATTAACTTTCCTAATATATTCTTGTTCACCCAGGTAATTGCTAAAATATTGGTTTTGCATTTACATTTCTGTTTCTAGCAGGAGGGTAAGTGTAAAACACTTTCCTTCGTACCAACTATTACAAGTTAAATTTCGAATTTCAGAAAACACCCAGTTCAGGAAATTAGTTCGAAGCTTATGTTTATTTTTCAGTAGCACACAATTTTCTTCTTAAAAACACTGAATAAAAAGTTAATGTAATAATTAGAATAGCATATGAGCTTCTAATTTCCAGTTGAACAACTTTGTCTTTCACACTTTAGGTTGTATCAATTGATCACAATTTGCTTATGCCACTGTTTGAGCCAATCTTGCCAAGGCCTGTGACAACATTTTGCTCTTTAGAGCTTTTAATGTTCAGCTTACAGTTCCTGGGTGACATCCAAAACCATAAAGTGACAGTTGTTTTCCAAGTTATAAATACAGCTTTGAATCCATTAACGACTCCTTTGCTGTTTCTTCTGTGACTTCAACTGTTGTATCACAGAAAGAAGCAGTCAGAGTTCCTTTGCTCCTCGAGAATGTAATATGCCACGGCTCATTTGAAGTAGCATCTCCACAAAGTAAACCTTTATAGCAGGAGCTAAGTGCAACATCCACGAGTGGCATCTGGCACTTTGTGATACAGAGCAAATAAGGTTGGAGATTGTTATTCCCCAGAGCATTTTATGCAAAGGAGCTTAGACTATGCAAGAATGACTTAAAGTACCACAGGTTTCATGCTGGAGAACTCTGGCTTTAAAGACTGTATTATCTGCAGCCAAGTTAAAATGCATAACATTCTTTTAATCTTGTCCTCTTGATAGAAGAAGAAGAAATCAGTAACAAAAATAATTTTACATGTGGTTAAATGGTACACAGTACTGCTGGAAACCCTCTAAGGCTGGAAGGAGATCTAGTCTCTCTAGACCAGTAATACTGCATTTCTGTAAGCCTCTTGATCAGGTCTGAGTTGGTGAGAAACCAGTCCATCTTCTATTTTATTTAAGCAGAACAAATAGAATTAAATAGAACTGCTCTACACCTCCTGCCTGCTGCAGCCTTTGGTCCATCCTCTGATGGGCTATCAAGGCACTGGCACACTGAAAACCCCACGCGGGGGGAGCCCCACAGAGAGGATAAAAGCAGTGGCAGGGATATGTATGTGGGTGTGCCCCACTGCCTTGGACTTCAGATCTTGCTGGATCCGAGGCAGCAACTACTTATTTTTCCTTTTCCTTTCTCTCTCTTTCCCTCTCTCTTTCTTCTCCTAAATTTGTCCTTTTGAAATCTGGATAACTTAAAGTTGGATGGATTAGAGTTTGCTAAGTCAGTACTTTGTGAGAGCCTTACTTTGTTGGACATTGCTTTAGAATTTGCCAAGTAGGTTATTCTGCCGTGGCATTGTAAAGTTTGCAAGTAAAAGTTATTCAATCTTCTGAGAATTTTGACTTCTCCTGTACACTGCCAAAGTGAACCAAAGTACCTCAGCTCTTTTAAAAACTTGCTGAGTGATCTTGGGGCATAACACAGATGAAGTAGAGTAATCTTGCTGAATTGTAGTATTTACTCTCTGTCAGTTAAAAACAAATCTCCAAAATTATTGCCTGAAAAAATAACAGTAGCTTTCTGAAAATAATTGCATGATTTTGTGGATATCTGCCCAGGAAGTTTCTCTTTTGCATAAGAATCCCATTAAGTCTTTGCAGGTGGTCTGGAAAGAGTGAGAATCCAAAGCATAACATGGCTTTTTATAGAGAGATAGAAAACCTTTCCCTCTGAAAGGAAATAAGGGGAAGTCAGATGCAAACTAGTAGAAAATTAATTCTTGCTCTGCCTGTTAAATTAAACGTAGCAAGGGGTCATTGGTATGAGTATTGTTAACCAAAACTAATTAAGCATTCTGTTCCCACAAAAAAACTCCAAACCCACAAAAGCAGACAAAAAACCAAACCCCAAAATCCCCCAAGCAAAATAAAAGGAAAAAAGACTCAAATGCTTCTGACCTGAGTTACCTCATAATTTTTGTCTTCATGCCTCATAACATGAGGGAAGCAGAATTAGAGAAAGATAAAACTTGGTAAAACAAACATATAAAGAAAGCAAGAATAAGTCAGCTTTTTCTCTAGATTCACAGTTCCTCTGAAGAGCTACCTTTTCTGTAACACAACAATACTGAAGAAAAACCTTTCGATATTTACCTGAGTACTGCACAGAGCCCTTTGAATGTGTTCAGTTAATTGATTGTGCTCCATTTTGAATTAGTATGATTTTTCCTGAAACAGAAAACAAAATCTATGAAAATGGTGCTTTTCTCCAGAGGAATAAATGCAGGATTGAAGCAAGGATTTCAGCTTTACACTAAGAATGTAATCAGAATATAATCTTTTTTTGTGAGATGGAGTGAGAAATTAAATGACAGAGTAAATCTAGCTGTTTAGAATTACTCCACAGAATGGAAATTATTGCTGTTTCAGAGGCAAGTTACACTTTTCCAGGGTATATTTCAGCAGAATTGTTTGGCTGGGTAGAATAATCTTATGAATTTTTTCAATAGTGCAGTTGGAATTTTATTCAACATCTCTATTTTATTACTGTATTGATGGGGCACTGCATAACTGTTGACTATTTTCACAAAGAGAGGAAGCTGGACTGCATACTGTTAGAATAATTGTGAAGCATGGCTCTGATCATCAGTTTTTTGTCACCTGTGTGGGAATTGTATTTCATTCACCAACAGTGTGGTGTCTGACACAGGCTGTGGCACAGTATATTAACAGCTTACAGAAACTGATTATTTGCAGCATCTGTCTGAGTGAACCATGCAAGTCGCTCTAGGGTAAAAGCAAATCTTAGAAGTTTGGACTTTGTGTTGAAGACTACGTGTTGGTAAACATAAGGCTGAAAATATGGAGCCTGGCTTGATCTTCAAGGACCTCACAGCCTGGTGATGCCAAGATTTCTTCCTGTAGAAGTATAGGACTGAAAGAAGCCTTCCAGATCAGTGTCACACAAGGCTAGGTGGAAAAATAGGCAAAAACTCCCACTAGCTCTTCTTTGTGCTTTCACACCTGATATGTCTGAGTTGCTGTTATTACTAAAAGTGAGTATATTTTATTACTTCATAGTGATAGAAATTATCTCCCTCATTTTGCCTGTTGTGGAAAAAAAGAGCCAAAATACCTTTGATTTTGAATAACTGCAGTTCCCTACCTTGCACTATGGAGTGTTTGAATTTAATTTACCTAGTATCATGGTAAGAAACAAAGGAATGATTCATAGTGTTGCAGAGATTGTCTCTGTGTTTTCAAAAGGGAAAAAGAAGCATAAATTATTAATACAGCCGTCAGATACCTTGACAATACTTTATCTCTTGTACCTCCTAAATAAAACAGCCATTTGCTTGCATTGAATAATTTCTCTTTGTCCAAGTAAACAAACAACACTTTGTGAGATATAAGAATTTTTAAAAGATTGGAGTTTACTTACTGCAAAGATATTGACAAAAACAGTCTTTGCTATTTTTTTGAAGACAAATATATGTAAAATCAAATGCATGATCTTCCACAGAAACTAAATGGTTGGAGAATTGTTTCACTGTGCACTACTCAGTAACTAGCTAAGCTTTGCATCTTACAAAAATAATATCTTTGGAGAAATAAATCTCATGAAGCATTGCTATGGAGACTGTCTTGATATGCTATTTCACTTCAGCCAGGCAAAAACCTATCAGACAGGGTCAGGATTTTCTTCAATGCAAAGAATAGAGATACAGAAGTATTTGGATGCCAGAAGATACACCAAAGATGAAAATCTATTGTTTTTTTTCCAAAACTGATGATTGTATTGCCTACCTCAGGGAAATTAATTCTGGCTTCAGAATGAAGTGCATTCATTAAATATAATGGTGACAGTACACCCGTGGCACTTTCTTTTACCATCAGTGATCTCTTTAGTTGCTTTCTTACCAGCAGAATCACAAACTCATGGTGATTTTGGATCTGGATCTTTGGTTTGCTTCCTTCTTTAAGAATAATAAGCAGCAGTGAATGCTAAAAGCTAGTCAGGGTCTCTGAACTGTTTAGGATGCATGGTTGAAACAGATTGACAAAGGAGAAAAATGTCAGTCCAGACTGCTTAAAAAGGTACAGTAATTCTGTATAGACTGTGTGAACAGCTGCACTTATAATGAGTGAAAAAGTTCTAAAAGCACTAGACATTACTCAAGACAGTAAGAAACTCCTGAATCAGAGACAAGGATATTGCCCAAACCACTTGTGTGATTTTTATAAAGGTGGCACTACAATAAAATATCTTCTGCTCATATCTCCAAAATGACCATTTTATTTATTCAATTAAACCCAATTGAATATCTCCACTTAAATATGGATGCAACAAGTGCATAATTTTTACTCTGCACTTTTTGCAGTGTTAAACCTCTGAATAGAGGAAATATTTTAATGAAATTTATGTTTAAATTCATGGGTAAAATACATTACCTTAAATACACTGTACTTTCTTCAGAAATTCATCTTGGACAGTTGATGATAGGAAAAAACCTGACAAGTAAATGGAACAACTAATTACTCTTCATCTTTTATATAACCAGCTCATTACACAACGTGGGTTTTTCCAAAGTTACTTCATGTTTAATCACGATAAATTTTTGTTTGCTGGCACTTTAGTTAACAGCTGAGGGCAATTTAACAGCTTTCTTTATTGAATAATTTAGAAGACACAAAAAGTATTGTTTTATGTTGAATGAAGTATTATGTTCATCCCCCAGTGAGAGCTGTCATTTGGATTTCAGCACTTTTTTTATGTATAGATTTCCTTGTGGGTTTTCTTGATTACTGAGTTGAAAGAAATGTAAAAAGCGTAGTTCAAACTGAAACATAAAAACCACTCAACATTCTAGGACATTATTTTGTTGCCTTAATTTTGTTTTCTTCATTTCAGCTATTTGACAAAATTCAAGAAAAACGAGCAAAACATGTTGATGGTTCTGATATTTTTTTGATAAAATAACATGTTTGAAACAGAAGCTCTCACTCAGGGTCTCTGTTACTTCTGTAAATTAGTCAAGAGACTGTGACTTTGGAGAGTGATTTTGTTTTACTTTCCCTTTGTGCTATTTAATAAGAAATGACTTGTGGCTCATCATGTTTTTTGTTTGACTTTTGTTTGACTGCTTTCAGGCCAAGAAATGCACCCTTGGGCAACAGAGTTTGGACAGTATCTGTGGGAGGAAGGCAGGGGTAAAGATGCTCTTTTGAAAATCAGAAATTATATTAAATTGGTTGTTGCTTCATCTCAGTTGTTTTACTTCCTTGCTCCTTGCCCTGGTTGCAAAGCCTGGAAGACAAGAGAGGAAGGAAAAGTCAAGCATTTATGAATATTTTTGCCTGTTAATAGTTCAGTTTAAATAATGCATAGCAGTAGCTGACAAACTTATAAACATGGAACCTTAAAGTGAGAAAAAACCAACACAGCATCAGTGGCAGCAGCTTCTGACAGACTTTGATATGTCTAATAAGCTGCTATCAAATCAGAAAGTCAAAGCAAGCAATTGCCTGTGCACAAAAATGATCTGAAAGAGAAGAGGGTTAATGTGGGTGTTTCGGAGATAACAAAAAAACCAAAACAGAGGAAAAGAAAATATTCCCTTTGAAAAAGAGGAAGATTAGCCACCTTTAAAGAGGAAGATACATGAGAGACACCCTTTGCCTTCACCTCTCATCTGTCCTTATACCCCTACTGTAACCGAACTCGTGCATGTTGGCAATACAGGTGCTCTACATAGTTGATTAGTTTCTTTAAAAGCTATTTGAGTTGTGTAATTCATGGTTGCAGTAATGTCTTGCCCAACTTTTCTGAAGGCTGTGCAGCTGACTCAACCAGAAAGCTGTGGCAAAGCTTCCTGAAATCAAATGGAGTTTTTGTGTTGCCTTTAGATTAACTATCTAGACAAGCTCCTGGGCAGGTAAATCCAGTACAGGCCTTAAGAGGTTTGGCTGTAAAATAATTAGTTTGCCTAATTTGCCTAAACATCTTTGTGGCTCAATTCACTGCTCTTGCTTCAGCCATGGAAAGCTTTGCCTTTGGCTCATCTTAGAGGTTTTCCTTGAGCCACATTCACAATGCACAAATTCTTGACTCCTCTGCAGCCCACATGAAGGAGAACTGTACTTTCATCTGTTGAAAACAATTTAGAAAAAGATAATGGAAAAGATTGCTAATCACCGAGTGGGTGAGGTTGGGAAGGACCTCTGGATGTTGTTCTGGTACAAGATGCTCCTGCTCTAGCAGGGCCTCCTAGACTCTGTTGCCAGGAACAATGCCCAGGTGGCTTTTAAATATGCCCAAGGGGCTAGACTCAACAAAATCTCTAGGTGACCTGTGCCATTGCTTGGTATACAAGTGTCACATCTTTTCTGTGGAGAAGAAGTGCTGCAACTGACTGTGTGTGGCATTGTAAGCATTGTAATGTGAAGAGGAATCCATGGTAAAGTACGAGCTGTTTACTGAGAAAAAGTCTTAGGTACTAACTAGTATTGCTGAAAAAGAACATCTGCTTTTGAAAGAGTACTGAAAAGCCCAGTGACAGTAAATGAGCAGGTGCTGCAGCTGCTGCTGTGCCTCTGTTGTGGGATTTTTATCACGTTGTGTTTTTTATCCTGTGTTTTTTACCATGTGTTTTTTATCATATTGTGCGTGAACTGAATGACCAGTAAGTGTCCTCACATTTGAAAGCATCATTAAGAGTGAAAAAATGAATAAAGCACTTACTCCACATGGAAGTTAGTATCTGTGTAAAAGCAAAGACATAAATCAAAACATTTATTTGTCAGCAAAATGACTTCCTGTTATAAATGGCAAATAGGTGACAATAAAGACCAGTAACACTATTTTTCCTTAGAAAGTTCAGGATTTAATGAGAGAAGGCAAAAAGGATTCATGCTTAGGGAAAGGTTTCATACTCCTATTAATGGTAGGATTATGATAGCTGCTGCAAATCTACTAATTTTCTGTGACATAGTATGGTGCAAGTATCTGAATGGAGCAGGATTCTCAGGCTTATGTAGGCCCCAGTCTCCCTGATTCTTGGACTATTTGGAGATAAATTATAGCCTAATTGTTTTTAAATATTATCAGAGCATAAAAGATTGAAGAATCTTAAGGCCAAAAATAAGAAACATTTTGATGGATTCAAATGTGTTAAATTAAAATTCTGTCACAAGGAAATTAAAAAAAATTCTATTGTTCTCATATCGTTGAATAGAAATTATGTTTTTATAAGATTTTTATCAAAAGGCTAACTCTAGTCTTGAAATGCCTATTTGTAATAAATAGGTTATGGTAGTAGGTAATAGTTATGGGTTTTTTAAGTATTTAATAAAGACCATCAACAGCTTACAGCTTTCTCTAAGAGACTGTTTTAAGTCCAGGAAACTATAATTAAAAAAGAAGCCATTGAATCATCTTCATACAAAAAGAGACTCTGGAAGGGACTGTGGTCATGTTTTATGACCCTAATCTTTCAATTACATCTGCATGGATTGGGGTCTAGGCCTACCAGATTAAATTCTTAATGTGTGCAGTTCTATCTGCAGTCATTTTTATCCACCAAAAAGCTGGTTTTCATTTAAGAAGGATGATTGACAGCTAGATATATGTGAAGAAAGCTTTGTTCCCAGGGAAGTACAATTCATGGTTCACCTCACATGCTAGAAGAGATATTGAATGAAATTCTCAGTATGTATAAAGCTGAGAATCATGTAGGAACCACATCAGTGTGTGGAATTTGAATAGCCTGTGGTGATTTGGTTCTTATATACTCATTTTTGGGACAAGCTAGTGGCAGATGCTGAGATAGAGGCACCAAAAACCAACCTCCACTTGTAACTTGTCTTTATGCTTAAATTGTGGAAGAAACCCCTTATGAATAATTACTTCCACACACTTTCTGTATCTCTTTTATTATTTTTAGAACAGTAAAAGAGGGCTTCTGCACTGGATTCTCACTGAAAAAGACTGTCCCTGATTCAAGCCAACAGCTACTTTACTACCTGCACTGGTAACTGGGGAGCCCTCCAGGCTGACCACTTCTGTCTATCTATATATCTGTATATCTATTATCTATCCATTTGTCCATGTCTTACAGTTTTCAGTGGTGATTTCTCCTATTTGATGTTATTCATGAAAGGGGAAGACTGTGGTTCTGAGTTGACTCACAGCCACAAGGGCTTTGCTTCTGCACAAGGATATTTGCATGTTTACACCTCAGGGTCTGACAGCTTCCAAATGTGTATCTGCCCTGCTTTCAGCTGGGATAGAGTTCATTTTCACCTTAGCAGCAGGTACAGAGCTGTGATTTGGATCCAGTATGGGAGTAATGTTGATACCATACTGATGTTTTGGTTGTGGCTAAGTAGAGCCACAACCAAGGTCCTTACCTTAAGTCAAGGACTTTTCAGGGTCTCAGGTTCTGCCAGAGAAGAGGTGCTGGGGTGAGGAGCAAGGTGACCCGAACTGGCTAAGGGATATTCAATACCACAGGTTGTCATGTTCAGTGTACAAGGGGGAGGGAATTGGCTGGGAGGGGCTAATTGCTGCTGTGGGACAGGTTGGGCATTGGTCAGTGGCAGTGAGCAATGGTATTTTCAGATCATATTCTGGGGGAATTCTTTCATCTCTCCCATTTTCCCCCCCACCTGCTCTCACACACGTACGTTGCATTGAAAAGACAACGTCCAGCTGTCTAGGTACCCTCTAGCTGTGGGTGCAGCGTCCTTGGTCTTTCTCCTGCCATCTTCCACAGAGTACAAATAGCAACAAAGCACCATGGCACAGAGGCAGCAAGGACAGTGCTTTCATGTGTGCCCCTCTCAGGAGCCCAGTCCCTTCCTTTCATATTCCTAAACAAAGATCTGAAGTAAATGCCAAATCTTGTTGATTGCTCCTTTACCCAGAGCTGGCCTGCCTCAGGCAGTTCAAACCACTCTCACAAGGCCTCCAACTGTATCCTTGAAATGTCTAATTGCTTCCTACAAATAAAGTGAGGACAAATGTTTCAGAAGTTTCTGTTTAAACATTTATATTTATTCAGGTGAACTTCGTCTCAAAATGAAACCATAGCAATGATAATATGTAATAACCATATTTTCCATAAACATAAAAGAATGGACATTTTCTCTTATCTAATGATGTAATTTGAGCCATTCCAGCAACTTTATGATTTCATTGGCATTTAGTTTCCAAGAGAACATGGAAATGTTAAATATTTATACAGAAAAGTCCACGGCTAATGTAGTTCTCATTCAAACATTGCATATTGTATGATTTTGGAAAAGTATATACTCAAACCCACAAAGAACTGAAGAACAGAATATAGTTTAAAAATAATTCTTTCACATTTTTAATGTGATTTTTTCCTTAACTCACTGCAATGACCAACTTATTTGTCTGTATGCTAACAAAATCCAGTCTGGTTTATTACTGAATTTGGAGGTCAAGTTGCATTTCTTGCCTTAGAATCTTAAGCACGTGCAATCCTGTCCATGTGTATAAAAGTTAAAATGTGCTAAATTTGCACAAAGACAAAAAAGAGCTTTTGGGATACTGTTCATACAATGTCTGCTGCTTGCCTGAAATATTTTTGAGCTAGAAGCTTCTGGTAATGGCTCTGTATTTGCATAGCTGTTGTTCAATTCTTGCAAGGTAACATGAAATTAAATAAATTATTGCTCTCCTCTTCACAAAAAAAAAAGAAAAACCACAATCAAATAAACCTCCCAAAACAAGGGAAAAAGTGTAGTTTGTGTCAGACTGGAAAGGAATTTATTAACTTCTCACAGTTTAAATTCCTGAGTCATTGAGGCTTCTGAATCAGAATGCCTCATCACTTTAAAGAAATGTAAGAAAAGATCTTTTCCATGATAAAAATGTCTTGCTGAGGAAAAAGGCATCATTCTCTGTGTCTGTTGCCTCCCTGGGAGCAAGAAAGCATTTAGTGTGAGTTATTACAACTCTACATCAGGAAATGGCTCCCCAGCTGCAGTCTTAGGCAAGAGATCCTTCTTAAAATGAAATAATTTGGGATTCATGAACTACCTCAACCCTATCAGACTGGCCACAGAGCAACTCAAGCTTATTTTTTTTGTACTCTGTCTAATTCTCACAATGGTCAAAACTCCATGAAATGATGCCTGTATGTGTAGGCAGGTCTGAAGAGTTGGACCATACCTGTACTGCCAGGTCAAGGACATACCATGGTCCCTGTCTGTAGAAGACATGAAACATTCTGTTTAAATAGTAGCCTGGTTGTATGTAGGGAAAATGTGAACTCAGGATGTGTGCTGTAGACAGGATTTCACCATAGCTGGTTTTGCTCATGCACTCTATGTCCCAGGTGTGACCCCTGTCAAGGTGCCAAAAGTGAATGGGCACTTTCTTTTTGACAAGTGTTTCATAATCTAATTAAAAACACTTATCCAACACCCAGGTGTCTTGTAGGCAATCTGAGCGGTCTGCCCTGTTTAATAATTTTGGATTGAAGAGTGGGGATTTCTTTTGATTCTTCAGTTATTTTTAGCTTCAGTTTGCAGGCAGGAGTCTTATCACTGCTCTTAGCAGGCAATCCCGTGTGACAAGATGGAAAAAGAGGGAGATTCGTGATTTTTGGGGAGGCAGGGGAGAAACTGGCTATAGGGAAGAGATCCTCAACACACAGGGACAGACTTACCCTAAAAAACAGATTCCCAGTTTCTTGTTTGGACTGCTGGTATTTAAGGCCACAGCACATAACCTGCAGCTTGAGTGTTTTGCAGTAAGGATTGCTTTCAATTATTTGCTTTGCAGTGAAAGATACATGACAGGCCACAGGAGTGGGGAAGGCTGACAGGAGTCTTTTTTTCAAAAGTAGAAAAGAACCGATGAACCAAATAATTCACTGACATTAGTCCAGACAGAGTGCAAATATCTCTCCAGAGAAATACCTTTGTTTATAGCAGGATCTGATTTCGACTTCCACAGAATATAAAGCTGGTGTGGATTACATGTGTTTTGCACACCCAGTAAATGTCAAGGCACTAGATAGTATACTGCTTTGTAGCCACTTGTAGCCACTTATCAATTTATTAATTTTGAGACCACCCTGCACTGCATTTCTTCCTGAGTTTTCTCATCCATATGATGGGAACAAACGCTTACCAACCTACTGTACCTCGCAGTGTGTTTCAGTTCATTCATTAATGTTTGCAAAGACCACTGAGACCGTTTAATACGTGCATAACAGAAGGAAAAATCCTAATTATTGTTAGATGGCTACAGCTTTAATTATCCTCACTCTACTACCTGAGAGCTCTAGAGTTAAACTTTAGAGGCTCCAATAATTGCAGTGGGGTTATGCCATTTATAGCTCAGTATGGTATAATTTTTCATGCAACGATCTTCACTTTCTTCACTTTCAGATTTAAATCTAGCTTTCTTTAATTTAAATTTTGCTGAAAAGAGCCATATTGCTCTAAGCATAAATTATGGTAGATGAACATTAATGATGTCTGTTCACAGCTGTTCTTAGCTTAAGTAATTACCACTCGCTCCCTATGATCAATATTTTAAATGCCTGAACTATTCAATTAGGAGCACAAAACACTTCCTTCTGTGATCACTATTGGAATCAAGCCTTAACTGACATACCTGTAACATTCATGTTGTAGAAAAATACGTTCAAGGCTGTTGATTTATTAAGCAGATTGGTTTGTGTTTGATGAGGGATCTGAATATGTGTAGCATTGCAAATGCATTTAAAAACCCATTGAAATTAATGCTACATTAATTACTGATTCCGTGAACACT
Source organism: Notiomystis cincta (assembly GCA_013398075.1). Classification (NCBI taxonomy): domain Eukaryota; kingdom Metazoa; phylum Chordata; class Aves; order Passeriformes; family Notiomystidae; genus Notiomystis; species Notiomystis cincta. The sequence goes on along the minus strand of VZRX01005113.1, from coordinate 42,199 downwards.
CTAGCATATGCTGGTATTAATTGCATCCATTATCACAAAATAAACATCTCTTTATAAAAACAAATGATGCTTCATCTTAATATTCTTGATTTTGATATCCTCCTTCACAGCTGTTGCTACTTCTGTTTTAGTGTTTTTGCTATAAAGAGCCACCTGTTAATTATAACAGATATTTGGGATATTTTTATACTTTGCAGAAAAAAAAAAAACATCTAAAGCAAAAATATAACAGAATCTTAACCCTGTGAATTATTTAATAAAATTTTACTACTTTTTTTGCAAGAATTTGCCCACTTAAAAACATGGAATTTTTTCTCCTTTTATTTGGATAATAAATAAATAATAAAATGCAGCACACTCTTTTTAATATTTTTACTAAAACAACAACATTTGTGTTCAAGAAACTGTTTAGACAGCTACTAAGAGAAGCATTTGCTTAGAGTAAGATTGCTGTTTCTGTTCTGTGTGCAAGAATAACCTTGATAGGAAGCCCCAAAAACTTTTTTCAAATGGGCTATATAAAAATCTGAGAAAGCAATTTTGGATTAAGTTTTGCTTTCACCTAATGAGCAATTGCTGCCTACCCTGTAAATTTGCCATTTCTTAGCCAGACATTTTCATGGTGAAAACCTTCAATCAGAGAGAACAGCCTGGCTTTTAAAGTGCCAGTTTCCTTTGAAAAGTGCCTCATTATAAATCACACTATAAGGTTATATTGATTTTGTTTCAGATTTATTGTCTTTCAGTTCAGATTTTCTCAATTACAAGCAGAAAGTTTCTGCTGGGGGAGAGGGTGATTTTTAAAATTTTCATATTCAAAAACTGAACCTGGGTTGTGCAATTTTTACATTTTCTTTCTACTCTGACCTTTATCTATCTGCCCCAAACCTGGTTGTGAGTCCCTGTATTGTTATTAACTCCTCTCCACAAATGTTTTAATGAATTGTATTGGAAGGCAGGATTCCTGGCAATGAGAGTGTAATTACCAATTACTGTAGTGCAGTAAGAGAGAGTCTCCTTGTCATTTGGCCATTACCTAGGGTGAGATTTCAGCATTAGTTGTAGTAAAGACTTTGGAATTAAGGCAGAGAGCAGTGTTACGTGTGATGCTCAATGGTGCTTTATTTTCAGCTGTTTCTCAGTGTGGAACCTCCAGGCCTGAGCTAAATGTCTAAACTGTACAGTTCATGGACTAAGTCAGGCCCTTCAGAAGGGATTCATAGAAGTTTACATTTTTGGGTGAGCCACCTATGATACGTATTTTGAAACATGAAGTACAAGCTTAGCTCTCTGATGAGACTACATGGCCTTCATCAGCTCAAAAGGAGATCAAGACTTCCTTTTCTGGGTAGGACCACAATAAGAGTCAGCTCTCACTGGATTTTGGAAGCAGGATGGCTTACTGTGCCTGTACTATTTCCTTTGACATTGAATAAGGACAATGTGTGTATTTCTTGAAGTAATCTTAATGTCTAGATCTTTATATTGGCAGGTTTTGGTCTTTTTTTTTGTTTGGGGATAGATTCTTTTGCTTCAGAAATTAAGTACAATAAAATTAATTGGCAAAAAAGATCATTAAAATTCATTGACACACCTAAAAAAAGAAAATCACAGCTATTGTTATAGAATCTAATTTTCCTACCACCCTCAATCATACACACCCCCATTTTGCACTAGTTCACTTTTGAGAAATATGCTGCCATTGTCTTCTTCCATTCTACTTTCCATTCTCTCTTCATATCCAAAGTATATTCCACATACTCTCAAGATCGTAACTTATGGTCACGAGCACCTATATTGCTGCTTTTTTTATCAAACAGCATAGCAATTACAGCAGTCATTCAGGTATTCAGTTTCAAAGCTTCATCTGAAAAGTTAAAAATAATTTGTTTATCTCCAGAAAAATGTTATAGTCAGACATTTCTGTACAGGGTGTAAATGTACTTTTCATGTTAAAGAAAGGCCATTTAAAAGGTCTAGGGGCTATGAATCTGATACAGAGTTTCATGGAAAGTCGCTGCACAGAGAAGAGTGTTGACTCTAGCCCTTGCTCCCAGGAGAGCTTTATGCACGTTATATTAAGCAGTGATTTGCATTATGACTGAAATATGTTTCAGTGCTAAGATGATGGCCAAGGACTTCTCCCTCTTGAGTGTCTGGACCCTGTGAAGGGAATTGTGGCTTCTGTTAAGCTATTTTTCTAGTCCAACGAATCTTGCCCTCCATGTAAAGCACCATGGAGAGATCTGGAGCATCCTTAGTCCCACATGAGCCCCTGTCACTGTGTGTGGGGGTGCATTTTGTAAGAAGGGGAAGAGTTGAGTCTGAATTTCCTCACATGAAGAAACTCAATTGCTCTCATGCTTTCATTTTACTTTCCTGACTCTGTGCCAAGATAGAATTTTAATGAACTTCCTAAGCTAGGCGTCGACGTTTTTTAGAGAAATTATTTCCTCTCTAGAAATGCTAATGGTGTAGTACTTACGGAGGACAATGGCTTGACCAGCGGCCATGTGGGTGCGGCCCCTCCCTGTCTGGGGGTTTCTCAGGAAGGGACAGAGACCCCGTGGGGGGTGGAGCTGGTGGGGGCTGGGACACAGCCCGGTCCCGCTCGCCGGCTCGGCCTTCCAGAGCCCCGCCCTGGCCCTGCTGCTGCTCTCGGCTTTGGGAGGAGGGTGCGTGGCTGTGGCCAGGAGAGAGGAGCTCGCTCATCACCACAATCCAGCCCAGGGNAGCCGCCATTGGCGTCTGCTCCCCGAGCTGCCCCACAGCGCCCCCTGCAGCCGCGGGGGAACCATCGCACCTGCCCTGCCCAGCGCAGCCACAGCGCCCCTGCCGGCCGGGACAGGAACTGCACCAAGGGGAAGGTGCCTGACACCTGAGAGCAGCTGCCAGTGGGTTCTCTGGGTCTGGTTTGGTGTCACCGGTACGGCTGTTGGCTCTTTACCTCATATAAATACTTAGTAAAGATCTGTTATTCCTATTCCCTATCTTTGCCTGAGAGCCCCTTAATGTCAAAATACTAATAATTTGGAGGGAAGGGGGGTTCACATTTCTCATTCCAAGGGAGGCTCCCGCCTTTCTTGGTAAACATCTGTCCAAATCACGACACCAGGTTGTTCAGGGAACATGAGTATTTTTGGGATTTCCTGGAAGATAAGGACTGAAAGGAGAAGGAAACCTGTTAGCAGAATCCAAAACCTTCCATCAAATTCTTGTATTCCTAAGGATTTTGTTTTTTAAGATGTTAAGCGAAGGTTATGAAGCTTGCATATTTTAATGAATTAGACATCTTTATAATTTCAATTACTTACGTTCTTTCAGGGGTTTAGATCTTTGTCAAAAAGACTTCTCCTGGACTGTACACAAGAGAATCTGACCAGGAGAACACCATTTGGCAAAGTTACCTTTCAGGTTTCAAATATATGTCTGGTCTAATGAGAATTTTTGACTCGCCAGTTTTTGTGTGTTGCCTGGGAGAATGGTTCTAATCTCTCCCTTTTCATCACAGCTCCCTCATTTAATGCTATTTTTAATTTCCTTTAAAATAATACTACTCAAACTGTGGTGTTTACTGTAAAATCTTTTTTTTCATCCTGAGTTAAGGTCTTTGAATTATGCTCTCTTTGTGGAGAATCTAGGTAAAGGAGTACAGCAGCTTATTTGTAAAACAGATGCTCATCTAATTGCAATTTCAACATCCTTGACAGTTATTTGGAGAAAAAATATCTGTGTGTCATTGACATATTTTGTTTTATTCTAACTACTATTTTTTATATATTAAATAATAGGAAAAACTGGGACTGATTTGATGAGATTGTTGCTATCTATTAATACTTAAAAGTTATAAATGGAACACAAATAATAGCTTATTTCAGTTAATCATCACTTGAAAAAAAATCCTTCTCTTGAAAGATTTGTTAAGCTTTATAGAAAAGCAGTGAAAGTATCATTATTGGAGACATTTAAAATTGAGCTAGACAAAAATTTCAAAATATATCCTGAGATAAATTATGCATTAGTAGATAGATGTACTGGATGAAATAATATGTCTTTTTCTTTCTCTGATGTGTGAGATTCTGTGATTCATGTCTTTTCTGTACCAAGCTGATTAATTTAATCAGCAACTATTATTATTTGCTACTGCATGTATCAAATATAGCTTTTTAATGTAGGTCTAATAAGTCATTCTACTACATTATTAAATACAAATTGGTTGCTATGAGAACCACTAAGTATATGTTCACAGTAGAAACAGACAGCAAAGCGAAATGTTAAGTAAGTAATCCAAAATTAGAGACCCCTAAAAGTGCAGATATTTTTAGTATCTGTCAACATGTTTTAGTGCAATGGAAGAATATATTAATTTGATCAGATATCAGTTACCTATGGCAGTATGATGCTGCTTTCTAACTATATTAATGTCTAAATTGATACATTAAATTTTTATGTATAAATTAAGAGTAGTCACTTTTAGTGAAAGTAGATTTCATTTATGTTAGAATGGCCTTTGAATTATTGTGCTTCTGGTTTATCTGTTGCTATTTTATGTAGAATATTGTATTTAAACGTGATCTTTCTTGAATTGCTGTCATAATTTGGGTCCTGACATCACCTATCCACACCAGGGTTATCCTTAGGGAGTCAGTGCTTAACCTGAATGGTTTTTGCCAGATCTGAGATCATATTATATCCTACTCTGTTCAGGGCTCAAAAGTGAAAACAATAGGTGGCAGAAAACATTATTCAGGACAGCAGAGAGGACTGGCAATAGCTTTTAAATATAAATTATGCATTAATAGAATCTGATCTTCTGTCTAGCCATTCAGTGTCTAAAGTTGTGTTCATTGATTTCTCGATTTAACAGCTGTATATATACACACTATATATGTATACATAGCACTGATCCATACTGAGACTGTTGATGGTGGTTTGGTATTTCCTTTTAGGAATTTTTACATTTGTTTTGCCATATTTCTGCTGCAGTCATGTATAGTACTGCCTTTGTGTTTGGCTAAAAACTCAAAATCATTTAATCATAACTATACAAACAGGTGAAAGAAAGAATTTTGCTTTCAGATGTATTTTTTCCTTTGCTTTTCATAGACAAACCCTTATTCCTGGGCAGGAAAACATATTAACTCTTATTTCACTCTCCTGTAATATCCAGGTTTTCCTTGACATGAGCAATTATTTTTCATTATATTGACTTTAAAGACAATTTCAATTATGTTTCAGCATAATGTTACATATCCATAACTCTGAACACTTCAGAAAGAATAGAGTGACATCTCATTTTTTAAAGTTATATCACTCTGAACTGATTACAAGCCAAAGTTTTATATAATCAAGATTTAATTGAACATATAAGTAACTGTAATATACACATGTCTTCTGTCAGGGCTTGGATTTCCTGCAGTGCAGCTGTTAAAAGATGAGGTGGTGATACAGGGGAATGTCAATGCTGTAGTTTCTACAATAAAATAAAGGGCCATAAGGGGCATTTATTTTGCCAGTATTCCTATTCATTCCTGAAGAGAGGGAGCAGGGGCAGAAAGAGTTGCCCAAGGTCAACCAAGGAGTCAGATGTGAGTTTGAATTTGTTCACTGGAGACTGTGCACTCTCCAGTGAATCTGATACCTCACTGAGCTCATGCTGTATGACAGTGTGCAAGCACCATGAGCTGGGATGTGACTCATAATTATTAGAAGGTATCTTGAACATATAGAATGTATGGTGGAATGCTTAATAAACATGCAGTATTTGTTACTGATTTGTCTGTTACATTTTAAAAGATACCTTTGTGATACTTGCTTGAAGTTCAGTTAACTCACAAACTATGTCTTTCCAAGATTTAAGCCCAGTTCAGTGTGTTGTTAAAGATATTACTTGAACAAAGAGTGTTAAATTGATTCCTTTTTGCATTTTCTCTTGTTTTCACAGGTACAAGGGGTGATCTCACACTGTTTGTGTTACTCTAAAAACTCCCCTTGTTCACCTTCTGTTAGACAGTTTCATCTTAGTACATTTTAGAATTTAAAATGTATTTGCTAATGTGTATTTGATTCCATCATTTAATGCTCTCACCAAGATTTTTGTGAAGTTGAAATACTTAGTATTTGTTTATTCAAGGAAAGTCTGTGGAAGGAGGTAACATCTATTACAGAAACAGGTGCAGCTGTAAAAAGAGCCCTTCTTCCACTCTGAAACAAAAGCAGCAACATTTAAAGCGGTATGAATTCAAAATCAGAAAAGTGCTTTCAGCATGTGTGGGCCTGTGATAAACTTCTTTCCAGGCTGCCACATAGAGCAGGGAGCCTTATGTATTTTTGAAAATTTGACAGTTAAGTACGAGAAGCAGAAGAAAAAACCACGTAAAGCAAACATCCAGAACCCTGAATAGAGGGGGAACTGTCTGCCCTTATTTGAGCTGTAAAGCCAACTGTATCTCGTTATTCCTCCCAGATACAGTAGATAGGAGGTGTAGATAAATTGGTGGTGGAGAGGTTGATTTGGTGTGGATTTAATAGATGCTTCCTAGCAGAGCAGGCTGCAGAATAGCTGCCTAGAGAAGGGTTGACAATGGGCCTGCTGGTATACCAATAAATTATAGCATTTTTTTTCTTAAAACAGAGTGCTAGCACTGGTGCCTAGAGAGGTTGGTAGGATGAGCTTCCTATTGTTGGTGATTGATGATTGGGGGAAATCAATTTCTCTAAGAGGTGGGCACACCAGAAGACCTTGCTGAGAAGAGATGGCACAGGTAGGGGGTCTGGGATAGGAGGAAACAGCACAACAGCAAACAGCCCCAGCTGGGAGGTGGAACCTGTAATGTTTGTCTTTTCCAGGACACTGAGTAGGTCACAGGAGTAGCTACCTCAGATGCTACCAAACAGCATATATTTACTATTTTTGTGATGTGTTCTGAGAGGGTTTGCACCTCCTTTGCTGATGAAAATGAAATATGGAGCTTCTTTGTGTGAAGCATTACAGTTTCTGCAGATAGAAGCAATTCCCAACACTGAGTGAAGAATATGAATATGCATGCCTTTTAAAGTGTGAAAGAGATTATTGAATCATGTAGTCTGACCTACCCTGGGCTTTCAAGTTTTGAGCTCCTTACCTTAAATTTAAGAACTGTAGCACCTAGGAAATTAAATTTAATGTTAAAATCTTTAAGTCCTTTTAATACCAGGAATGGTAATACAGTGAAATGTGTCTAGATAACTCTGGCAGTTACTCTGTTGAGGATGGAGGTAGTTTCCCCCACTCCTTCTCTAGCCTTGGTGGGGTACACATTACCTAGATGGGAAAAGGTACTCCCCAAATACGACATGTGAAAACTTCACAAGCTTGACCGTGTGAGTAAGGCAAACCAGACAGACTTCAAGGATTAAACTGTGACTTCCTTCTCCGTAAGACATCAGAGCAACAGTTTGCTAGTATGTTAGTGTGTCATCCCCAGTTTGGACAACTTCCTTTTTGGCAAAAGTGTGGACATGAGAAGAGCAGTCTCCCAACATTCCTGGACTGCACTTCCTTTATCTGTGCAAGGGCAGCCCTGTGTGGACTGGCCCTTTATTTCTACAGGTGACATAAAGCATGACTTTTAGCTGAAAATGCAGTCCACGTGCTGTGCTGGATACACTGGGTATCACTAGTGAGGTCCTTTAGAAGTAACTAGTAACTTCCAGCTCTTGAAGACTACAGATTCCAAAGCCTTGGAGGCTGCAGTGGCAACTTGTGGCTTCCCTGTGTAGATGGCTGTGTAAAGTCAGCTTCAACACACGTTGGAGAGCAGGATTAAGAATCTTTTGAGAAGAGACTTCCATTGTATATGTTCAAAATTACACATGTATGTGACTCCTCTGCTGTGTGTTTTATGTGTAGTCTTACTCACTTCCATGATTTAACCCCACCTGCAGCTAAACATGACCTAACTGTCTGCTCCCTCCCACAGTGGGATGGCAAAGAGAAATGGAAGGGTAAAAGTCAGAAAAGTCATATGTTGAGATAAAAACCAACTTAAAACCAAAAGCAAAAACATGTACAAGCAAATCTAAACAAAGATTTAATTCACCACTTCCCATCATCAGGCAGGTGTTCAGCCACTCCCAGGAAAACAGGACTCCATTGTGTGTAATGGTACTTGGAAGACAATGGCAGACAATTTTCAGAACATGTTAGCTATTGTCCTAGGTAAAAAAATAATTATCAGAGCTTTCTTTTTTTCTGTGTATACTTCTTGATACTTCCTTAGGGGGGAACAAATTGCAGTTGCTAACCTAAATTACAGAAATCACACAACTACAATTTTAACCACCAGCACTGAGCAATCGTGTAGGTTCCATGCTGCTGCTAAGCAAGACTTTTGTGTATCACTTTCATGTTGAAAGAGTAACTAAAGGTTCCTAAAATATTATTAACAGTACTGACTTCTTTGGTTTTGTTACATGAAAATTTGTGTCTTGTCAGTTGATGAACAGTTTTATCCTATGTTGCCATTCTATTTCACAGCTATACCAAATCTTATTAGCATTTTCCACAGCAGTTTTTAGTTGTCCTAAATGAAGTCAACCTTGACCAATACACATTGCAGTTGGCCTATTATTTTTTTAACATGGAAAAGAGAAATGAATTTCTAGATGATGAAGAGGTACTAAACTTGAAAGAAAAAAGAAGATACTCAGCATCTGTGAAGTAATTCATTGCAACAATTAATATTCTTAATATTTTCCTATTGGAACAAGTAAATTGTTTCAATAAAATGTAAAAGTTATTTTCATGGGCCTGGTAGTAAAATCAGTTTATTTTATCATACCCTGGAATATAAGAACCACTGTGGTGTGAAAGGTGCAGTTGACAGAATCCTATCAGATGTTTTTGAAAAGAGAATTTTAATACAGCTACTAATATGGAATGCATATTAGAAGCTTAAAGAGTATGTGAATGAACACTGCAATCCTTTTGATGGCTGTACTGCTGGCAGTGACATATTTCCATTTTCTAGCAGTGTCAGTACTGCTGCCTTTGCCTTGGTATGTTTTCAAAGTCTTGATTCTGTTTAGATCCATTATGTCTTTCTACATAATATGCTGTGCTCTGCAGAAGTTTGGGGTAGCGACATAGAATTTTATAACCATGTTTAAGTTAGGTGAAACTTCATGCTGTGTGTATGTACATGAAAGAATAAGCATGCATATATATAAATAACCCCCCTTTCCCACTTTGAATCCCAACCCTAGCTATGAAATGCCATGCTAGACTTTTTCTTTTCTCCACTGCAGAACTATTTTAATATATTTCAAAACTCTGTAGCCTCAAAGCTGTCTGTTTCTAACTTTGGAAGCTCCTAGTGTTTTGGGTTTTTTTGCTATTTTGTCCCATATCCTAGGTGGGACCTGTTACCTTCTCTTCCAGGACAGTAATCAGAACTGTATTGCTCTATGCAAAGAAATGGAGTTCTACAAATGAAATTCTCATTTCTTTCTTTTAAACATTGTTGCTGCATAGCACTCATTAAACATTTGTGAAGTGAAATGTAGCATTGACTTTATAAATATGAGAAGATGCTTTCCATTACTTATCCTCTTTCGAATCTTAGAATAGTCAAATGCCATATTTTTATTATAACAATTCAAAGAAGAGAAGGAGGGCAGTCATCATCTTGTTGATAGGTCTAAACCATAACATCACCTCCTGCAAGCCGTCAGTCCTAAGACCTGAATATTTAGAGATTTGATTAGTCCATCATTATCTTTACTTGGTGGTTTAAATGATAAAGTTTTATTGGATTGACGTCATGCCCTTCATTATGAATTCACTGAGATTTAGTACTACATATTTATTTTAATTAACTTGTTTAATATATGTTGATGGAAGATGTAGGCTCAAGAATATTTCATTAATTTTTTTTCTTCAAAGAAGTTATTTCAGAAACCAATGTGACAATGAAAATAATTGTTAGCATTTCTTAAAAACTCTAGATATTTGGTCAAAAAAAGACAGACATAAGCTCTGCCTGAATGTGATGGGGAAGAGGAACATTTTACTTTTAAATGAGAGGAAATTGGCGATTGTAAGTGGATATGGTTTGAGAAGCAGTATAGCCATAGCTTCTGTGCTAAAATTTTTCATGTTTTGGAATACGTCCTAAACAAAAAGAATAAATGTTTGAAAGAAATGATACCATCTTTCAGAACATTTTTTGAAACTAATGTGCAGATTCACACTGGATAACATTATTGCTCTCATGTAGGAAGCCAATGTATCCTGCATTTATAGCCCATGACATTGGGAACAAATTGCTCAGGGTTTATTTGCCAGTACAACCAAAGGGCTGAGGGCTGAGCGAGGAGGAGCTGTGGTGTGTGTTTGAACCCAGTCCTGGGGCATGGCAGCTGCCATGGAGGAGCAGTGCTTTGGTATTCCTGCCCTTGGGCACTGCCAGCCTTTCCAGGCAACACATGCAGCCTCAGTCAGCTCTGGAATCTCACTCCTGAATGAGTTTTTAAGAAGGTATGATTTTCTAGCATCAGCTGTTACCCCTATTGTCCATAATAAATGAACCATCTTTACATATAGGTATCCATACTTTCCAAAGTTTAAATGTGTTACAATCCAGCCCCTTGTGTGGTACTTTCCTAAAACCAGTTTGTGATGCAGTTCTGCAGAGTCATTCTTCAGCATCTGGCACTGTGGAGTAAGTCACAGGTATTGACCATTTTGATGTGTTTTTTTCTGTAAGCTTCTAGAAACTTCTGTGAAGTAGAGGTCATTGTAGGAACAGTTTGCCCTGTTCACTTAGAAAACCATGCAACTCCCCTAAATCACTGAAATCTCAGGCTTCTCTGGTTAATTTACCCAGCTTCTTCACCAACAGCTAAAGAGATGCTCCAGTTCATCCTGATCCTGAGGTTATCCAAGCTACACTTAAATGAGCTAATTCATCTGTAGGAAGAAGGGTACTTTAATGGATGGTGAACTGTGAATTCCATGCTTCTGTAATTAGTCTGCTCCTAGTTTACTGAGTTAGCTCAAGAAGTTATACAAAAGTGGAAGTCTGCATGCTAGTGTGTGCCTCAAAGAGCACAGAGATCTGGACTTTCAGTAAAGCTGAGTTTTCCCTAGTGCACCATGCTGAACAACTACACAGATGTTTCAAATTCCTTCAGTCTTTGCTGCTTTTTAAGTTCAGTTTTTCTATGGATTTGTGACTTTGAGCCATCAGACTTTCTGTGTATGTGAATTTGAACAGGCAAATCTGTTTCTCTTAACTTGCCAATTTTAAAATTTCTAAAATTACTGACTTTACGGAATAATTTCAGCAGAAATTGGTAGAAGCACATGTCTCCTAAAAAATTCTCCAAATTTATGTGTGCAGAAAAGGCTTGTGAAAATAGGCAGTCAGGTAAAAAAGGAATATTCTAAAAATGTTCCAGTGGAGAAGGAGGTATTGTGAAATGTCAAACAATCTATCCATGCAGATTCCTTTTATGTTCTGTGCTGGGAACAGATTCAGTTGGAAATTTTGTTTTCTTAAATGCCAAAATCTACAAATGGCAAGACTTCAGGAAATCACACATAGTTAATTTTGTTGTGAGTGGAAAAATGTGGGAGGTTTGTAATACCTTTGAAATCTGTGGGATTTAAAATATCAGTATATTTAGACTTCTATAGTATTTGTTATTTCAGCACTTAAAAGCAAAGTTTCACTGAACACTAAATGCATTAGTTTCAAGTTTTAAACTTTGATAATTGTGTTTATATATACAAAGGCTAGAACATCTTCCTCTTCATCAATATCTGGATAATGGCCTGGTCAACAGAGAAAATGGTGCCAATATATGGTGGTAGATGAGGTTAAGTTAAGTTAGATGATTAAATTTATGGTTTTATGACCAGATATTTCGGAATATATGAAAGAATTATGCAAGGATATAGACATTTTGAAAATATCTACAAGCTCTCTTTTTAAAGATGAATGATGGTGGTATTGTGCTTTTGGGAAATAACAGTATGTTGGTACATCCAAAGATNGCTAAGGAAAAACAAGACAAAACAAAAAAACCCCAAACCCACAACAGAAAAGTTATTGCCTCTCCTACTGTGATAAGCAGGATTGGAGTGGGAAAGGGCTTGGCACTGCTAAATTCTGAAATAAGTAAATGATTAGTTGAGGTATTCTACTAAAGAGAAAAGTTCGGTTCTTTTTAGAGACAAACAAATATATACCTCTGGCAATGACTAAAGATAATTTGATGAGTTTTGGCTTTCTTTAGCTTAGCTTAGTTATAGGGTGTCATTTTGCTTTGCCTTATGTTCCATAGGCAGGTGAGATCTCTGAGTTGTTCTGTCCGTAGAGCTCTGTAGAGCTAAACGATCCAGATAATCTTATGATAAGGTAGCATGGAAAGTGGCACAGCCCTTGGAATGATATCTGAAAGAATGTCTTTAAATAGTAAAGCCTTGTTTAATATTAAACTTGAAATTTGGGATTTTGTTAGGCTTGCAGTTACAAGTTCAGTAATAGCACACCTAAGGTCTTCCAGCCACCTCCTGTCATCAGTGCTACAGTCAGTAATATATTTAGTCATCCATCCCTTCTTAATATTGATCAAAATTATTCATAGTTTAACAGTAATGGAAAGCTGCATTTCTTCTTGACTACTAGTATTTGAGATTTTCTGCTGCTTTAAATACCTAAAGACTTTTTTAAAATATTTGAGTCTTACTCAAAAAGTAAAAGCAAATATTTCAATCCTCTGATTGATGAGAGTATTGCAGATAGGCAGGAATCTTGGTTGTTAGGAACAGCAGCTTAATTGGTATGATTCAGTGTATAAACTTCTTTTAAATCAGGATATGAAATCTTGTACATATTAAACTAATTTTAGACATCTCTACTAAATTAAAAATGGTCAAGCCACATCAACCTATCAACTCTACTGTCAAACCTACAAATTTAAACAATTTTACTAAAAAAATTATAGCAGAACTGGTAAGGAGGCAATGCCTCTGCGTGTGTTTGTGTGTGCATGTACACATTTAATCTGAAATAATGTGCAAATTAGAAGTATTCTTCCTCTGAAATCACCATTCTGTGGATCTAGGGATCTTCATACAATTCCCATGGAATCAGGTGTTTTAAAACAAATCCTTTTCTTATATCCTCTCAGTGTTCTAGGTTTTATTATGTTTCAGGTCTAGGATTACAGTAGAACGCCTTCCATCATTGCCTATGCCACATTTAATGAGAATTTCCCAATAAAGTGAAATGTTACTTTTTCTTGACAACTTTTTGGTGTACCTAGATGAAGACAAATTTATTATGTTTGCCTGCAAAACCAAGTTTCACAGTGCCTTCTGATTAAATCCATTTATCATCCTAGAATAGGTTTTGTTGGTCTAGCTTCTCTTCTGCCCTGTATGATACAGATATATGTCCCACTGCTGCAAGCTTCAGAAGATCAACATAGAGAAAAAAAAAGATCCTATTTGTACTTTGCTAACCTCCTCACAATGTTTATTTTGTTTAGTTTGTTACATTTTGAGACTTTTAGGTGGCCAGAATTTTCTTTTCCACACGTGACATGAAGGTATCTGCAAGTGCCATGTGAGGTAGGAAGGCAAAAGACACAATGATTACAGTAACAAAATTCGATTTAGGGTAGGAAAGATCAAATTTACTAGGGGAAGAGTATGAGTAAGGAAAAAATATGTAGCTAAATTATACCTATAGTACCTGTCAGAGGCAGTCATGTCTCAGAATTTGCTCATAACTAGGATCTATTAGAACAGTAATTCTGCAAGAGGAAGGTAGTGCTAAACACTGGCCCAGAGGACAGTGCTGCAGCCTACCTATAGGAAGTTATAGATGGCAGCTCAGTAAAGCTGCCTCCCTGTCAGGTTCCTAAAACTTTGGTTTCTGTAAATAACTAGGTCTAATTGGATTGAAAATTAAAATACTGCTTCATCACTGGACTTGAGGCTGTCTAGGGACCAGAAAAATGTGAACACAAATAAAAGCTTGGCTGCTTGCTTACTATTTTTATTGTGCTTTTCTTATCTATATGTCCCGACATAGTGTTTGATGTCTTACCTGAATTAAGGTGATTGACTTCCATCTGAATTTGTGCAGATGGACCATTCTGCCAACCCTGAAATCTTTGAATTTATGAAATTGCAGATGATGATTTTCCACAATCAGTGTTGCATCTTGATGTAACAGAATAAATCTAGCTGTTTCTTAACTCAAAGTGTTATGCAAAGTTTGAGACTTTCCTTTTGATGTATCATAGAATTGATCAGAATCTCTTGGGAGTTTTGGTGCAAATGGGTGTCATTTCCTTTGGACTGGATGTTAAATGCCTGTGTCTTCGTGCCCTGGAAGGAACAGTTGCAGCAAAATAGAAAACAGTGATGACTGAAAATAGCAATGGCAACTGGTAAATGTTCACTTTACTAAATGTCCAAAAATCCATAGCAGAATATGAGTCACACTGATTAGAAAGTGACTCTGCAGGGATGCAAATGCTGTTATGAATAACAAGTGTATGTAAAAAATAGATGAAAGAAGACTTTAATAATGTAAATCAAAAACTGGAAATTGCACAGAACTGATAAGGGAAGGACAGAAGGTGACATTTGTAGTCAGCAGAAATAAGAAAAATAAGAGGATGAAATATGTGAAGAACAAAATAAATCCTGACAATTTTATCAGTATGTTTCTGGATGGCAATAGTGGAATTGATCAGTGGAATGTAAATGCAGGAATGGCAGATATGTTCAATAAATATTGAATATTGAAATACATGGAATAAGTATTTGGTGAAGAGGGGGAAGAAACTCGATGATGTAATATGCTTTGCTTTCTTTCAGTAATTAAGGAGATTAAGTAACAGCTACTAAACTAGAAATCCTTAAATCAGCAAGTCCCAATAACTTCCTTATTACAACCTGGCAGAACTGCTCTCTCTGGCAGTTTGACAGTTCAGCCTTTTTTTCCAGTCACTTCATACTTTTTCATCTTTTCCTGCACTATTGCAGATACTGAGTAAGCTCTCAGCAGTTCTCTAGACATTGTACATAACCTGTTTAAATCTTCTATTAGAGATACAACAAAATTCTTTCATATGTTGTTTAGCACATCTCGTATTGAACTGTAAATTCACCTTTCTCCTCATCTATCACATTTTCTTTGAGCTACAAAATTGCATGACAGTAGTTTTTGCATCTGGAGTAGAAAAAATGTGCAAGTGTTTTTCTTTTTCCATTCACTATGTTTAATTGTACTACAGTTTTTGCTGAGACCTTACTAAGGATAATGATATCTGCCTTTATCTCAAAGGGAGATTAAATAGTTATTTCATCCATCTGGCTTTATGATCTACCAACACTCCCAGTAACATGAGAGTTTGTAGTAATTGTGCTGACCCTATTCCTGCTCCAAGGCAAAAGGCAAGATCTGTTGGTAAGAGAATAAAGTTTTGTGTATCAGTATCATTGCTGATGTGATTTTTATCCTTCATTCTCTCCACACACAACTTTGAGCTTGGTTTTTTCTCCCTAGCATGTTACTGGTAGTGTGTTATGATGATATTAAGACATCTAGAATAATTGAAATTACTATGCTGCCTGTTTGGGACCCTTCCTGGCAAGTATCAGCCACTGAAGGCTGCTCTTCAGATAAGATTTCTTCAACATAATCTATTAAACTAAGCATAGCATATCATATTGACCTGTCAAAATCAGAAGGAAAAATGCTTGGTTGTTAGGTCCTGGAAAATGTTACAAAACTTTAAAGAATGGCATTTGGTGTTTACTAATATCAGAAACTAGTCTTAACACAAACTAATATTAGAAACTAGTCTTGGATATTGTAAATATATGTCAATCAAGTTTTTACAAAGTTTATGGAAACAGGTGAGTAGAAGTGGAAATAAAATAAAAATAATATATCAAACTAATTATGGCCAAGATCAGAAGCTCTAAGGGGATCATAGCAAAATGATTTGTGTAGGTCTTGTACAATTGTATTTCTGCATGCTGGATTCACTGAGAGCTGGATTCAGCAGCTTCTGCTTTTGCTCTTAGAAATATTTCATATGAAAAGTGTTTTTGTTCCTTATTTCTTTCTCCATCTCTTTAGCCCTCTCTCATCCCCTGCTGTCCCATTTTCTTAATCGTTGATTCCTCGACAAGGAAGTTTTACTCTTTTTTTTTTTTTCTACCAGACCTCTGACTGCTCACTACTGTTTAAATATCCATGGAACTTGTATATGAACTCTCTCCTGCTGGGGTGATAAATCAGAATCAGATGATGACTTCTGTAGTCACTGAAGTACTGAAGACTTGTAGTCACTGAGAGGCATAGTGCTTTTTTGGGCCAGGATGAAAAATATGAAATTGTAGTCACATATACGAGATTAATTTCTATTGCACATTACTGAGTGCTGCTGGGTTTAGATATCATGGTACTTGGTTTAGAGGAGGGAAGGAAGGTAAATTATCCACATCACTTTAGACAACCCTTACTTACTGTGCTTCTCTAGCTTTCAATGTCTTGAAAGGTATACAATTTTTTGATAGTGTTTAATCATTGGCTTCTTCTGTCACCCATTCATTTACTCTGGTTTATGGCTGTCACCAAGGGGAAGATGATACTGTCACAGAATTAATAAAGAGAAAATCAATAACAAATTATAAAGGTGTAAAACAGAAGTACCAGAGCTAGGACTTGGATAAACTCATTTGGGAAATAACGTAGAGGGTAGGCAAGTTAGATAAAAGTTACAAGTTACAAATAAACTATAAAAAAATATATTTCCATATTTTTTTAAAATCTTTTTTAAAAGTAGTATTTTAATTCAAAGAGAAATTAGGTCAGTGTTTGAGTGGAGGTCAGACTAGAGGATATTTACTTTTAGCCTTATTTGTGAAGATATGTCAGGATCTCTATTTCTTTTTTATTACGAATAATGATACTACACTTGAGCAGTTTACATGAGCAATTTCCTCCTGCTTGCAAGGGACACAAGTGTCTTTCTGGTTTTCTGCATCCCACAAGAACCTAGTAAGATTCAATAAATCCAAGTGCAGGGTGCTGCACCTGCGTCAGGGAAATCCCAGGCGTGAACACAGACTGGGAGAACTCTCAGAGTAGCCCTGAGGAGAAGGACTTGGGGTTCTGGTGACTGAAAAGCTGGACATGACCTGGCAATGCCTGCTCACAGCCCAGAATGCTGCCTCTGTGCTGGGCTGCAAGCACAGCTGGTGCATTGAGGAGGCATTTAGTTGAGATACCAGGAGGAAACTTTTTAGTGTGAGGGCAGTAGAGGCTGCCTAGAGAGGTGGTGGATGCCCCATGTGGGTGGAAGTGTTCAAGGCTGGGTGGGATGAGACTTTGAGCAAGCTGATCTAGTGGGTGGCATCTCTGCCTATGGTAGGTAAATTAGAATTAGATGATCTTTAAGGCCCTTCCAACCCAAGTCTTTCTATGATTCTATGATCCCCTAATTTTTAAGAATTGTTTTTATTTGCCTCACCTAAATATAAGTGGGTAAGTATTGCCTCCAAATGATGTATGCATTTTCTTTTATGCTGGCTACTTGTGACTAATAGAACTTCAATCAGACATATTCAAATAAAAGTAATACCTTGTTTTGTGCGTAATGAAATACCTGTTTGATTCATCTTTGTGTAGAATATTTTTCCCTCTCCCTATCATGTTTTTTTCTTTCAGTTACATGAAAATGTTTCTCAAAATAGTCCTTATTGTGTCTTGGAAACTAGGCTTGTATTCTTGGTGATATGCAGATGAGATTTGCACTGGTCCCTTTTTAAATAGTATCACTACAGTGAGATCAGGAANAATAAAGAGAAAATCAATAACAAATTATAAAGGTGTAAAACAGAAGTACCAGAGCTAGGACTTGGATAAACTCATTTGGGAAATAACGTAGAGGGTAGGCAAGTTAGATAAAAGTTACAAGTTACAAATAAACTATAAAAAAATATATTTCCATATTTTTTTAAAATCTTTTTTAAAAGTAGTATTTTAATTCAAAGAGAAATTAGGTCAGTGTTTGAGTGGAGGTCAGACTAGAGGATATTTACTTTTAGCCTTATTTGTGAAGATATGTCAGGATCTCTATTTCTTTTTTATTACGAATAATGATACTACACTTGAGCAGTTTACATGAGCAATTTCCTCCTGCTTGCAAGGGACACAAGTGTCTTTCTGGTTTTCTGCATCCCACAAGAACCTAGTAAGATTCAATAAATCCAAGTGCAGGGTGCTGCACCTGCGTCAGGGAAATCCCAGGCGTGAACACAGACTGGGAGAACTCTCAGAGTAGCCCTGAGGAGAAGGACTTGGGGTTCTGGTGACTGAAAAGCTGGACATGACCTGGCAATGCCTGCTCACAGCCCAGAATGCTGCCTCTGTGCTGGGCTGCAAGCACAGCTGGTGCATTGAGGAGGCATTTAGTTGAGATACCAGGAGGAAACTTTTTAGTGTGAGGGCAGTAGAGGCTGCCTAGAGAGGTGGTGGATGCCCCATGTGGGTGGAAGTGTTCAAGGCTGGGTGGGATGAGACTTTGAGCAAGCTGATCTAGTGGGTGGCATCTCTGCCTATGGTAGGTAAATTAGAATTAGATGATCTTTAAGGCCCTTCCAACCCAAGTCTTTCTATGATTCTATGATCCCCTAATTTTTAAGAATTGTTTTTATTTGCCTCACCTAAATATAAGTGGGTAAGTATTGCCTCCAAATGATGTATGCATTTTCTTTTATGCTGGCTACTTGTGACTAATAGAACTTCAATCAGACATATTCAAATAAAAGTAATACCTTGTTTTGTGCGTAATGAAATACCTGTTTGATTCATCTTTGTGTAGAATATTTTTCCCTCTCCCTATCATGTTTTTTTCTTTCAGTTACATGAAAATGTTTCTCAAAATAGTCCTTATTGTGTCTTGGAAACTAGGCTTGTATTCTTGGTGATATGCAGATGAGATTTGCACTGGTCCCTTTTTAAATAGTATCACTACAGTGAGATCAGGAATTCTGCAAGTTTTTGGCAGTAGGATGAGAAAATACATGGGTAAATACTTCCAGTGTTTTTTAATGCAAAACTTCTTTAGTAATTATTCACCTAGTGAATCCTTCTTCCTTTATAGAATGAACAGAGAAGGATTTCTGGCTTTTGTTTGCACTGCAGATCTGTTGTGCAAATGAGATCTGTCATGCACTTTGTATTAGTTCTGTGTTCATGATACCAACTCTTGCAGAAAGCTTATTAGCAGGGAAGGCAAAAGAAACAATCACTAGAATGTCAACCATGCTTTAAATTGAAAGTTTGGAGTGAGGTGCACAACAATGAAGTTTTATCCATGGTGTAAACTTTATTTTAAACATCTGGTATCTTCCAAGTATAATACAGAATCCATTTTTGTCATTAAATTCTAGGGATGGTGTTAAAGAGAGCTAATATATCATAGTCCACTTTATGTGAAGCAGTATCACAGCTGCTTGAAAGATGAATTCAGTAGCATAATTTAGATTTAGACAGCTCTAGGTTAGAATATTTTACATTTTTGCATTGGTGCTATCTTGAATAGAATTTGGTTCCTTTTATCAGGTATATTATCTGGTAATACTTAGTATAAGTGTGGTAGGTATAGCTGACACTTACTGCATGTTTGTTCTCATATTTTTGCTGGTTTAGAGTGAAGGAGTGGCTTACAGGTCTTACTGCCATCTCTGGTGCTAAGGATGGGTTTCAGATCCCTATTATGTTTGGGATTTCCACATACTCTGCTTTGTAGACATGGATATTTTAACATAACCTGTAATATGTTGTAGTTCTCCAACCAGAAGGGGGAGAAGTAATGAACAAACAGTGACCTGTCTTTTTCTACAAGTACGTGACTGAAGTGGTGAAAGCTGTTGCTACCAGACTGCAGAGCAGGAGAGCTTACTGTTAGCAGGGATTTAAAGTGACCAATTATAAACATATGCTTTTAACCAAAAGACATTGAGCTGAGTGCCCTCCTAAAGGCTTTCTTCTGCTTGCTCAGGTTGTCTCTCTCTTGCTTGGTTTCATCTATTAATTTATTCATTCATTCATTCAATCAAGGCTGTGGTGGCTTTGTGGGTTGTTGAACCACAACATTGTGTGTGTTGGTGAATACATGGAGCTGTGCATTATCACTTGCACTTGAACCTTCAATGTCTAACAGATTCACTCTGTTTAACTTAAATTGCCTGGTCAGAGAATGGGTTCAAGGTTAGTGTGCTCCCTCATCTATCTTTTCATGTCCATATTTGTTTTAATAGTCTGCCTGTAATTTATCTGCTGCCATCCACAGTGAACTTGGAACACCTACACATCCTTTTTTTTCTTGCAGTAGATTAGGTTGAGCCATTTGTAATAAAGACTCATGCAGTAGGGGATGAATCTGTGGGGCAGATAGGCTACAAATAAACAACTGCACACCTGGGCACACACTGATCTTCTGAGGTCATCTCAAGATGGTGCTTGAATGCAGGATCCCATCTGTTAACTGTGCATATGAACCAAATTTAACTTTGGTTGCAATATTAAAAATACTTGTGGGTGTCTGGTACAAAGGTTGGGTTATTTTATCTGTTTAGCTCTATTAATTATGAGGAGTTTTGTAAAATCCTGGTTCAGATTGCAAAGCCAGTGAATGCCTGTTTCTCCTAATCTAACATAATGTTCACTGCCACTCAAGAGCAGGCTGTCAGGCAGACAATTTCTTGCCATGCTATTGTACATGGAACCTCTTTTTGTTTAGAACACTTTCAGCTCTGCCCAAGAGTGACACACTAATAATGGCTAATTATTGACAATTACGATTTTTGTGCCAATTATGATTAGTGACAATTATGATTTTTCTACTGCCACAAAGAAATTTTTTCAGAAAGCTACTGTTTGGATGTTTGGTTCTTTATCCGAAGCACTAAAAGCATGTTTCCTCTCCCATTATTACATCAAGTATTTATATGTTTATTAGAAAATACACAGTATTTCTCTTCATTGCTGTGCTACGTATTTGTTAGAGAAAAAAAATTTGAATTTTAATGAAAATCCTTTTATGGATGTAAATAGAATTAATAAGTTTAAATTATTTTAACAGAAATTAATATTTTTAATCTGACCTTCCTGGTCCCTACACCTAATTTGCACTTACCCTGAAACTTTCACTCAGGTCAAAATGAGCAGGTTCTGGTGTATTTCTGACGGGAATCTGGCCCACTTCCCATATTTTTATCTTTGTACTGCAGCAAACCAGAGATTCTTGTCAGGAGTGCCATGCTGATCCCAGCAGCTTGCTTTATGCTTTCTCAAACTACTTATTTATGTATCTTTCTTCAGACCTGAAATCTCATACTGAAGTGGAGAACAAAGGACAGATGTTGCTGGATTTTACTCAGCCACAAAGTCCTTCCCCCTCACATTGTTCCCCTGCTTCTCTGTGCTCTGCTGTTCAAACTAGGCATGTTCAGTAGCACAAAGCACAAGGCAAGGTAAATGTCTAACTTGATTTTGTAAGAGAAGGAGATTTTCATCTTGTATTGACTTTGAACTAGGCAAACTGCAGTGTTCAGAAACTAGCAAACAGGACAATCCTGTGCAGTGGTGTTTTTTTGAAAAGCATGGCATCACTCTGTGCCACTTAGGTATGGAAGTGGTACTTCTAATTTCCTTTAAGAGCATGGTGGATGCCCCTGCCCAAATGCAGCAGCACTAATGCCTTGCTGTAGATCTCGGATGCCTCCAACCCTAGAAGGCATATGAAATTTTATTTTTGGACAATTTATTTTATGATGCATGTTTCCAGGTAGTATGTGTTACCAAAACCAGAGATACCTGTAACTATTGGGCTGTATTTATATGGTTGTATTTATCTAATAGCACATAATAGTAAGTAGCTAATAGTAACTATAGATCTCAAGAAAGTATCTCATCATGGTTCAGAAAGTATAGCCCAGACCCCAGTCTGGGCATTTTTCCCATGGGTCATATGAAAGATATTTTTCAGGAACAGAAAACACTTTATAGGGAATAGGTCTCAGTAAGACTGGAAAAGGTAATGGATCATCTTTTTGATATTGATTTACAAGATGAAGTTATCAATTTTTTTAGTTTTTGACTGCTGCCCTTGTGGTATGTAATTTTCTTCTTCCCTTCAGGATTAGTACTAGACATATCGATATTTTGAAGTGAAAATTACGTATATATGAGTGATCTTAAATTGTAACTTGAATCTAGTAAATTGTATTTTTGAAAAGATTTCTGTTTTTTCATCCCTTACTGCATGAGTCTTTACTACAAATGGCTCAACCTAATCCACTGCAAGAACAAAAAGGGTGTGTAGGTGTTCCAAGTTCACTGTGGATGGCAGCAGATTTTTCTGTGATTAAGACAAAAAATAAACTGTAGTTACTCTAAGGCTAGACTAAGAACCTGTTCATGCCAAGTTTATAAGATGTTTTTGGAGCCTCCCACTCAGTTAAAACTTGGGATAGATAAATTTCCCTTTTCCCTCATCAATACAAAATTTTCCTAGGTGTCCAACACTATGCTGCTGAGCATACTCAGAGTTGTTGGCTCCTGGATCTCGCTGAACCCTGGCTGGGATTCAGAGAACAGATATTTTGATTACATTTTCTGGAGTGCTTGAGTTCTCCATGTACTTTATAATAAATGCTGGTATCAGCCCTAAAATTCTTACTTCTCTAGGTTAATGCATAAATACTTAAACATTTCTGATTCCTTGCTCATTAATTAGATGGTGATAGAACACCGTAAAATGCTCCATCAAAAAAGGGAAATAATACAGACTATTTGCCTGTAATTATGCTTCTGAATTCTCAAGGGAACAAAAAAAAAACCCTAAGAAAATTGTTATTTGTTAATAAGAAAGTTATTAAAAACCTGTTTTAATTAGTTTGCCTTCAGAATTTCTTGCTGTGTTGCCTTGTGTGTTTCATCAGCTTTTCATAAGTTAGAGCCAACTCTCACTCCATTCAAGTATTAAAGAAGTTTTAATGGTCTGGATAATTTTCAGAAGAAAATTAATTAAAGCAACCATCTTCCTGGTGGCTATCAATCTCATGGTTCTCCAAGCCCAAGCTATACTTTCTCCCTTCCAGCATACTAATGTGCTACCAATTTACAGGAGAGTAATTGCATTTTCATGCCCATGGCTTTTCATGCATTCCATTTTAAAAAGCAGAATGGCTATTTTTATTGATAAGGCAACAAATTTGAGACATCTCAAACTTGACATCTGTTGACCTTTTATCTTCCATCCTTCTCCTAAACTGTTGAACTAAAAAGCCACTAGAAATGTATTTTCTAACAAATTAAGTGCAGTGACATTGCTAGGCCTTTGAGTTTAATGGCCCTGAGTTTTAATTAAATGTCAAACAAATACCATTGAATTTTGACAAAAACCCAGAGTGCTATTTGCAGAAAACCTTGGCGTGTCACCTCTTTACCTTGCTTGCTTTTCTCTC
Source organism: Notiomystis cincta (assembly GCA_013398075.1). Lineage (NCBI taxonomy): Eukaryota > Metazoa > Chordata > Aves > Passeriformes > Notiomystidae > Notiomystis > Notiomystis cincta. The sequence goes on along the minus strand of VZRX01005113.1, from coordinate 18,648 downwards.
TGCCTACTGCTATGCAGTGACATGCCACAGAATAATTCTTTTGAGAGTATTAAAAGCACACCAGTTGCTTTTATCAGGGTATTGTTCACCCTGATACCTCTTGGGCATCATGTGTGAGTTAGAATCTGTTTAGCTCTGTATTACTTACTTAAAACTGATTTTTTTTTCTTTATTTGTGGTATCAAGCATCATAAATCTTTGCTGTTGTGTAATCGATCTCTTTTCAGGGAGATTTTGAATATTGTTTCCTCACTGAATGACACAGAGAGTCTCCTAAATAAAAGAATGGAAGTGACTCCTATCTTACCATGCTTTGAGCACTGTGTAAGATAATTGCCACCACCTGACAGTAGATCTTGAATTTTTTCTTTCTTTCTATTCTCTTGGGTGATGATTTTTCTCTCATATGGAATAACACTGTGTTGCTTTCAGCATCATCTGGGGATGCCATCCTTCACCTGTCTGGCTCAGCAGGATTGCATTAGAACCATGACCAAATGGAAACCATATAAGCTTAGTCGAGCTTAAAAATTGCCTAGGGTCAGTTATGTCTCACTTGATCAATTATGCTAATTTCTGAAGGCCAGTTAATGGATATATTTGATTCCTGTATTTCACTGCTTGGCTAATCTGTACAAAATGAGATGCAGAGGAGGTAATTTTTGGCAGCAATTATTGAAAGCATGCTTCAGTTTTCATGTACTCTGGTATGGGGATATAAATTTTAGTGCATTTACTTCCAAATCATGCCAGTTTAATTAAGATTTATTTAATATTCTAATGGTATCTGAATTTCAAGTATCCTATCTCATTTATATGTCTCTAAGCACTTTAAAACAGATGAGTTTCCACATTCCCTAAATACAGGTTTAAAATTCTAGCTTGCCAGGGCTTTTGCTATTAGAGGGTTACCTGGGATCCTCCTCTCACAGATAAAGGGTACCTTTTCCACCTATATCAGCTCTGGGAATATTCCCTGTACTTAATTCTCTGAGTAGACAATGACAGTGTTGAAGGCTAAAAGAGTGGTTGTGGCAGGTAAGTAAATTAAGTCCTAAATAATAAATAGGTCAAAGGGAGAAAAAGGATATTTATGGGCAATGGGGAGAATTACAGAGTTGTATCTTCAGGGACCAGCAAAGACAGTATTCAGTTTAGTCTTTTGGATTGAGTTTCTACATCCTTAGGAACCTCCTACAGTACTGTGAGAAGGATCTCTGAGCTTCTTGAATTCCACCAATCTAGTTCAGTCACATTTCTTGAAGGGATAGGGATCTTATCACCACGAATTTCCAAACTTGCTGTATCAGCAGATGGCTGGACAGAGGAGGAAGGCCGTACTCACACGCTCATGTCGCAGCCTTTCCTGTTTTCTCTTCTTTGTCTTGGGAGATGCTCCTGCTTTCACATCCACACAGCAGAGGCTGTGCAGGCTGGTTGGCTGGTCCAAAGTCCTTCATGCAGTAATTCCCTTGGCTTTATGTGGGGTTTCTTTTTTTTTTTTTTTTAAATCTCTCTTTTTGTCGGGAAGTGTTTGTGAAGACGGTTGGAGGTTTTTGGCTTGTTTCTTTTTGTCATAGTCCGCAGAGATCATAGTTAGGAGAAAGTGCAAATGAAGATCATAACCTTGTTTCTACAGATGGGGAAGAGGAGTCCCAGTGAAAGAAAGCACAAGATACAGATATATGCTCCAGAAACATTTCCCCAAGGCCACTTTTGGCGATAACCATTGTCTGAAAGGAGTGTTGTACAGTACTAGAAGGTTGTAGCTCCAGGCTTCATCTTCTGGCCTATGTGTGCAACCAGGTGGCTCTGCAGTGCAAGATCTGTGCTACAGGACAGGAAGGGAAGCAGCTTCTCTTCTTTTAATTTCTGTGAACATGAAACATGTGGACATGTATCTTGTGACTGAAAAGCTGCATCTGACCTAGCTTTAAACAAGCACAACCTAATTACCTTTGCAAAGAAAGGCTAATAAGCTGAATAAATATGTGCATTACATGCCTTGCTCTGGAGCACAAAACAAGTACCCTTAATGTCAAATTATTATTGAAAAAACCGACCCCTTACTAAAATATTCCTCTGTCAGGTTTGAAGTACTGCTTCATTATTTTGAGCACTTCGAGGTGGAAAATGACCAAAAAAGTAATTGTTTCAAAGGCCCAGAGGAGAACTGGATCAAGCATTCTGCAGTTGCTCTACTTCAGAGCACATGGGTCCTGGGAGTGGGCCATGAGCCAGCTCACACCAGCTGGCCTGCAGCCAGCCCTCTGCGGCTGCTGCCACTGTTCAAACAGTCTGAGCAGACATGGGCTGCTTCTCCCCTGCATGAATTAATCCCAGAGGAACACAGAGTACTGATTAGGGATGAATTTACTAACTTTGCTTTGGAAAATATTGACTACCATATTACAAATATGAGTGTGTATGGGTGTACACCCGATTTAGAGGGTTGTTTAGGTGACTGTGCAGACCACATTCCCCAGTGGCTACTCTTTCCTGTAATAGGTGGAACAAGCTTAAAAGATAATTCATATTTTCAACAAGCTTTTCAAAGTCCTGGTGTCTTCCTGATTCCCATTATGATTCACTAACTGCAGAAGGACTAAATTGGATAACTAATAACAAAACATACTGACATTTCAAGTCTTTTTCACCCATGTTATTTGCAGTTTTTTGCCTTACTGAGTTTTACTGAAACTCTTATTTTGCTCTTTTGTTAAGCATCTGAAAATTACTGGACTGAAAAATACACTATTTGTACGCTGTCTGTAATTAGCTGGTAAATTATTCCAATTCCCAATGAAATGTTTTTTACATGTGGGAAATAAATTTATTAAAAATTTAATAGAAGCTTTGTAAGTACATTCCTCTTTGAAAAATCAGGAAGGGAATTATGGCATAAAAGCTTTGAAATATAATTTTCCCTTTTAAAATGAAGCCTCAACCTTATATAAAAAGTAACTACATCCTGTTCATTTGACACAGTTTTCTACAGCTTATACAATTAAAAGTTAGAAATGTTAGAAAATAAATGTGTAATGGAGGGCTGGAAAGAATGGTTCGTTTGGTGAACTGGAAATGTATGTGTTTTTCTACATTCCACTTCAATTTAGCTCCGTCTGAGTCAATAAAATATTGAATACTGCTCCCATTTCAGGGCCAGGTTACAGGCTGATCTCAGTTTGGTATCTAATGGCCAGCTTTGTGTTTATGAAATCACCACTGCATTTTGCACTATTGTTAATAAAGTTGGTAGAAAAGTAGAAGGATAAAGAGACTGTAAGTAGTCCTATAAGTCTGATATTTCTTCCCATTTAGGCCTGACAATGACTCTGAAACGTTGGCACTGTCAGTAGTAAATATGGGGGATTAATAGAAGCTTTTTCTCTTGGAAAACCAACAGTAATTAACTGTGATAGTAATGCTAGTATGGTGATAAAATTTTTGACTAAATAGAAGGAGCCAAAAATTCTGTGTAACATTCCTGATATTAACACTGAGACAAATCAAAATAATACATTGTATTAAAAAAACCCAACCCCCCAAACTTCTGATGTAGCTGGAGGCTAAATAACTTTAATTTTAAGACACTTGCTATAGAAACCAAATTTTTACCAAATTATGTGCCTGAAATTGTAATCAGTTATTTTTTTGACCAGATTTTTCCTACATGTCCATGTTTACTCTTTATGGTCCCAAGATGTTATCTGCAAAACATCACAGTGAATACAGACAAATTATAAGCAAGTTTTCAGAGAGATTTATAGCATTTTTATAGTGCCAGTAATCATAAATTGCGCTGAAGTAAACAGCTAACACTTGTTGGGAGTGATGTTAGTACAAACATGGAGATTGAACTACTTTGTATAAATGTCTGCTCTGAAAGTGCTGTTGGAGAGGTGTTAGGTGTGAGAAAGGACCCTGCTGACTAATGGTGCTTGGGCTGTGGGGGAGCGTTGCTTGGCTTTGACTGGGAGGCGACCCTCGGTGATGGGAGTGTTGAACAAGATCCCCGCTGTCCCAGGGCTATGGTCCTTGAGCAGGGTCCTGAGGGCTGGGCAGAATTCAGATCCTGACTTAAAATACCAGGGCTGAAGCTCTCCTCTAGCAATAACTTGTTATTGATGTCAGAGTAACACCTGGAACACTGCAAACTTGATGAGGCCGAATCCAGCTTGCCAGTCTACCTGCAGGAAAACAAATGGATGCATGCCCATGAAAGGTTTAAAAAAGTTCCTTGTACCTGAAACTGTAAATGAAAAGCAACATACACAGGGGAATATTACATTTGAGTGGTAGTTCACTGAAGCTGTAAGTGAAAGACTGCCATCAAACAAATAATTTTAAGTCTTGCCTTTGGCTTTACAGGGCCTGTGACTTTACTGCAGACTATTTTCAGAGTTATGATGCTAAATATAGGTTTTTTACCTTGAGAAGGCTTCTGGAGTTTTTCTCTGTTTTTTATTCTTAGAGGGTTATATTTGGGGGATTGTTTAACTGATGAAAAAAGTTGGGAATAAAATAGAAGATTTTACAGTTGTAAATATTTCATGACCTATCAGCAGCAGGTATTCCACCTACCACAAAGCACTTAATACTTGAATGAGTTTGCATTTTTCAACATCTGAAAAACTTTCAGCACATCTTTTATTGCCTCTCGCTATATTTCATAATCTCTTTCTTTAACAATAGCAATAAGCAAATAACAATAAGCAGCAAGTCACTTGCAGAACTGTATGAATTGCAAATTGTTTTGAGTGTTAACCATTGACCAGAGATTTTAAATTATCTGTGTATTTTTTCACTGGCAGCCATTTTCGCTTCAACACGTGAATTGTATAATTTCTTATCTGACATAATCTACCAGTTTTTTACTTATTACCATATTGCAGGATGGTGTCCTGGTTAAGCTACTATTTTGGTGTGGAGAAGATTGAAGTTCAGTCCTACATTTGCCACAATACAGCATGACCTGGGCAGACCATTTAATTTTGATGCCTGTTAGTTTTCTTGCTTCTGAATGTTCTCAAAGCACAGATCTATTCCTGCTGTGTGCATGAACTTCCAGAGCAGAAAGGAATCCTTACCAAAGGTTTAGAGTACAAGGGTCTAAATTTTAACTTTGTCACAGGTTCTTACATGCTCTACACTTATATCTGAGAGCCAGATATTGTTTAGTTTTATACACACTGGTGCTGAAAGAAGATAATTTTAGTCTAAAAATGTTAGCTCAAACTTTAGAACATTTTGGGAAAGGAATAAAAAAAAGAATTTTATCAGTCTTCAGTCTTCTGGTGTTTTCAGAAGTGTTTATAATATTCATTAACTTAATAGAAGAAAAAAGAAATAAAGTTATGGAAAAAGGAAATAAGAATGATCAGAGAGGTTAAATGATTTCTGTTTGAGCATTAATTAAACAAACTAGTGTGCCTCAGGCTCAGAAAGAAAATTTTGAGGGGATATGAAGCCTTATAAAATCTGGAGCAACTGGGAATGATTGTTCTCTGTCTCTTTCAATACAAACTCCTATTATTATCCATTGAAACTAGTGGCTGGTAAGGTTAAAAGAAAAAAGACAAAAAAAGTGACAAAAAAAGAATAAGCTAGTATGCAATTTCTGCTACATGGAGAGGTAATTATTTGCCAGCAGTGACTGTGGGTGCTATAATGTGACACACATCTAAAAGTGATTGGGCAGACTTAAGGATGAAAAAGCCATTAAGATCTGCTTAGGACAAGGATGTCAGCTCCACTTTGAGGAATTCTTGTGCTATAGATCTTCAGAATTGAAAAATATTCTGAAAAATAATCACATGGTGCCTCGTGTGTTTCTTCTCTGTCTATTACTAGTCAGCTTCTTCTTTTGAGGCATTTGCCCAACTTTTCATTTTTTTAAATCATGCTTTCTTTCCATGTTGAAACATGGAAATAAGGAACACAAATTGCACCTGTATATGTAGGAGGAAAAAAAAAAGATGGTAAAAGTACTTCTGCTTTATTTAATTACTGGCAAAATGAATGTATATATATACACATATATACATACATATATATATAAAATGTATGTATGTATATATGTGTGTGTGTGTGTATTCCAGAATAATCTCAAAAGCTGACCACAGCTATTTGTGACTTACACTCTTCTAACAGGTGTTGGTGACTTTAGTTGTGTAAACATAGAGGTTATTAAGCTTTCTTTCACAGAGGTGTTAAAACAGAAATACTGATGTTCAGTACGAACACAGAATATATGTTGATACTCAATAAGAGATACTTTCACTGTAGATTGGGGATTTACTTTATATCAGATTGAGAGGGATTTTCAATTTGGCATCAGTCAGTCACTGTGGAAGTGCTAACCATTATATTAATGCAGTAATATATTATTACTGTGTTAATATGTTATTAGAAGGAAAATGTAAAGTGGATTTTTGCAACAGCTATCCTCATAGATTCTGTGAACTTTTATAAAATAAAAATAAGCAGTTTTAATGTAAGGAGAGGGTTCAAGCTGCCAAAGCTCTGACAGGTTTCACAAATATCTTTTGATGTTACTATCTCACCAGCAGGGTGAATTGAGGAACAAAAAAACCCATTAAACAATAGGGTTAAGATGGCCAAAATGCCAGAAAATTAAAAGAAGGGGAATGCTAACTGAGATCAATCAGACTGCAGGTGATGCTCAGTGCAGCTGACACAGCCTTGTGTTTGATGGGCAAAATTATTTTTGTGGAGTGGCCTTTCTGACTGTGAGGATTTGGCTTCCTTCATCAAGTGATCCTTCATAAAGGGAAGGACCTTCTGTGCTAGGAAGTGCAATTTATCAGTATCACAATAATGATGGCTTTTGTACCTGCAGGATGATATTAGGCAGGAAATGTAGTAATCTATGCTGCTCTTTTCCTTTTGATTTACTTCTTAAAAAAATAATTTTTCTGCCTTTACAATCTACCTAGTCATTTCAGCCAGCTTGAGATACAAAGTTTGGGGTGCTGGCTATGCATAAAGGAAAGGAGGATACATTTCTCTTATGAGTATAAACTCAATCTTTTATATACTTGTTGTGGATGTCTGCTGTTTTTAATGTTATGATAAATCATAGGAGGTACAAAGTTTGACACAGTGGATAGTGATAAGTACAAGCTGAGTGTTTGTTTCAACATGTGTACAATGTAGGTTAGAAAATTCTGCCTTTTACCATGCTTTTATCTTCAGCCATTGCAAAGAGAACACTTAAAAAGGTAACATTTAGAGGTATAAATAATAATTATTATACTGATAAAAAATCAATAAAAAGATAATAAGAAGGTACTGAATTACATAAAAATTAGTAGATATCTCTTAAATATGTCTGGGTCACTTTAGAAGGTAGTTTTTAATCTTTCTATTAAAAAGAATTTTTGTCCCCAGTAGTATTTTTTTTTTCATTTCACATATTCCTTCCTTATTTAATTATTATTTTCTGGCAGAGTAGCCCATGAGACCATGTCTAACTGATGTTTTTGTAAGGCTTGACACTCAAAAGTGACCTCTCTGATTTTAGCTGCTTACAGTGAGCAATACAAAATGAAAAAAGAAACCCTATGAAAAACAGAGAATTCTTGGATATCCTGTGTCAGAGCTAGATGCAGTCTGAAATGTCCCAGGGACTAGAGGACTTAGGATTTCTGGCAGTAGCACCAGTTCAATCTGACCCTGAATATTTGTAATAGCTCCCTTCTAATAAAGCTTTTACTGTAATAGAATAATATTTCAAGATCATAACGATAGAAAAATACCTTTAATGTTGAGCATGGTTGAGTGTGGCAGAAAAAAAAAAAATCTTGTATCCAAAAATGTGTGTCTGTTATGTGAAGACTTCAGGAAAATCTAATTTTCCCAAGGGATCTCCAGTTTTCCTGTGTATCTACATATTTGCACAGTCTTTCCTGGGATCTGACATTATGACACCCTAAGCTTCTGAGGGTTGAGAACTGTCTCACACAAATGGCTTATTATGTCTGCCAGTATTAGCGATACAAAGCAGTCAAGGGAGAAACATCTGCAACTTCTGATTCATTTTATTTTGTCCCCTGGAGCATTGCCTTGTAGCAGGAGTGCTCCTGGTGGGAGACGAGTATCAGATTGTAGCACATGCTTTGAAAGGTTTATTTCTTATTCTGAGAACTCTGTTCTTATCCCATATCTAACAACTAAAATGTGTCAACAGTAGCTTCCAATCAAGTTCCTCTGGGACAATACTTGCCATAAAAGAAAATTTACCGGATGTTTTTGGATGCTGCAACAGCTGAAGCCTACTTTGATTTCCATGGCATTCAGGATGGCTGTAATTTCCTCCATTATTAAAGACAGATTTTGGGTTGCTCAGACCTCTTCTTCCTAATCCATCTAATCCTTTCCCAAGGGTGCCTGTGGCCAAGTGAAGTTCCTTGCTCAACTCAGTAGCAACAGCAGAACTCAGCCTGATTTGGAACATGTTTGCAGGAAGGGTCTGGGTGTGAAGCACAGGGGTATGTGAGATAGCTGATGTGGTGGAGTGTGCTCCTGCAAAGGAAAAGGGACTAAGGAATCAGAGTGGACAAATGTGTGCACTTTGTGGCAGAAACACAGGTACTCACATAGTGCAGATACAGCCCTTGAGGTTATGCTTGAAATGTTTTTGTTTTTTTTTAACATCAATATCTTCCCATTAAAAGATTCTAAAAATCTGTCAGTGATTTGGTATTCAAACCATTTTAATAGATGTTCTGTGAATTCCAAGTAGGTTTTTAAAATCAAGATTCATGTGATAATAAATCAAATTGCTTGTAGAAATCTGCTATCACCAAAGAGGGTATGAGGAATCAAATCCCTTCCAGGACCTAAAGGGAGCTTATGAGAAAGCTGTGGAAATACTTTTCACAAGGATATGACAGGATAAGGGGGAATGGCTTCAAACTGAAAGAAACTAGGTTTAGATTAGAAAATGGGATGGAATTCTTTACTGTGAGGGTGGTGAGGCACTGCAACAGGTTGCTCAGAGAGGTTGTGGACTCCCCATTCCTGGAGTTAAGGCCAGATGGGATGCAGTTTTGAGTAACCTGGTTTAGGGAAGGGTGTCCCTGCACGTGACAGGGGGGACTGGAAACAGATGATCTTTAAGGTCCCTTCCAACCTAAACCTTTCTATAATTCTGTGATTCTAACTCATGAATCAGTAATCCTTTGTTCAATAATCCTGAAAAAAAGCCATTAGTGTTTGATTGTATTAATTTCTATGAGACAACACTGATATTCATTGCTTCCTAATACTCTTACATCTTTTAAGAATGGCGCTCCTGCAATTTTCTGGCCCTGTCCCCATTTTCCATGATTACTTAGAAGAAATATTACTTGTATACAAAGTTCATAGCTATAACCATTGTATCAATTGATGAGAAATTATCCAACACTGTTGTGTTTTTCATTCTTTCTGTGAAATATGTTTCAAATGCTTCCCACCAAGTACAATTACAGATAGTAATCTGTTTGTCCTGTCCCTGACAGCACATGAGCTGGATACAGATTCCTATTTTGTTCCAAGAACAAAAAAAATCCTAGCTAATGAACAGACTGTTGTTGTTCCTTAATTATTGAAACTGTTTCTATTTACTCCAAGGAGCTCACCTACACATAACCAATATAGACGTTTTTGTTCTTAATCATTTAAAAAGTGCCTTTTGATATTTCAGATTTGTTTAGCAGTGACATTTCAATGATTTCTTTATCCTCCTTTATTAGTCTCATGGGTTTATTTGTGTCTGTTTTGTTCACTATTGACTTGTTTTTCTGTTTCTCTCTGAACTAATTTTTTTTTCAATTCTTTGTTGCTGCTGCATCTGTTTTTGCTGAGAAAAACTGCTTGGCTGCAGTTTTAAAAATTTTTTCTGTTTGTTTGAAAGACATGATTTCACAGTTTTTCCTGGGATAGCTTCAGATAGTCCCCAGGTTTTTTCAACATTTCCCTTTATAGGTTCCCTGACAGTTATGCTGACAGTAGGTTTGAGCTAATGGGGACAAAATCAAATTGTGAAATATCAGGTTCCTCCATAAAATGGATTTATCTTTCTCAACAAAGCTCTAGTGTGAAACCAAGATTTTATTAGAAAACAGATGCATCATAATCTTAGGCACAACTCTGGACATAAGTGGAGCTGCTGTAGTTAATTCCTAGTTGAATCACTTATGATGATGCTTAACTTTTAAGTGAGTGGCTTTCTTCAAGAAGTCTGTGTTTCTAAGGAATTTGTGTTTTTAAAAATCCTATCATGGATTATAGTGATGCCTTTATACTGATGATGTGATTTTCTTATTTGAATAACAGGGAATTACTGTTTTATAGGATTATTTCTTCAGGGAATTTTATTCATTGTTGTAGAAGTAGGAACACCTTTCCATCACCATTCCTTATTAAAAGTGCAAGGGTGGCTGACATCATGCAAAAAGCAGTTGATTACCTCTGTCGTTCTGATTATTATTGCCTTAAAAACATCTGCCTATTCTATAACATCTACTTAGAATGTAGACAAATGCCCTTTGGTTTTATGGATCCAGAAGCAGAGTTCAGCAGTTTTCATATTAAATTACTGAGGGCACATCAGCTTTCTTGGTTCCTAGATACAAGAATGTAGTAAGGAATTCAAAAAAAGGCTTGGGGAAATAAAAATAAAAGCAAAAAGTAAATATGATAATGCAGTCTTAGGTACAATATGCTGTATGTCTAAATAATTAAGTACATAGAATATGAACTAATCAATAACAGATGTATTAAAAACATAGAAGCCCCAAATGTTACATTTAAAGAAGGAGGGGCCATTCTCCTGATGGAATTTCCCATGACTTTTTGCCAAAGAGCAATCGGTTGAATTTTGTTGATTCTGTTATAGGCTGCCTCCCCCACTCTACTGAAAAGACATGGAGCTGGGAGAGGTGTGTGTGGATCTCTTGAAGGGAAATGTTACAAAGGAGAGGAGCTGGGCTTGTCAGAAGATTATATGAAGTATTTATTCACAAAATAATAACTTTAGGCTTTTTATCTTCAGAAAATTTTACTTCTCAGAGAGTGCAGAAAAATGCTGTATGCTGTTCATGCTTCCTGACTTTGTGTCTTCTCTTTGAGTCGTCCTGTTTCTGTACAGACTCCACTTTCTAGCAATGTTCAATCACACCTTCCTTTTCCTTTCCTCTAATGCCACACAGTTCTTTCAAATTCTTCTTTTGCTTCCACAGTCTCTTCTGCATCTTGAAGAATTAGTAGTAGAAATTCTTGATTCCAAAAATAGATTTTATAGTCCATTTTGAAGGTGGTGAAGCAATGAGCTTTGTCCTAATTTTCAGAGAAGCCTTGTCCCTCTGCAGCTGATAGCATAACTTCTCCTATGATGTTAGGATTTGGTAGGTGTTTTTCCATATGAAGGGAAAACTCCTAGTTTAGAGTGAATACCGAGACTTTGAGGTTAGCCTGGGAAAGTAGTAAAACCAGCCTAGTGTGTGTGGTGATCTTTTCCAACCAAAAGATAGCAATAAAAGTGAAATATGAAATAATGAAAGTTCCGCCTTGTAAAAGTGTTTGCACCAGGGTAAACAGGGATGCAGCAGTCTCCAGGTTGTAATATTCCACCTGTGTACTCAAGGCTGTCCTGTCACAAACCTATTCCTCTCAAGTTAAGAGTTCTTGTGTGGGTTTGCCTCCAATCATTGTACTAGAGATTCTTTGGCATGCGTTTGCTGTCATCTTGCACTATATTAAAGCTTTATGCTATGTTGTCCTACTGACTATCTGGATTCACAAGTAACTGCTGAATGTGAATGATCTTTTTTTTGTCTTTTGATGTGGCATCTGTTGCCACACAAGGAACAGAACCTCATGGTATCATAACCTTTATCAAAGCAACTTATCTTTCCTTGTTAATGCCTTTGGCTCTCTGATTAGCTTTCTTCTCAGTCCATCATAGAAAACTACATTTTTCCAATTACACACTTTTTTTTTGTTCAAATACATATTTCTGCTGTTTAGTATTTAGTTGTGCATCCCAAAATTTCAAGGTGCTTTTAACCTATATAAATGTTGTTGGTTTTTTATATAGTAACAATAAGAAAAGTAGAAAAGTCTGATATTTGCAGATTTAACGAAGTGTGGAAAAAGCATGGGTTCCATGTTAAACTTCCTAAATAGCTGCTATTACTATCAAAGATTTTGCTGGAAATTTGCCTGAAGTCAGTGCTATACACTGGTTCTGACACCTCACCCAGTGTAGCCATGTAATAGTTATCTTCTCAGCCAAGTGCATCCTGTGTCGTCTGCTGGCTGTTTTTAGTTTGAAGGTACAGTTGTGTGATTTATGCTGTGCAGTACAAAGCTGTCTCAGCGTTCTGGTTTGCAGTATGTGGTAGCATTTCAATGCTAACATAAAAATAGAGCAAGTAAAGAAAGCAAAGATGCTCAGCTTTGCTGAACCACAACATTATGCTTGTGTTTTTGCAAATAATGAACTTGAATTTTTGCTGGACAGGGAAATTCAAAACTTAGTATCATTCTATGATTATCAAAATGAGATAACACTCAGAAAAGATGAAAATCTTTATAATTTCTTACATAATAAACCACTCTTGTGCTATAGCACTGCAGTGAGCTGTATAGCATTTCCTTCATCTATGTCGTGATAAGTTGTTCGATAGAAGAGAAATCAAGAAAGTGGTGAGAAAGGCACCTGGAGCATCCTGTCTGCTTCACTGTTTATTCCTACTTAGCATAAAAATTGTTTGCAGCCTTGGGCTTTGGCATCCAGATGTGTTACAGCTGCTAATCCTAAACAAATTCTCAGGAAAACCAATCAGCCATTAAAGTTCCTTTACTTTAGTTCACAGCCCTGGCCATCTGTTAGAAAGCTGGAGGGTGAACATGGTGAGGCTGGGATGGGACTTTGAAGTTTCAGGAACTCATGGACAGAGATGTCATAGATTAAGTCAAACAGAGGTATGATTTCTCATAAAATCTGGTATTAAGACCAGAGCAGTTTGTACAGGAGAGGATGACTGCATGATTTCTTGCTCATAATACGAATATTAATCATTATTCCAGGGACAAACTGGAGAAAGTCCTTCCAGTGCTCAACTTGTTGTACTTCTAGCTGAGGTGGTTCTTCACCCCATGAGACCAGAAATTTAACATTTCGAGGCATTTGCTGAGCAGCCAGGCAAAAGAACTCAGCTACCAAATAATTCTATTCACTTCCTGCTTCTCCCATCACAGAATAACATAATCTGGATTTTATGAATTTGTGATGCTAGGAAGTCATTCTCTGCAATAAATCTTGAATGGGTTTCTGATTCCTTGCTGAGAATGACTTGTTTCATGCCCAAGAAAGTCCTGACTGCAAGAATGTCCCATAAACAAATGAACTGCTACACAGGAATAGACATCTTGTACAGCCTGGGTTTATTTTTAAAGCTGAAAGAGTAACATAGTTTAAAAAGTCTTTATCCTTTTCAAGTCCTGTCTTCCTTATTCAAAGTGAAACAACTGGCATTAAGCTGGAATGTACCTAGTCAGGAAAAAGCAGATAAGAACTCAGATATCATTACCTCTCTAGGAGGTGGCAGAAAAACAAGCTCCTGTGAGCCATGCAGAGCAAGGTAAATCACGAGGCCATTACAGTACACAGTAGTGAAGATAAATTAACTAATTGCCTCTTGGAGTTGTTTATTTATAGGGACATAATACCTGTTATCTACGTCTCTTATCCTTCATGCTAAGAAACGAACACTTTTGTACTAGTTAGGTGTTTAATTCAGGAAAGAAACCAAAACAAAAGTCTGTAATAGGCTAAAGGAGAAGACTTCATCAGTTTCTGATTTATTTGCATGACATTTTTTACTGTATGGCATTTCTGAGTGGAGATTTTTTCTGGATCAGGAGTCCCACTGCGATGTTTGCAGCATGATCTCGTCCTTCGTGCTTTATCAGGTTTTAAGATCTAGACGTGGAATTATTTTTCAGCAGAATTTACTATCTGAAGAAGACACTTTAGTATCACTAAACTGTGGAAAAATTAAAGAGGCCTCTAAATTTTAAATGTCTCAATTACCTTAAAGTGAGTAACGCTAATGACTTAGTTAGGACTGTTCACATATTCTTATATTTAAGAATGGTCATTAATCTGTGCAGGACTAGGGCCTGGTTTTGTTCCTGTATTCAATTTGTTTAGTGTTTAATTGCATTACGAAAAAAATGAATGTTCAGCCATCAGTGAGGTTTTCATCCCTTACCTGAGATCATCGTTGCTACATAGCATTGATAATTGTGATAAGAACAAGAAAAAAACCAATTTATTAAGCATGTTTAAGAAAAAAAAAAAGTCTGTAATATTTTCTGAACATTACAACATTCTGAATATTTTCTGAAAAATCTCACCCAAACAAAGTGGTTTTGTAGGTTGATATTTACGGTAGTGTTGTACTTTTCCATACGTGCACCTGTATGTTGTCAGGCACTAGATAATTCTGATAGCATATCTCAGTTTCATCTTTTCAGCTTGCTTATAGTCTAACATGGGGCTGCATAAACATTAAAGAGCTTTGCTGCTTATTTTAACTCACTTTGCATGTTTGAGAGATGTTTGAGGAAATTATATCTTAAATGGTGTAGAAGGACATGGGGGTTCCCAAGGGGAAAAGTTGGGCACGACTCGGCGGCGATTGCTCACAGCCCAGAAGGCCATGCCCATCCTGGGCTGCATCCAGGGCAGAGTGGGCAGGGGTGGGAAGGGTCATTCTGCCCCTCTGCTCTGTCCTTGTGGGACCCTGCCTGCACTGCTGCACCCAGCTCTGGAGTCCTTGGCATAGGAAACATTTGGACCTGTTGGTGCAAGTCCAGAGGAGGCCTGGAAGAAGATGAGAGGCCTGGAACACTTCTCCAACAAAGACAGGATGAGACAGCACTAGGGTTCAGTCTAGAGAAGAGAATGTTTTAGGGCAACCTCATTGAGGCATTTCAGTGCCTCGAGGGGGCTGATCAAGACATGGGAGGAGAACTTTTTCTACGGGTCGATAGTGACAGACAAGGGGAACGGTTTTAAACTGAAAGAGGGCAGATTTGGATTAGTTATTAGGAAGAAATTCTTTTCTCCTATGATAGTGAAACACTGGAACTGGTTGTCCAGTAAAGTGGTGGATGTCCCCTACCTGGAAGTGTTCAAAGCCAGGTTGGATGAGGATTTGAGCACCCTGGTCTAGTGGAAAGTGTCCCTGTCCACAGCAGGGGAGTAGAAGTAGATGATCTTTATTCGCTTCCAACCCAACCCACTCTATGATTCTGTGATTTTGTGATACTCACTGAGTATAAAAGAGTCTATAATCAACTTTTTTCTGCAAACTGAACTGCACATGCCAAAACTGGGAATTTCTAAATCTCATATTTTCAGAATCATACATTGTGACTGAATATTTTCCAAAGCTCTGTAACCAATAGCAGATTTTAGTGTCTGTTTGCTGCACAGGCTGTGAATACAGGGGATTGAAAAATATGCCAGATTCAGATGTGAAGTCAAGCAATTATTCCTGAAAAAAACCAAAGTCTTTGAGAACCCAAATATCCTGTGTGAGACACATAAGCAATTTAACATAATGGATCAGTAGTCATGGAAAAGAGTTTTAAAATGTAAAAAAGAAATTGTGAGTGTGAAATGTAAGAAATGGTCTTGTAGTGAGACAATAGGTTCTGTACGTTTGCATAATAGGCAATGTGACTTCACCAAAAAAACAGAATAAAATGAAAAGAGCAACACAACCATCAAGCCCCAAATTAGTAGGTGAAGGTGATACTGCAAATTCGATTTGCTGGAAGGGCAGACAGAAAGATTTACCTTTCAATCTAATTGATGAGGAAATTATATGCTCCTGGTATGATATTAGAGTTGCATAATTTTGGAACATGTCATAGAGAATAAATTGTTAATAGAATGAGGCAGGTAAGGCACAACATCATATCCCCTCTTCTTGGGAAGGAAGCAAAAGAAAGATATAAATGAAAATATTGTAAAAGGATAATTGCACATGTTAATTTGGACTTTATATTTATTTAGAAGGAATTTCTCATATAGTCTAATGTTACAAGTTGACCAAGATAAGATTTATTTTTGTCATAAAAAAAGTAGATATTTAAGTTTAGAAGATTAGTATGGGCAAGTCATTCTGCTATCCAGTGATTTTTTTTCTTTTTATTTAGACGTTTCTTTCTGCTTTGAAAGTGCCTTCCAGTACTTTACTGGAAGAGAACTGATTACCTTGTCTGACAGTTTGCATCAGAATATCTGGATTCAATTTGATACCTGGGGTCAGTGTGGCATTCTGGCTCAGGAGTGTAGTGACCCATTGGAATGCAGCACTGGATTGGTGTTTAAGGTGGGGCAGTTTGAATATAGATGCTATTGACAGAATGGAAGTGTGAATCTTTTCTTGGATTGAGGACTCCAAAGATACTCACAGAATTTTGGCTACCTCAGCCATATTCCAAATTCTTATGCAGTGTCCTTATAGTTTTTTATACAGGCTTCTGCAATTTCTCAGGAAACTGAAGACTTTTGATTTCCAGCAGGTTACTTCTGACAAAAAGTCGGAGACCTATTTAAGGTGTGCATGGCACTAATTTGCTCATTTGACTAAGAAATTAAATGCCTTGAAGTATTTTTTGGTAAGTCGATTCAGCAGCCAGATCTCTAAAATCGTGAGACTCATATTTCTCTCACAGAGAGACTTTCAGCATGTTCTTGGTTGGCAAGGCATAAGTGAAGATCCCTTCCCTTGACTGAGCAGTGTTTTCGTATATAAGTGTCAATCCCATTTTTGTGAAAGAATTCATATTATATGAAAAATGAGAATTATTGGAGTTGACCAGGTTTTTAGGTTGACTTTGGACATCTAAAGTATTTGTATTCTCAAAGGTCCATGTTGCCTTCCAAATAATTAGGTACTTTGATACGATGAGTGTCAAGGTCTGTCCCTGCCTAGGGGCAAAATCTCACGGAATGACTGGCAGGCTGAGTTCACCCTGACTAGAGTGCAGTGCAGACTCAACAGTAGAGAGCTGTTGCCAGCATAGCTCTGAGTGTTTAGATGCTACATATTGGCTTATTCTGAGGTAAAATGTTTTATCTGTCTCAAACACCGAATTTCATTATGTTTGATATCACATCATCTTGTAACCAACCATCTTTTTTTACAGCTGTTTATGAAATTCCTATAGTAATTTTTTACATTAATTTAATTATTTAACCGATTTAAAGATCAAACTTTATTTCAGTTGTTGAAATTTTATCTTATTTTAAAAGCTGTGTTGTTTCCTTAAAGTCCAATGTTTAAATACGATTCATATTTGAAGTTTTCTTTATCTCTTCTTTTTGTACATTAGAATAATTTTTATAAAACTGATAAATAGGATATAGTCTTTCACTAAGTGGGAAGAATGGAATGGATATTTATTACTTATTCAAAATGCCTAAGCAGCTTTTTATAATTGCCTTTGATTTTCAAAACATAAGCTTTTTCATATAATAAAAAGCTAGCCTTTGTGAATATTAAACAGTGGTTCATGAGTTTGTCTGACTTCATTGTGTGCTTCAGTTTGTATTTATATTGGATGTTGAATATGTGAATCCTTCTGAATGTAGTGTAAGGTTACCCAGCATTTGGGAATAGATCTGTGAATTTCTGTCTTCCTGGTTGTCACCCAAGTTTTCCTGAATATTTCCTTTTGTATTGATCAAGTACTGTGGGTGCATTTTATTTGGGTGAGGTATCTAGCAGGGAGTAAATTTCTGCCATGGCATGTTATTGCTTCCACCATAACATTCTCTTTGATTGATCTTACAAAGATATGTTCCTGATTAATGAAGTTCCTTTTCTAAATTATAAAGCAATTTGGGAAAGCCTTTTGACTTTATGGAATTGTATCAAAGACTTCATTAATGTTGTAATACCTGTCCATTAACAGTCTTTAGGCAGAATTTAACATGTTGAGATTGCAGGAATCTATACAGGCTGCTATTAAAGTGTCCAAAGATAAATCAGTAGAATTAGGAGTTAAGTGTAGTATGTTCTTAAAACTTGATTGTCTTTCATATAAATGAATAATGCCTTGATGGTCTACCAAAAAGGAAACGACACTATGAGTAGCAGCAGTGGTATGGAATGTAATTAGCAACAGCAACATTCCCCATGCCACAACTCCTCAGAAGATGTTGGTCATTTTCCAACAATGTAAAATCATCATCAGATGAGACCAGCTAGGAATTCTCAATCTTGCTATGAAGACAAAGAGAAGGTAGAGTTCTGTCTTAAGCAACTGGCCCTCCAAATTACTTTGCTAAATTCACCCAATTTCATTTTCTGAAAAGATATACTATTTTGCATCCTTTTTTTTCAGGACAAGTCAGAACTATGGTGTCAGAAAATGTTTATTTTTTCTTCTATTTCATAAGCCTGTATATCATTAGGTGCAAATGTTATACTCTTAACATTCTTTCAAATAAAGTCTTCTGAGGGTTCATTGTGTAGACTCCACAGGGAGTTAAGATGAAGATTGTAGTCTTAAACATTTCTGAACTACTGCTCTTTTTTGGGAAAAAAAAAA